>CM045565.1:7255768-7631393 GCA_024721245.1 Mitragyna speciosa
TATTTGAATCTGAAGCCTTAAGAGATAAGAACTTGGTTAGATTTGTCAACAACTTTCATAAAAGTAATATAAGTTTAACTGTGAATTGGCGCCGACACAAACTACACTAAAGAGTACCAAGAGGAGACCTTCAGAAGATCACAAGACATATGCCAAAAGATGGAGAAAGCTAGTCGCTAAAGTGGAGCCTCCCATAAATGAGGAAGAGATCGTTCTTACTTTCATTAAGTCTCATGATCTGCCATATTTTGAGGAGATCTTTCACATGACTGGAAGTTCATTTGCTTCCATGATCAACAAGCTTGAAGAGTACGATGAGTTTTTCAAAGTAGGCAAAATAGTTAATATAACAACGTTGAAACTGCAATTGGAAGCCTTGTAAAACTAGAATCACAGCAACAACAAGAAGAAACCTCAATTCAAGAAGAAGGAAGAAGAAACTACCTTCATTTGGGATTAAGGCCCATCATTTAGACCCAAAACTCAAAACTATCCTTTGTACACGATCCCTTACCCACAACATTCTAATCCTCAACCTGTTGCCATGCTAACACCCAGATTCATACCCAACGTATGTTTCAAAATCCTCGACCAGTACCCAAAATAACCCTTGACTACCCATGCAAATCCGTCTAAGGCCTACTTATCCCAACAACTATACTCCACTCAATCAATTTCAAAATGCTGCCGGTCTAACAACCCACCACAAAAATGGTCTAGAACTTTCACTTCCCTTGGTCATCTCGTGGATTAGATATATGAACAGTTGAGAGCAACAAGTCAAATTAGCACGATTTCTCAAAAAACTTTTCCCAACAGGTTACCTCGTAACTATGATTATCAAGCCATTTGTGCCTATCATTCAAGGAGTTGAGAGCACCATACAGCTAATTGTTAGGCTTTGAAGCATAAAATTCTAAACATGATTGACGATAGGGAGATTGTGTGGAGGAGAGGAAGAAGACAAGCTCCAAATGTTGACAATAATCCTTTGCCATAGCATGGGCCAACTATTGAAATGATAACTTTGGATGAAAAATTCATTGATCTTATGGAGTTGATAGTCTCGATTGAAGAGATGGTGGAGTTATTAAAACTAATTATAGGCGAGCTAGAATAGTATTGTCTAGTAAAGAATTCATGAACCAACATATGGAAGATATTTTTACAGTGAAAGTAGAATCACCGATAATCTAACCAAACGGGCTAGCTATTTTGGATAAAGTGCTGCCAATCCCCAGTTCTTTGAATCAATCATTTGTGTTGGATGTTCAGCCGTTCGAATAAAAATTTCAAAACCAGAAATCATCGATCTACCGAAATAATTGCCAATTAAGGATTTCCAGCAAGTACCGTGGAATTATGAATACTGTGAATTTAAGATGATATTTCTGCAGTAATGAGGTCTGAAAGAGTGATTGCTAAACTGAAAATTGTTGTCCCAACTAAAGAAAAGAAGAGCACGTTGCCCTCAAACCACCAATTAGTGAAAGAGAAGCTAAAGATTTTCTGAGAGTCATAAAAAGAAATGAGTATAAAGTGGTAGAATAGTTAAGTCATATGCCGGCATAGATTTCAATTCTTAACCTTTTGTTGACAGCTAAAATGCACTAAGATGTCCTTTTGAAAGTTCTTAACGAATCTCATGTTCCTAAGGACATTCCAACTGAAAAGTTAGTTGAAATAGTGGGAAATATCTTGACATCGATTAGATCACTTTTTTTGAAGACAAGTTGACTCCTGAAGGAAAGAGACACAACAAGGCTTTATATATATTGGTAAGGTGTAATGGGAAGCACTTACCTAGAGTTTTGATCGACAACGGATCTGCTTTGAACATCTGCCTCTTGAGTATTTTACAAAAGCTGTGGTATCTGCTATCGCAGGTTCACTAATCTCTAATTGTTGTCAAAAGGTTTGATGGTTCAAAGAAGAAGACCATGGGTGAGATTGATCCAATGCTTGAAATGGGTCCCGCCCAATACCAAGTTACTTGTCATGTCATGAATTTTCAAGAATATATAATGTATTGCTGGGGTGACCATGGATTCATTCTTTGAGATCAATACTATCATCCCTACATTAGATGGTGAAATTTATTATGGATGACAAATAGATTACCGTGTTTACTGAAGATGATTGCACTATGATGATAAATCGAGGATATTGTAAAAAATCAAAAAGACAAGTCACTACTTGATCGAGCATTTCACACTTCTAATATTATGTCTGTTAATTGGATTCCTAAGGAAAGTCGCCTGTTGAGCCATTGCTGTCAAATGCCAGTATTATGATTGCTAAAGAATTGATCAGGGTAAATTATTAGCTAGGAGGGGGTGTTGAAAAGCTGCTACAAGGAGTCGTGGAACCTATTTAGTTGATTGAGCAGAAAGATACTTTTGGACTTAGTTTCACCTAACAGGTGAAGATGTCAGGAGATGAAGGAGAAGAAGACGGCTGAAAAGGAAAGAAGACAAGTTCCGCTTTATATCTCCCCACTGTATCATAATTTCTCGAAATCATCCAGTGTTGTCATTTTTAAAAATTGCTATGAGGAAGACAATGTTGAGGAAGGGATGAGTCGCCTTTTTATTGGAATGATTGGTGTAGAGAAAGCATCTGATATTGATGGCTTTGAGAAAATTGAGGAAGGAGAATTGAACAATTGGATTGTCGATTACCTCCTTGTGCGAAGGGAATTTCGATAAATTTAGGATTGTTTTTACTTAGTGTTCATTTCTAGATAGGGCCCTAGAATGAACCCTTTTTTATATATTACGTTGCCAAAGTCAGGGTCATATCATGTCTTGCATCTACTTTTTAATGAAAATGGTTTTGAACCTTTTCTATTTTTAGGTTTGAACTGCATCTTTACATTTTTTCAGAAGGATAGTACCACACTTGTGTGGTTGTATATATTTCACTTTTCAAATAAATGCATTCTGAGTTTAATGAAATGAATATTGTGCCTTTTTATCTATCCATTTATGTTTTCTTTACTTTCATTTTCAAATGGCCAAAAATAACTACTTATGATCATTTTGGATATCACTTTACTTGAAATCGATGAATGCGATTTCAGTATCTCTCTGAATTATGAAATAATGCAAACCACTGATAAGAGTGAGAGTGATATCGAAGAAGATTATGATTTCGTACTTAAGAATCTTGAACAATACGAATAAAAACTAAAGCAAACTTGGAAGAAACAAAAACCATCAATATTGGCACTAAGACAGAAGTTAAAGAAGTTAAAATCAGTGTGCACTTAAACGAGAGCAAAGAAAAGAAATGATTGAATTCCTCACACAGTTTCAAGATGTGTTCGCATGGTCTTATGATGAATATGCCGGAAGTTCTCCACAGACATAGTGGTGCACAGATTACCCACTGATCCAAATTTCCTCTAGTGAAACAAAAATCTCATAAATTTAAACCTCAAATGAGTCTTAAGATTAAAGAGCAAATAAGTCAAACAGTTCAATGCTAAAATCATTATTGTGTCCCACTAACCCATTTGGCTATCAAATATGGTTTCGATTCTCAAAAGTCAGGAAAAGTGCGAGTTCGCGTGGATTATATGTATTTAAACAAAACCAGTCCAAAAGATGATTTTTCTTTGTCCAATATTCACATTCTATTGGATAACACAGCAAGACATGAAATGGATTCGTTTATTGATTGTTTTGCTGGATATCATTAGCTCCTGGTAGCGAAAAAGAATAGGGGAAAGACGGCATTCATAACCTCATGGGACACATTTTGTTATAGAGTCATGTCTTTTGGGCTAAAAAATACTGAAGCTACGTATGAAAGGACTATGACTACGTTGTTCCACGATATGATTCACAAAGAGATAGAAGTTACTGTGAATGACATCATAGTAAGTCTAAGAGGTTCGAGGATCATTTAGTGGATTTGAAAAAATTATTTGAGAGATTAAGGAAGTATAACCTGAGGTTGAATCCTGCAAAATATGCTTTTGGGTCTCCTGTCGGCAAGTTGTTGGGTTTCCTTGTTAACAAGAAAGGTATTGAGATAGATCCTACAAAGATAAAAGCTATACGAGAAATGTCGATTCTAAAGATGCAGAAAAATGTGAAAAGTTTCTTGAGAAAGATTAATTTCATCCGCAGATTCATTGTTCAATTAACCTCAGTTGTGAGCTATTGTTTAAGTTATTGAAGAAAAACGCCCCAATGGACTGGAATTGAGATTGTCAACGAACTTTTGATAAGATTAAAGATTATCTGTTGAACCCTCCTGTCTTAGTGCCACCAAAGCTAGGCCTACCGCTTATCATGTACCTCTCAGTTTTAGATGGAGCAATGGGTTATGTTTCGAGCCAACATGATGATTTAGAAAAAAGGAGTAGGCAATCTATTATTTGAGCAAGAAATTCACAACTTATGAAGTGAATTATTCATTCTTGGAAAGGTTGTGTTGTATACTAACTTGGGCTACTCAAAAACTCAGGCATTATCTCCTTGATCACACCACTTACCTTATTTTTCGTTCTGATCCTTTAAGATATTTGTTGGAAAAATCAGATGTCTGCCAGACGCATGACCAAATGGCAAATGATCCTTTTAGAGTTCGACATTGTCTTCACCACACAAAGGCAGTAAAAGAACAGGTCGTAGCAGATCACTTGATAGAAAATCCAATAGATGACGATTATCAGCCACTCAACACTTGCTTTCCACACGAAGAGATTTTCTTCATTGGGGCAGTTGAAGACATAAGTGAGCAGTACACAGAGTAGAGATTATTCTTTGATGCGCTTCGAATTCTTTCGGGGTCAGGATTGGGGTAGTTTTAGGTTTCACCTGAAAGGAAAGCATTATCCTGCAACTACCAAGTTATGTTTTCCTTATACCAACAATATGATCGAGTATGAAACTTGTATCCTAGGGTTGAAGATGGCTTTGGAGATGGAGATTAAGGATTTGATAGTGTTCAGTGATTCTAATTTGCTGGTGCACCAGATGCTTAAATATTGGACGACTTGGGATTTTAAAATCATTTTGTATCATTGTAGTATGCTTAATTTAGCTTCTAAATTCAAGAGTCTAGAGTTTCGGTATATTTTGCAAACTCGTACTATTTTTGCAAATGCTCTGGCCATAGATATCTTTCATAATTAAACACCCCAATCAGTTAATAATTGAGCATATCCAAATTCAACTTCAAGAGGAGCCAGCCCACTATTTGCGCATTGAGGCGAAACTTGACGGTTTTCCCTGATTTCATGATTTGAAAAAGTATCTAAAGAATGAATTTTATCCTCTAGGCGTCAGTACAGTGTCTAAGAATTTTCTCCAAAAAATGTCTATAAGATTTTTTCTGAATGGAGAAGTTCTATACAAAAGGTCAAGTGATTTCGGCCTCTTGAGATGTGTCGACAAGAAAGAAGTGGAGTATTTGATGAAGGAGGTACACAATGGTGTGTGTGGATAGCATATAAATAGACACTTGCTGCCCAAGAAGATTATGAGAACAAGATATTTCTGACTCATCATGGAGCATGACTATGTCGAGTTTGTTAGAAAGTGTATCAAATGTCAAATGCATGGTGATGTAATACATGCTCCTCCCTCAAAACTCCACAGTATGACTGCCTTTAGGCGTGTTCAATATGGGGAATGGATGTGATTAGAGCCATTGATCCCCCAGTTTCGAATGGACATCGATTCATTTTAGTGACAATAGAGTATTTCACTAAATAGGTTAAGTCTGAATCCTATAGGCATGTGACTAAGAAAGTTGTGACTGATTTCCTAAGAAATCATATTATTTGTCGTTTTGAGGTGCCGGAAACGTTGATCACGGATAACGCGAAGAATCTCAATAATGACGTAGTGGACGAGTTGTGTGAACAGCTCAGAATCAAACATCGAAACTTTGCCATATATAGACCTCAGATGAATGGAGCTATAGATGCTGCTAATAAGATTTTGAAAAAAATTATTCGCAAGGTGACTGAAACATATCGAGATTGGCATGAAAAGTTGCCTTATGCACTTTTGGCATACAGAACTACTATAATGTGTACACGGTTGCGTTGCCAAGAAAGTTCTTGGATTTCAGGTATGCAACTCAGTTGAACTCAAGACCTCGTTTGATTCGTGAACCAAGGAACCCTTGACGTGGAGTTGTTTTGCCTTGAATCTCCCTTGAGAAGATGAAACACGCCTAAGAACTAACTAGACTAGACCAAGTTGAGCGAGTTCAATCGTCTAACCTAATTAACCCTAAGACTTGATAAAAAACACAAGAAAAACTCTAAGCAAAGTTGGTGGTCGCCACAAGCAAGCTTGATAAGACCAAGAGTAGTTCTTAATCGACAAAGAACCAAGAAAATTCTCACAATAGAGAAAACACACAATTTTTCTGAATAATTCTTGTTCAAAATTCGTAACTAATGAGAGGCCTAAAAATAGGCTTACATAGAACATTCTAGAATTGAAGAATTAAACAACTACTAAGTCTATACCTAAGCTAACACTAATACTTAGCTAAAAACACAAATATAGAAGAATTCTAATAAGTTAAACTAACTAAAAACATAAAACTATAAAATTCGTCCAAAAATATTTATGGGCTGGACATCCTTCATTAAGCTCCATTGGGCCTCCATTTAGCAATTTCAAGGGCCCTCCAAGCAAGTCCAAGTAACCAGCCCCTTATAAGATTGTTTTTGGACAACTTAGCAATTTCTTTTGGGCCTTCTTTGTAGATGAATTTGATCCACAACCAATACTTCACTCCTTGGCCCAATGTGCTCGTATAAACAAAGTGAATTTCAAGCTTGCAAATAAGCTCAAACTCATGTAACTTGACAATCCAGCCACCATGTTCAAATGTTCCATCCTTGATTATCACATGCATAAGCTCTTCTTGATCCATATAAATGGCCTCTTCAAGTCCACCAAGTATAAGTCCAAGTCCAACAAATGTATGCACTCCTTGGATCACATCAATCCCTCCTTCCTCGAAAAGATTCATCCTCGAATCTTCTACATCATATAAAAGATCATAAGTAACTAGAGGAATGATAAATAAGCAAGTATAACCATCAAGAATATTAAGCACACAAAAATCGGATGGCATATTGGAAGAATAAACACAACTAGATAAAGACTCATTACTCTTGCAATATGAAATAAAATAAAACTCAAAAACACACACAAAAGATGCAAAGATAAATTGAAGTTTAAGAGCAACAAACATGTCTAGATGAATATTATCCTTAAAAACATGCAAAAGAATGAACACATGAAGGCTATTAACAAGAAAAACATGAGGTTCAGCACCTATATATCTAAGAATATAGTCAAAATAACACTCACTAACAAGATAAAAATCATGGTCAAATAAAGATGTATGACAAGAATCTAAGTAGAAACTACTAACTACAAGTAAGTGTAGAAAACGTGAATCATGTAGATAACATGCAATAATTCTGAATGAACTATGCAAAATAAACCCTAGAACATGGAAAATATTATCATTCAACTCACTAGAATAATTCAAACGATGTAACAAAAACACATGTATATTGTCACAAACTACAACACTAGAACATTTAAAATGAACTAACTTATGACAAAAACGAATTTTAGAGGTAAAACACTTAAGATAAACACATTGAAAATCATTTATATGACTCCCTATAATTCGTGTATAAGGACAACACAAAACATAAACATTACCACTAACTAGAACAACAAAATGACTTACATGATGCAATATAGACTCAAGAATCTGAAAATTATCAAAAACTAAATCACCAAAACGTATAGGGCAGCATGTATAAACAAATACAAGATCCCTAATACAAGTATTATGGCATGGAAAATCACATAAAACATGTTGAAATTCGTCCAAACATTGATGCAAAAACATAGGAGAACTTCTAAGACAGATTGCACTAGATGAAGTAAAACAACTTAGATGCAAAACATAACTACCTACCCTAATAGAATAAACACATAAGATAGAATTAAGATGCAATTTAAAGCTATTAAAACATAAAAAATTAGGCCACAAATCGGTTGGATTCATCAAATGCTCGCTATATGTTGTGGCGCTTGAACAAGGTTGTAATTCCTTCTCCACGATTGGATGCTCTTTACTCATTGAAGGAATTTGAACACTAAAGCAGCAAGTATGTGGCATTTTTGCTTGAGTATTAACCTGCAATAACACTACAAAAACACTAGGAAAAGGTAGGTTAAGAGAATTAGCAAAGTACACTTCTTCTTTGGAGTACATGGATACAAGAGTTAAAGGTCTAACTAGCATAACACTCTTGCTCTTTTCTCTCTTCCAATATCACGGATGGCCACTTTTCTCTCTTTGGATTCAACAATTTGCATCCCTTCAAGGTTGGTTCGTGACTTTTTATTGGAACCATCATCCATACATTCCACTCTTTGGTGCTCCACATGATTTACTAATCCTTCTTTTGATGATTCGCCACTTGCTAGTTGACTTTGTTCCTCCCTTGCTTTGAATTCTCTTGCAATCCTCACTTGATCAGCATGTGCTTCAGATGGTGCAATAGAACCCAAAGTCACCTTACGTCCATTCCACATGAAAGAGTACCTATTTTTAAAGCCATCATAGGTCACCCTCCTATCGAATTGCCATGGACGCCCAAGAAGAATATGGCATGCTTGCATAGGAACCACATCACACCATACTTCATCCTTGTACTTGTTGATGGAGAATGGCACCAACACTTGCTTGGTCACCTTCATGTCTCCAGTTTCAGCTAACCAATGCAATGTATATGGCTTGGGATGTCTCTTTGTTTCAAGCCCCAATTTATCTACAAACAAAGTAGAAGCAACATTAGTACATGAACCACTATCAATAATCATGCTACATACCTTGTTTTGCACGGTACACCTAGTGTGGAAGATATGATCTCTTTGAATGTTCTCCTCATCCTCCATAGGTGCAACACTAAGTGCTCTTCTAGTCAATAGAACCTCTCCATGGTCACCTCCCCAAGGAGCTTCCTCATCATTACTTCCTCCCTCCAATGGAGGCATCTCCTCATAGATCTCATCTCTCATAATAGGCATCTTTCTCTCAAAATCACCAACAATGGCTTCCCTAAGCAATTTAAGATCATTATTCACCTCTTGTGGAGTTGCCATTATGCCTTAAAAACCTGCAAGAAAAATAGTTAAAAATAACAAAGAAAATAGACAAGAATATGTGAAACACTCCCTTAGTGTTTGGCACTCGATTCCCTCAAGTAGATTGGCTTTTACCCTCAAATGAGCTCACAACTAAGCCTTTTTCCACTCAAAGAATCTTCTTGTAGGCTCTTTGATGAAGAACCAGCTCAATCAATCCCACCAAGGACCTATAGCAACCTCAACTTGTAAAGAGTAAATGTAGAGGCCAAGAAAAATTAGCTTAGAGTGTTTTTGATCAAGAGAATAAATCAAAGAATGGATAAGAATCAAGAATTAGACACAAAATAGACACCCTAATGTGTGGTATAAATGTGTAAAAATTCTTGATTTTTAATGTTCTCTTGAAAAATAATAATATTCTTGTGCAAAAAGTAAAACTCCAACAGTCCAATTCACTTTCCAAAATGAATTCTTGAACTAATAGCAACTAAAACCAAGCACAACCTAATTTGGAAACAATAAAACACGCCCCAAACACTCCTTCCAAGTCTGAAAACTCAGCCAACAGCCTCCCCTAGTGTGAAACACAGACAGCAATAAGAAAAGGAAACAAGGAACCGCCACTTGCCAAGAAGAAAAGGAAACTACCTGTTTTTTGTAGAATAAGTTTCCAAATCCCCTTTGTAACTACTTTCCCTTTCCCAATTGGTTTCCCAAAGCCAAATAACTTCTATATAAACCAAACTAACACCCTTTTAACCCTTTTAATCACCAGAAATTTCTGCAAAAATCGCAGCAGAAATTCGTCCAAAAAGTACAACGAAATTCAGCAACTAATTATGCAAGGAAAACCCTAACAAAACCCTAGTTGATGAACAAGACCCTTTGACCAACACTTTTTGGCTTCAAGATCTTCAAGATTTAACCAGAAAAGTTCAAGAAATCAGCCAAACACTTCAAGAAATCAGTCCAGAAAATTCCAGCAACTCACAAACTTCAAGAACTCAACTTACAAACCAAGAAGTGCAAGAAACTTATCAAGAACTTCAAGAAACCTATCAAGAACTTCAAGAAAGCTCAAGAACTTGTTCAAGAACCTCAAGAAATTGAACAAAAAAATTCAGAAATTCAAGAACTCATGAACACTTTGGACAGATTTAAGAACTTTCAAGAATCACTACCAAGTAAGTCCAAGAACTTCAAGAACTTGTATCCAAACACCAAGAAACTTCAAGAAACTTTGAATAAATGTTTGTGCACGGTTTTTACCTTGTGTGCACTCCTTTTTTATTCTCTTTTTCCTCCTTTTTCTTTGTGCTTTTGGCTCTTTCTTTTTAGCACACAATCTGCCTTTTTTTTCTTTTTTTTTTAAAACGATTTTTCTGCCTTTTTTTTTTTTCCTTCAAGAACAATACAAGAATGACTCAAAACTTCAAGAAAGTTGATTTGTGAATGTCTTAAGTTCAAGAATCTTCTTTACTTGAGAGTTTTTAACACAAGAAAATCAAGAAAACACCAAAAACAGTCAAGAATCACAAAATACCACACAATACCTAGAATTCTTGATTGAGAAGCAATCAAGAACAACTCTAAAGAACCTAGGGCACGATTTTCACAAGGAAAACAACCAGAAAAATATAGCAGAATTTTTTTTTCAAGAAACGAAAGTAACAAGACACAAGAAAACAACTTGTTGTCCAGGCTCGAAGCTCTTTGACAACGACTCAAAGAAAGAAAAATAAATAAAACACAAGTTGCTTAACCAGGCTCGAAGCTCTTTGATAAACAACAAAAAAGAAAAAAAGGGATATATCCGAATTTTTCCAAAGGAAAAATTGGATTGGAAAAACCTAAAAAAATCCAAGAAGATGGCTCTGATACCACTTGATGTGCGCACGGTTGCATTGCCAAGAAAGTCTTGGATTTCAGGTATGCAACTCGTTGAACTCAAGACCTCGTTTGATTCGTGAACCAAGGAACCCTTGACGTGGAGTTGTTTTGCCTTGAATCTCCCTTGAGAAGATGAACACGCCTAAGGAACAACTAGACTAGACCAAGTTGAGCGAGTTCAATCGTCTAACCTAATTAACTCTAAGACTTGATCAAAAACACAAGAAAAACTCTAAGCGAAGTTGGTGGTCGCCACAAGCAAGCTTGATAAGACCAAGAGTAGTTCTTAATCGACAAAGAACCAAGAAAATTCTCACAATAGAGAAAACACACAATTTTTTCTGAATAATTCTTGTTCAAAATTCGTAACTAATAAGAGGCCTATAAATAGGCTTACATAGAACATTCTAGAATTGAAGAATTAAGCAACTACTAAGTCTATACCTAAGCTAACACTAATACTTAGCTAAAAACACAAATATAGAAGAATTCTAATAAGTTAAACTAACTAAAAACATAAAAACTATAAAAATTCGTCCAAAAATATTTTATGGGCTGGACATCCTTCATTAAGCTCCATTGGGCCTCCATTTAGCAATTTCAAGGGCCCTCCAAGCAAGTCCAAGTAACCAGCCCCTTATAAGATTGTTTTTGGACAACTTAGCAATTTCTTTTGGGCCTTCTTTGTAGATGAATTTGATCCACAACCAATACTTCACTCCTTGGCCCAATGTGCTCGTATAAACAAAGTGAATTTCAAGCTTGCAAATAAGCTCAAACTCATGTAACTTGACAATCCAGCCACCATGTTCAAATGTTCCATCCTTGATTATCACATGCATAAGCTCTTCTTGATCCATATAAATGGCCTCTTCAAGTCCACCAAGTATAAGTCCAAGTCCAACAAATGTATGCGCTCCTTGGATCACATTATACTATCAGGACTTCTACTGGGTTAACTCTTTATGCTTTTATGTATGGAATGGAAGCATTTTTACCAGCAAAAGTAGAGATCCCCTCCTTGCACATTTTGATGGAATCCCGGTTGGATGAAGTTGAATGGGTTAAGGAGTGCCATGAGTAACTATCATTGATTGATGAAAAGCATTTGACTGCTATTTGCCATGGACAGTGCTACCAGAAATGAATGGCCAGTGCTTATCAAAAGAAGGTCAAACCTCGCCAATTCGAAATAGAGGACAAAATTTTGAAGCAAATTCTTCCAATTCAAGAGGAGGCAAAAGGGAAATTCACTTCAAATTGGCAGGGTGCATTCATTATGAGCAAGGTATTGTCAAGTGGAGGTCTTGTTCTGGTAGAAATGGATGGTCAAGACTTTTCCCAAATCATCAATTCAAACATGGTGAAAAATTTTTACATTTCATTAGTAAGTTATCTTTCAAATTTATTGCGAAAAAAAAAAAGAGGATTGGTCAAAGGCGAGCCTTCTTTCTTTTCCCTTAAAAACATTTTCTTCCTATAGTTTTCCTTTTTTGAGCCTTCAGAATTTATAAATTTCGTTTCATAACCCACTTGATGGTCGCTCCCCACACTGGGGCAAATTTTATTTTTGTTGATTATTGGTTAAAAAAAAAGAAAAAATGATACAAAAAGAAAATTCCATGAGAAAGTGATAAACCGGGGCAAATTTTATATATATATATAGAAAGAGAAAGAAGAAAAGAGAATCCCAAAAAGAGGAATAAAATTCGGATAAGTCATCCTAAAAATGCGACCTCAAGATAAGCAACTCTTTCACAAATTCTGCTTTCCAGCCTTAACCTTTCAAATACCTTAACTGATCCCGTTACAAAAGTCGAGAATGTTACCGACCTCCATTTTTATTTTTGTGATAATTTAGAAATGAAAATTTACAAATCAATAGGGCATATGATGTTAATATATCCATATCTAATCAATCAAGGGAGGATTGTCTTTCTGATGCTAAATATTTTAATGCCAATTTGATTTCATGAAAAGGGGAATGACTGATCAGGACTTGAATGTTGCTTGCTTTATTTTCCCGCTACAAAAGTGAAAATCCTAAAGGGCGCATAAAAAAAAGAAATAAAATGGGTGGGGGAAGCTTCGGTGAAAACCCGAAAGGGCGTTGAGGTCGGGTAACGACAATTAAAGGCTCACAAGTAAAGAAGTAAGATATGCCTACATAGAACGTGCAATTCTTCATGGAAGCTAGTGACCATGGTTACTTGAGGTTTTTCTCCTATATTGATCATCTTGTAGCAATATTGGAATTCGGGTAGAATGACATCCAAATGATCAAAGTAGAAAATATTTCAAAGTTGTCACCTAAAAATTCATTTTTTCAACCAAGTGTAACAATTTACTCTTTATTTCTTTTAAAATCAAAAGGTTTCTTTTAAAGTACTGCATGCGAAGTATTTTCTCACTGATTCATGTTTGAAATTTGATATTTGATTTGTTCAGACTTGGAATAAAAGCAAAGGCAATCCTAAATTTCTACGAAGCCAGAAGTACACATGGATGAAAGACAATATGGATATCTGATTTGAACCATGAAGTAGAATCTATTGAAATAAAAAATTTACAGAAAGTGAAGCACGAGATAGTATCGGCTTTTAGAGATGGCAATCCTCATGTTTATAGTGCTAGCGGAGAAAGGGATTGCCATGTAGTGGCGTCATATTGCAATGTAGCCGTTTGTTTTCTTTTGCAGGTGGGAGCGCGCTACTATCGCTTGAGGCCTTCATCAAGGATGAAAACTAAGATAATTTTTAAGTTATTAATGGTTTGGTCAATGGCACAATTCAATTTAAAGATTGTATTCAAATTGACATTGGGGCAAATATTTTGAGAAAAAATTTGATTCTTTTGCGATTAATTTTATGCTTTGGGCTTAGGGCAAAATGTTATGAAAGACTGATTTATACTGGGGCAAATTTGAAAAGTGGATTTCAAAATGATTTCATTTAATTTAATAGGGGCAAAGCTTCTCCTTTAAAAAGATTGATTTCAAATAAATTTTGATGTTTTCACATAGAGCCAAATTTTAGAAATAGGTGGTTTTCAAATTAGTGGAAAACTGATACTGTGGCAATTTTTTTAATTATTTTAAAAAAAGAAGAAAAAGAAGAAAAGGAAAAAAAAGAAAAAAAAGAAGAAAAGAAAAGAGAAAAATCGATTTTGAATTAAGTTGAATGCATTTGTTTGAGTTTCTCTGCGTCTTAAATTTTCATATGTATTTATATTGTCCAATAGCTTGGGCACTGCTCTCTGCATTTATTTTATAAATTTATTTTGTCTAGCAGCCTGGATCTGCTTTCTGTCCATTTTAGTCTGGTAGCCCAGACTCTGCATTTAGTTTATGAATTTATTTTGTCCAGCAGCTTGAACTCACTTTTTGTTCATTTTAGTCTGGCAGCCTAGACTTTGTATTTATTTTATGAATTTATTTTGTCCAGCAGTCTGGACTCGCTTTTTATTTATTTTAGTCTGGCAACCCAGACTCTATATCTTTTTTTATCCTAGCAGCTCAAGATCGTTGCATTTATTTTGTCTAGCAGCCTAGACTCGCTTTCTGTTCATTTTAGTCTGGCAGCCCAGACTTTACATTTATTTTATGAAATTATTTTGTCCAATAGCTTGGATTCGCTTTCTGTTTATTTTAGTTTGGCAGCCCAGACTCTGCATCTTATTTTATCCTGGCAGCCCAAGATCGTTGCATTTATTTTGTCCAACAACCTAGACTCGCTTTCTATTCATTTTAGTCTGACAGCCCAGACTTTGCATTTATTTTATGAATTTATTTTGTCCAGCAGCTAGACTCACTTTCTGTTTATTTTAGTTTGGCAGTCCAGACTTTGCATTTTATTTTATCCTAACAGCTCAAGATCGTTGTATTTAATTTGTCCAGCAACCTGGACTCTCTTTCTGTTTATTTTAGTTTGGCATTCCAGATTCTGCATTTTATTTTATCCTGGCAGCTCAGGATCGTTGCATTTATTTTGTCTAGCAACCTGAACTCGCTTTCTATTTATTTTAGTCCGGCAGCCCAAACTTTGCATTTTATTTTATCCTGGCAGCTCAAGATTATTGCATTCATTTTATCCAACAGCCTAGACTCACTTTCTGTTCATCTTAGTCTAGCAGCCCCAAACTTTGTATTTAATTTATGAATTTATTTTGTCCAACAGCCTGGACTCGCTTTCTGCATTTACTTTATGAATTTATTTTGTGTAGCAGCTTAGGCACGATTTCTGCATTTAGTTTATGAGTTTATTATCCAATAGCTTGGATCACTTTATGTTATTTTAGTTTAGCAATTCAAATATTGCATTGCTTTCTTTATTTTGATCACATGTTTGAAAAATTAGAATCCTTGTGGTATCATTTACAGTTGTGTTTCGCATCCACCGTTCACTTGCTCTGAACTACGTTTGACCTGATTCCCTTCACCGAGATACGTAAGCAACTCCTAGAGAGCTCGATTGCATGTTTTTTGTATATGCAGTAGTTCATTGGTTTACATATCACCACATTCTCATACCATGCATGTTTAGATATGTTAGTCCACAGTAGTATATGTTTTCACATTTGGGTAAGTCAAAACTTGGTGCTGTCTCCGTCTTTGTCTGAAATCTCTGCGAGCTTCCCAACAAAGAGAGGCAAACCATAGACACTAAAATTTGACACACTATTTATCTTTTCCAACATTGGGAGTACTTTTATAATTTTTAGAGTCAAATTCTAATTTTTCAATAAAAGGAGAATGAAATCAGCAATTTCGGGGGGCAAAACAGTAATTTGTAGTTGTAAATTTTTTTTTATTAGTTTTGGAGTTTTAAATTCATAATTTTGTACATTCATACATATTTTCAAATTTTTTATAATTTTTTCGAGTTTAATTGATATTTTTTTTGTACATTTCGTCAATGCAAGGGCAAAGTGGTCATTTTGTCTCGTGAACATCATTTTCGCTTATTTTTTAGTCCCAAGTTTATTTTTCAGGTTTTAAGCATTTTTTTATATTTTTTATTTTTTTCGGAGACGATTGCTATTTTTTTTGTAAATATCGCGTTGGGGGTAAAATAGTCATTTCACACCCTGAATGCATTTTTTTATCAATTTTTGAGTTCTAAATTTATTTTCTAGGATTTTAAGCTTATTTTTAGTTTTTAGCGATTTTTTTAGACCAATAGCTATTTTTCTGTTTATTTTGTCATTTTAAGGGTAAAATAGTTATTTCACACCCAAAAGCATTTTGTCAAGTTTTGAGATTTTTAAACTCATTTTCAGGTTTTTTGAGTCTATTTTTAATTTTTGGTAATTTTTTGGAACCGTTTTTTATTTTTTCATTTTTCTGTAAATCTTGTGTCTAGGGGTAAAACAGTAATTTTGTATGAAAATATATTTTTCTCACTCAAATTTCATTAATAAATTTGTTATTAATATTTTTTGGGCTTTTCACTACTTTTTGAATATTTTAGAAAAGTCATGGAATTTTAATTTTTTCGTTTTGATTTTAGTTTTAGTTTTAATTTTACTGAAAAGCTATTTTTAGGATAAAAATGAGATTTTACTACTAGGGGTATTTCAATCATTTTTCACCCATTTCTTGGAGGTTAAGATTTGTGCGTTATAAATAGTCATTTTTAGGGAGAAAAAAGGTCAAAAACCCTAAACACATCTTTTATAAAAAAAAAAAGATTAATACACACACTAAATCATTAAATACACACACACACTAGAAGCCGCTACTTTCTTTTCCTTGTTACTGTTCATCTTCAACCTCAAGGCCACTGTTCACGGTAATCTATTGTTCATCATCAAGTTATCTTCAAACTTCAAGAGGTAATTTCTTAGTTCTTTTTCTTTTTTTTTTTATCTACTTTTTTCCATTTTTCATGTAAATCTGACTATAGTTGTATGGGATTTTAGGTTTTTTTTTTGTTCTTTTTGGATTTTGCTGGATGTTCTTTTTTCTGGGTTACTGCGTTTCTCCTTCTGGTTTTCTTCTTCCTGTTTCTTCATTCTCAACCGCCACCTTCTTCCATCATCACCCAAAACAACCCACCAATTCTACCACCACAACTCCATAGCCATCAAAACACCACTCAATCAGTCCTAGCCCAAACAAAACATCAACCAACTGACTACTAAGAGTCCCTCAACACCACAGAACCATGAACAATCAGCAAAACCTCAAGCCCAAAACCAACCCTGTTTCCTCCTTAACCTTCCAACAACTTAGTCTTTCCACTAGAATCATCCAAATAACCAGCAAAAAACCAAAGCCAATCCAAACATAAACAAACAATCAACCATCCCTCCATAAACCTAAACACACAGTCAACCAACAACCACCAAGGTCATCCAATTTCCACCAGCAAGTCCATCCTTAGACCACCAACGCTCCACCACTCCATTTTTTTCAACCAGATGGCCCCTTGATACAAACCCCAAATCTACCCAAAAAAAATCAGCTACTACTGTTACAACCTACAAGAAAATAGCAACAAGGAACAAACCACCATCAGCAACCTCCTACCACCACCACACATCTTCAACCTGCACAAAAACAATTAAAATATCCCAAAAGCAAATAGCAACTCAAAGCCTCCACTCTCACCACTGAAGCCCCCCTAGTCAGCCCCAAACCACTCAATCAAGAACGCCCCTCTCCCAACCCAGTCACAAACTCAACATAACGCTATCAACCATCCACCACCACCAATTGATCACTCAATTGGTCACTCAAATCTGAGCAGGCCATGAATCACAGTTTAATCACCACCTAATTTCCTTAAGCAAAGCTGCCAGTTCCCAACCACCAATCAGTCATTACACGCAGTCCAAGCCAGTTGCCATTGCAACCCATCATGCCTACAACCACTACAGCCCTTCCGCCAATGTCACACCACCAATAGTTGACCAAAGCTACCCATTCCTAACTTACCTGCATCTCCCGTGATCAGCACTAAACAAGCAAAATCAGCCTTCCAAAAAGTCCCACTGCACTACTATCCCCCTGCTAGTCCATCTTGCAAGACATTGCCACCGCCCATCACCTGCCCAAGCTCACACAACCACCACTGGTATTCCTTCGGCTATACAATGGATACTTTAGGCAAGTGCACCTATCGTTTCCAATAGTACAGTGTACAGGAGAACCGAGTATCGATCCCACGGAGACTATGTGAGTACTAGTATTAACCTTCTTTCTATTATCTAATCTCACAAAGCGAATGACAAATTAATCAGAAATACGAATTAACTAAATGAATTTCCTAATTAAACCACAATCTAGAAGTTAGTAGAAAGAATGGGCAAAAGTAGAGGCAAATCTAGATAAAGAATATCCTAAATCAAATATGCTATGACTCTATCTTGATTAATGAATAAGCCAATCACTTAGACCCTAGAATCTCTTAATTAGGTTCAATCTTTCTCAAGTATTAACCCCCTATCCCCTTGGTTGATTGATTGGAATCTCTTCTCAATCAAAACCCCAAAGAGAAGCATTAAGGTTCTATGGATTCTATGGTTTTGGTTAGGTTTGAATCTAATTGGGGAGACTTATGTGATTCTATCTCTAGCAACCCATGAAAGCCTCTTTATTCAAGAGATGATCTAATCAAATAGGTGATTTCTCAATCTACCTATATGAAATCAATATTGAATCTAAGGATGCATGCAAATCCCAATTCAATAACCAATAAACTCAAGAATAAATCTAAAACAAAGTGGGTCTTTCATTAAACAAAGAATAAAATCATAGACATAAGAATTTAGGGTTCATCCCATCTAAATCATAAACAACTCAATTCATAATTACAAGAATACAATTAACAAAAGACAAGAAAGAAAGAGAAAGCTCATTCTCATGCAGCCCTCTTGAATCCTCCTTGTATCTTGATAAAATCTTCTTGCTTTGCACCATTGAAGCCCTTGAAGTTGTCCCTCTACTCTTGCTTTTTTCCTCTCTACATCTCTCTAGATGTGTGCAAAAGTGTGTTTTTGATGTCTTTGGTGCGTGTGTAATACCCCCCAAGAGGTAGGGTTCTTCCTTTAAAAGATTCCACTCAAAACAAAGAAAATCGCAGGTTTTCGTAACTAAGCCGCGGTGCCATCCTTGCCATGGCCGCGTCCACGGATGGAATACGTGACTTTCTGGTCCCATCCGCGGCATCATCCGCGCCGCAGGTGATGCCGCGGATGCGGACAGAAGCTCAATTTTCACTTCTATGTCATATTTGGCCTCAAAGACGGCAGAATTAGCTTTTCCTCAAAACACCAAAGTTGTAGCCCCTTGAGATAGATTTCCAACACAATAAAAATCAAGTCATTTGAATCTCTGTAGCTCAAGATATAGTCAAAATACTGGGAACTAGTCGAAACTGCCTCACAGTACAGATGTGCTTTAGTAACTTGGAAATTGAACCATCGAAACGTGAGAACTAGACTTGGATGTCTGGATATGAATTGTAGACCATCATCTTAGCTTTAAAATGGCTTAAGAAGCATCTCAATCCAACATCTCTTGCTAGAGTAATTGCCAAAACATTGAAACATGTCCAAGCTGCAAACCCATTTCTTTCCCATTCTTGTTCCACCATTGATTCTTTGCACCAATTTGAGGGTTTCTTGACTTCAACTCATCACCAACTTTAAATCATCTTAAAACTATCATCCCAATTATCATCCAAATTGGTGACACAATGTGCAAACCCTATGAAAACACAAGAATAATGCAAATAATTATCTTTAACACACTGATTTAGCTATTAAACTCAAAAATAAGAAGAAATAGCAAGTAAATAGAGGAAAACTCATGAAAACCCTATAAACCTAACCTAAAAGCCTACTAAAAACTAGTATATTTTAGCACTTATCAATTCCCCCACACTTAAGCCATTGCTTGTCCTCAAGCAATGAACCATACAAAACTCAAACATTGACTTAACCAAAGTAAAAGCAAAACATACACCTCCAAGAATAACTTCTCAACAACTATGGAACACAATTATGTAATCATCCATCTCATTTCAAATACTCATAATATTAAGCAAAGGAGAAAGTATTATACGTCAATTAAACAAGTTTAGTTCTATTTCTCTACTTTATTTGAAATTCATAAGTAGATCCTATAGCAAACAAGTACAACTATATGCCCACGATTAAATTTACTTTTCACAATTAGGGACTTTGCTTCTTAAACTTAGCCTTTACTTAGAACATGAAATTGCCTTTTTACGCGAAGATCGACATTGGTCAAATGAAGATCCCCGATTACTCAGCACTTCATCTGCCCATGCTGCTATGTATACTCATAATTTTAGCACATTTTGACATGAAAGTCGACATTGACCAGATGAAGACCCCCGGTTACTCAGTACTAAAACTAGCAGAGTAGAACCTAAGCTTAATTACTCTTTCTTTCAAAGATTTTCTCTTTCAAAACACCAATCTTGCTTTTTTCTTTTCTCAAATACACTCATTTAGTCCCTTTTCCATAACACATTACTAATCATAGGCACAAGCCATACTTATAAACTACATTCACTACTTAACTCATGATAAAAAACAAATAAAGCCAAAAAAATTTCACTAAACTCACAAAAAATTTAAGCATAATCCAATCTACTTTACATAATATACTTTCTTCAAAATAAAACTTCATAATCACATAATCACATCCCCATTCAATTAAGAAGACAATTCTAAAAAATGTACATAATTACTCTACTTGAGCAAGGAAAATTGAAAACTAACAACTTGGATATAGTAGTACTCATAAAACTTAAGATAAAACATTAATAACTCAAATAAGTTGGACAATTTCTAAAAAAATTTGATAGAGTTTCCGCTAAAATAGGGCAATCCCCCTATTAACACAAAAATTCAGCAATACCAATGAATCCAACAACAAATTTTTTCCAAATATTATCCAACAAGTAGCACACACCACGATACGATTTAACCTTCCCCTCCACACTTAATCCACACATTGTCCCCAGTGTGTGAGAAAGAAACAGAAAAGAGGGAAAAATAAAAATAGAAGAATAAGAACGAATACTCCCCTTACGTAATGGTAGCCACTCATAGTACGATTCAACTACAGGCAAGAGATTCAAAAATGAACGAACTGCTATAACTACATCATAAACATAAAAATACTACATCATCCAAGTTATTCGTAAATGCCAAAGTATCCTACATAAACGTAAAAATAACTAAAGACTGATAAAATAATGAAATAAACGCTGGGTTGCCTCCCAACAAGTGCTTGTTTAACGTCGTTAGCTCAACGCCATGAAGTGAGATCACGTAACCCCTTGATGAAAAATATCTCCGACCCAGTCCTTCTTCCTTTTGGGCCATTGGATCTCAATCATCAGATGTCTATCATATTTAGCCCTTCGCAACTCATCAACTTTTTAGCTCTGGCAATGGCAGAACCATGATAGGGTGGCATTCTTCCATTGTGGTCTTCGTCTCATATTCCTCTAGTCTCTTCTTACATGTCATGATATCATCCATAACTCTATAGTAAGAAGGAACCTGCAAAATATTAGTACCACAGAGAAAATTTATGTATAAAGGCTTAAAATTATAGACATGAGGTGCCTCCTATGGAATGGAAGTAGTAATTGGAAGTGATGACTCTCCTAATTCTGTTGGTTCACTAGGTAACTCATCTTCACCTACAACTCGTACCTCATTCACTTGTTCTTCTTTAGCCCACTCATGTTCTTCCCTTCTAATCACCATCAGATGTGCACTTAATTGATCACCACAATCATTATGAATCACTTCTACTTGTCCACTAGGATTAAACTCATTGTCACTCAGGTAGCTCATATGGATTCCTAGTGTTCATAGCTGCAGTGATTTGTCTTATGAGACTCTCAACAGCTTTGGTGATAGCAATAAGTTGTTCCCCTGATTCTCAATTTCAGCCTCTATTTTATCGATCCTATCATTCAGTTGCTTTCAGTAAAGTTCAAAATGGCCAATTCTAACTCACTGGTTAGAGTCTACAGGGGAGGAGATGATTCAAACATATACTCTTCTACTCTATCATGGGCTAATTCTCTAGTAGGTTGTAGTTGGTTCTCATACTCCTCCCATCCATAAGAAGAATGATCCCACCACTCCGAGTTATAAGTATTGGGATAGGGATCATAAAGAGGGGGATGGGTGTAATTATCATCATAAGGTACTTGTCTAGAATGAAAACACTCATAAGACTCGTGATTTCCACCACAGCAAGTACAAACAATAACAGTATCTTGGGAATAAGAGAAACTACATTCAACCCGCTCATTATTTTTATTGAAAATATCATTAATTAGCCTCTTGAGAGCACGAAGTTTATCCATACCTGTAGTATCATATTATTATCTTGCTCATTAGGCCAATCACAATAATCCTCCATCTTCAAATTAAACTTGCAGAATGAGATCCTCCAAAACTCTAACTACAAGAAAAAACAGAGAAAAGTCAGGAAATAAAAATCAAGGAAATAAAACAAGAGCAACCAAAAAGAGACAAAATGGTTAGAGTAATAAAAATATGGTGTTCCTAATATCCTAGTCCCTAGCAACGGCGCCAAAAACTTGGTATTCCTTAGGCTACACTATGGATACTTTAGGCAAGTGCACTTATCATTTCCAGCAGTACAGTGTACAGGAGTACCAAGTGTCGATCCCACAGGGACTATGTGAGTACTAGTATTAACCTTCTTTCTATTATCTAACCTCACAAAGGGAATGACAAATTAATCAGAAATACAAATTAACTAAACTAATTTCCTAATTAAACCACAATCTAGAAGCTAGTAGAGAGAATGGGCAAAAGTAGAGGCAAATCTAGATAAAGAATATCCTAAATCAAATATGCTATGACTCTATCTTGATTAATGAATAAGCCAATCACTTAGACCCTAGAATCCCTCAATTAGATTCAATCTTTCTCAAGTATTAACCCCCTATTCCCTCGGTTGATTGATTGGAATCTCTTCTAAATCAAAACCCCAAAGAGAAGCATTAAGGTTCTATAGATTCTATGGTTTTGGTTAGGTTTGAATCTAATTGGGGAGACTTATGTGATTCTATCTCTAGCAACCTATGAAAGCCTCTTTATTCAAGAGATGATCTAATCAAATAGGTGATTTCTCAATCTACCTATATGAAATCAATATTGAATCTAAGGATGCATGCAAATCCCAATTCAATAACCAATAAACTCAAGAATAAATCTAAGACAAAGTGGGTCTTTCATTAAACAAAGAATAAAATCATAGACATAAGAATTTAGGGTTCATCCCATCTAAATAATAAACAACTCAATTCATAATTACAAGAATACAATTAACAAAAGACAAGACAGAAAGAGAAAGCTCATTCTCATGCAGCCCTCTTGAATCCTTCCTTGCATCTTGATAAAATCTTCTTGCTTTTGCACCATTAAAGTCCTTAAGTTGTCCCTATACTCTTGCTTTATTTCCTCTCCACATCTCACTAAATGTGTGCAAAAGTGTGTTTTTGATGTCTTTGGTGCGTGTGTAATGCCCCCCCCCAAGAGGTAGGGTTCTTCCTTTAAAAGATTCCACCCAAAATAAAGAAAATCATAGGTTTTTGTAACTGAGCCGCGGCGCCATCCGCGCCACAGCTGCATCTGCAGAAGGGATACGTGACTTTCTGGTCCCATCCGCGGCGTTATCTGCGCCGCAGGTGACGTCCCAGATGCAGACAGAAGCTCAATTTTCACTTCTATGTCATATTTGGCCTCAAAGACGGCAGAATTAGCTTTTCCTCAAAACACAAAAGTTGTAGCCCCTTAAGATAGATTTCCAACACAATAAAAATAAATTTATTTGAAGCTCTGTAGGTCAAGATATAGTCAAAATAATGGGAACTAGTTGGAACTGCCTCACAGTATAGATGTGCTTCAGTAACTTGGAAATTGCACCATCGAAATGTGAGAACTAGACTTGGATGTCTCATATGAATTGTAAACCATCATCTTAGCTTTAAAATGGCTTAAGAAGCATCTCAATCCAATATCTCTAGCTGGAGTTATTGCCAAAACACTGAAACATGTCCAAGCTATAAACCCATTTCTTTCCCATTCTTGTTCAACCTTGATTCTTTGCACCAATTTGAGAGTTTCTTGACTTCAACTCATCACCAACTTTAAATCATCTTAAAACTATCACCCAATTATCATCCAAATTGGTGACGCAATATGCAAACCCTATGAAAACACAAGAATAATGCAAATAATTGTCTTTAACACATGATTTAGCTATTAAACTCAAAAAATAAGAAGAAATAGCAAGCAAATAGAGGAAAATCCATGAAAAACCCTATAAACCTAACCTAAAAACCTACTAAAAACTAGTATATTTTAACACTTATTAACCATCTCCAAGTTCCCACGCCTCTACCAAACCACTCCAACCACAAATTAGCCCCCTAAATCACCCTAGACAACCACAAAACCAATCAAAACAATCTCCAACCCTACAAAGAAAACAATAAAACAGCCATCTTCAGGCCTCACAAACATCTCCAACAGCCACTAGTTCTCTAAGAACAAACAACCTGCCTCTAATTTCACCATTGCCCAGTCGAATTACAGCCACAATACCACCCCCAGCCCCACAATTCCACCATTCATCAACGCCACCCAGCCATCAAAAACCTGAACTATCAGCTTCCCTTCTACCACGCGCCTGACCAACCATCATCCCCTGCCACCAGAACTTCAAGGCCTCCACTAAATTACCCAAGAACCATCACCTCATCTCAGCCGAAAACCATCAAGCTCAAATTCTCTCACCATCCCCAATCACCTGCAAAGTAAGAAAAATTAGCAACATCCTTACCCCACCAAAATCAAACCCCAATTTTGCCGCTCCACTGCCTGGACCTCTTCTGTTTCACCTTATTTGCTGCCCAAACACCCAATCCCCAGCACCCAGGAGCAGAAACTGTAAGCTAGAGTGCGAGAGAAAGCAACAAAGAGTGAGGGGAAAGAGAAAGAGAAAGGAGAACAATAGAGATAGAGGCGGTAAGAGAGAGATCCAGCTGAAGTGAGAAAAAGAAAGAGAGGAAAGTTAGAGAAAGTGAGAGAGAGAGACTGGTTGGGGGAGAAGAGAAATTGGGGGAGAAAAATTAAAAGCGAGAAAAGAAGAAAAACGATTTTGGGGAGGAAATTTTGGGAATTGTTTTGGCTTTTAGTTTTTTTTTTCTTTCTTGTTTTAGTTTAGTTAATTTTTTAATTAATTGAGAATTGATCTAATTTTAGCTTGATTTATTAATTATGTCAGTAGATTAATGGATTAAGTTGTTTTAGATAACTAATCTAGTTTTAGTTTTACTTATTACTTTAATATTAATGTTTAGCCCCTAAGGTCTTAGATAATATTATTGAATTCATTCATATTCTCAATTTTTGCAATTTAATCCTTCCTAATTTAATGCCCCTTTTAATTAGGTCCCCAATTTACAAGTTATACCCCAAACTTGTTGGAATTTTATTTGTTTGCCTCCGTACTTAGTTTTATTTTTAATTGTACCGCAATGCTTATTTACATTCAAGATTTGATCCCTAAGTTTGTTTAAATGTCTCTTAGTTCCTCTAGTATACTAGGATATACATTTTACTCTCAATTTATTAGTATTTTATTTTTTCTATGCTTTATTTACCGGTATTTTGGTACCTTAACTTGTTTGTTCATCTTGGTAAGTATTTGTACCGGGTCTTCAAGAGGTCTCCCTATTCCTCACTAATTTCTCTTTATATGCTCCAATGTGCCATTATGTAACTTTTTATGCATTTTTCTTCATACATATTTCTTATTTTACATGCTTTTTTTTTGTGTATTTATTTCCTTTATGCTATTTAATTTCAAAATTTATTATTTTGACAAAAAGTGTAATATTTTTTGCATTTAACTAGCCAATGTAATAGTTGTGTAGACACCAAATTTTGACACACCATTTATTTTAAACATTAGGGGGCATGTTTGCATTTTTTGGGCCAAATTTTAATTTTTCAATAATCAGGGCGTAAAATAGTAATTTTATCTGTAAATATTTTTTATTAGCTTTTGAGGGTTTTAAAATTCATATTTTTACTTTCATGTGAATTTGTTAATTTTTTATGAGTTTTGTGGATTTAATTGGTATTCTTTTATATTTTTACCAGCACAAGGGCAAAATAGTAATTTTGCCTTACGAACACCATTTCAGCTCATTTTGGGTTCCAAATTCATTTTTCAAATTCTTTAAGCATGTTTCTAAATTTTTTTTATTTTTCGGAGACGATTACTATTTTTCTATAAATTTTTATTGTCCAAGGGCAAAATCATCATTTTACAAATTAAAGTTATTTTTTATCAATTTTTGAATCATAAATGCATTTTCCGGTGTTTTAAGCTTATTTTTAATTTTTTATAATTTTTTGAGGTCAATAGCTATTTTTTTGTAAATTTTTATTGTCCAAGGGCAAAATCGTTATTTTACAAATTAAATTCATTTTTTATCAATTTTTGAGTCACAAATGCATTTTCAAATGTTTTAAGCTTATTTTTAATTTTTGGTAATTTTTTGAGGTCAATAGCTATTTTTCTGTAAATTTTTATTGTCCAAAGGCAAAATCGTCATTTTACAGTTTAAATTCGTTTTTGTCAAATTTTGAGTCGAAAAGGCATTTTCTAATGTTTTAAGCTTACTTTTAATTTTTGATAATTTTTTGAGGCTAATATCTATTTTTTGTGTATTTTAGTTGTCTAGGGGCAAAATCGTCATTTCAAACCCCAAGTGCGTTTTTATCAACTTTAAGTTCTAGCTTTTATTTTTGAAATCTACTGTGAATTCTTTTTGTAAATTTAGAGATTGCTGTTAGATTCTTTGTATTAATTTCTAATTTTGGGGTTAAAAAAATATTCTTTTAATAAAATTAGTATTTTTAATATCGGTGGTGTTTTCGTTATTTTATAGCATTCTTGGCCAACAAAACAAGTGGTCTATAAATATCCCTTTTAATCAGCCAAAAAAGAGAAGAAAAAAAATCAGAAAACCCTAAAAACACAAAGCCTTTCATCAATTAAAGATCAAACACACATTTTTTACACAAAAAAAAAAAAAAAACAAACAACCGTCATTGCAATTTCTTCTAGTGTTCATGTAACAGCCCCACCTTACCCAGAGGCGCACCAAAGGGCTTAGCGGACTGTCCTGCCTAGCTCTCGCCAGGACTCGAGTCAAGCACTTGCTCAATTACGTATACATAATTAATGCAAAATAAAACACATTCATAAAGGGATATATTCATAAAATTCATTTGAAGTACAGGTATTACAAAAGGTTTTAGGCACTAAAATTTACATAGCATGTACAAGAATAGCCTAAACAAGTGGCTATCGAAAGATACCAAACAAATCATGTACAATGTCCAAAATCAGCTTTTCCAGCTTTAGTATTTTGGGAAACCTAGTTAAAGAAAACAAATGAACGGGATGAGCTATAATAGCCCAGTGAGTGCCCAAGTCATGCAACCATACCAAGAAACCATTATTTTATGGTACAAAATAATTGACAAGTTAAATAGACAGGTCATGAACAATTTAATTAACAAGTAGTCAATGGCAGGATACAGGGCTCAACTACGGAAGCAAGCTTAGCCGCAGAAGGAGCAAGTACTGATCATGTAACCATGATGTTAGAACTGAGATAATAGCTCGGGTCTTTATCAAAGGTCATGCCAGTATTATCAAGCAAGAACCCTAACCACCATTCACCTTATAACCTCCGTACAGGCTACCACATCCAGGGAGAAAATCTCAACCCTGGAGGGCCAACACGCAAGAAAGTTCAATCCGGAGTTGGCCTCTTTGAGGATTCACAACTCATAAGGGAAAGAACATCACGCCCTAAAACACCCAGCACCTTATATCCTCCCAAGCCTGTCCGGGTTGACTATCCGTGAAGTAACGGTGAAGTTAGTCACGGAAGTCTCATGCACAAGTAACACATTGGATAGTGAAAGCATGTAACACATTGTGGAATAGATGCGATAAAGTACACATCTTTCCTCAAGTAACACATTTCATTAGATAATCATGTCAAGTATAACATATCATTTCATGCATCGAAATAATAACGTCAAGTATTACATGGCATTTCATGCATCATGCACACATAAGAACACTCACCTGAAGCCTAAGAAAATATTTCGTAATACGGTCGGGTTTCACTTCCGGAGCCTGAAATTTAAAAGAAAATAGTCGTATAAAAACCGGATAAAAATCTAAGTAATTCGATAAGAAAATTCGAGAAATACCTCAAGTATCTCTAGGGTTTAATTTCTAGGGTTTTGGAGTTTAGGGTTTTACCCTAGGGTTTAGGGTTTTCAAAATTAGGGTTTTCTAACTTTCTAGGGTTTTGCTCGGAAAGGTTTAATTCACTAATAGCTAATCTACGAAAAATTTCTGCACGTTCAAATCACTAAATTACAGCTTATAAAGCTTTAAATCATAGCCTAATCACTTTATTTCTTAGGTTTTACCGAAATTTCGGCAGCACTTCCCCTATAATCGGTCTAACCCAAAATTTTTAACCTGCAAGAAAAACATCCAAACAACCCAATCTCAAGTAGTTCTACCAATTTCACATCAAACTCACTTCAATTTCACCCAAATTCATCACAAAAACACCTAAACTACTCCAAGTTTCTTCAACCAAATCAAACCTAAATCATGCCATTTCAAGTTTAAATCACTAGCTACAAGTCATACAAGTCCATAAACCTCATATTCTTGGAATAAAACTTCATATTTCATGGCTAAAATAAATCACACTTAACCATAAAAACATGTCTTAAAAGCTAGAAAACTATGATCTTATACTTGAAATTAGAAGAGAAATTCATGGGAAATACCTTTAGTAAGACAAGATTGTTGCTTAGGAGGAAGATCAACTTAATTTCTATGGTTGAAAAGTGATTAAATGGAAGTAAGAGCTCCAAGAAAATGAAAGAAAATGGAGAGAAAAGGAGGAAGACAAGAACCGGCCAAGATGAAGAAGAAAAGAAAAAAAAATGGCTAAGTAAAGTGAGAAAGAATTGAAGAAAAATTGAAAAAATGGTGGTCCAATCAAAGCTAAGACAAAACCAAAGTAATCTTGACTTTCTCTCCATGGAAGACTACACTTGGCAATGGGTAATTAGAAGAGGTTTTTGTGATTTATCCTATAATTATATCTTGCAAGACATTCTAAGTACAACTCCTAAGGAAGAAGGTACAACATGCTAATAAAATAGAAAATCATTCCGTATTATTTTTTTTTCCACTAATTCGGCCCTTTTTTTTTTTCTAATGAACATAATACAAAATAAATGGTTTTGGCATGAATTTCTAGGGTGTTACAGTTCACCATCTTCTACTGTTCTTCGTTTACTACTATTTATCATCACTGATTTCTCTGCTAACAGGTAATGCTCTAATCTTTATTCATTTGTTTCCTTTATATGTTTTCTTTTAAGTTTGATTAATTGGTTTAATTTATGAAAGAAGTCAGTCTGCAAATTTTTGTTTTCTGCTTGTGCGATTGAAATTTTTTGAGGGTTGGGTTACTTTAGTTTCATCTTCTCCATATCCTCAACCACCGTAAATCACCAAGCAGCCCATACAATCTCAATATCAGCTTCATTAAACCAAATTCAAACCACCATAATCATCATCTGCCCAAGTTTCTCGCTCTGCCCACAGCCAAGCTTCCACCACCATCTCCAACAACTCCTAAGCCTCAATCAGAAAACCTGCAAAACCACCAAAACCTGTCCTGTTCCCACTACCACTAACCCAACCATCGTCCACCACAGAAACACCAATCACAATCCAATTTCAGTCACATACAACAACTCCACATCAAACAACTGCCACCATCTTCTCATTTGCAAAAACAATGCCCATAATCCAAATCAATCAATCCCATCAGCTTCACTCCAAAGCAGTGAGAGAGCATCCGAGAGAGATTGAGAGAGAAAATCAGAGTGGGATGGAGAGAAAGGAGCAAAGAGAGAAGGAACAGAGAAGAGATAGAAGAAGAGCGCATGAGAGAGATTGAGAGAGAAATCAGAGAGGGAAAGCAGGGGGAGGAGAAAAGCGAAGCTAGAACGAGAGAAGATAAATGGAAGATGAAAGAGAGAAAAAGGAAAAAAATATAGAATGAGAGCCAGAGAAGAGAATCGTGTGAGAGCTAGAGAGGAAAATGATTTGGGGGAAGGGGTTATGCTTTTAGTGAATTTGAAGATTTTGGGGTTCTTATTTTCAATTTAGGCAAAACCGATTTGGGGTAATTAGTTTTTAAATTAATGTTGTTTGTTAGGTTAATTCTCTCATGATTATTATGATTTGTCTTAATTCATCTAGTTCATTTAGTTAATTGGCAACTTTATTGTAAATAGATATTATTTATGCTTAGTCCCTTAATTTTTGTCTTTATTTACTATGCCCTGAAGTTCTTCTTATTTTGTGCATTTAAGTTCCCCATTTATTTTAGATTGACCCCTGGATTTTATATTTCTTTGAATAAGGTCCCACTATTTGCAAAACTTTTCCCAATTGCTGAAATTTACATTTTTGAGCCCCACACCTGTCGAAATTTCATTTTGCCCCTTTTCTTAGATTTAATTTACAATTGTATCCCAATTTTGTTTTAATTTTCAATTGCTCCCCTAGAGACTTACGTGCATTTGCAATTTTACCCTTTAAGCTTTAAAGAAATTTATTTTAGCCCTCTTAGTTCCTTAGAAATTACATTTTACACTAATTTTATTAGGATTTTATATTTTGCTTTTATTTGTCTATACCGAGGTACGTTGATTTGTTTGTTAATTTTGATTAGTGTTGGTACCGGTCCTTCAAAGAGGTATATCTATTTCTCATTAATCCTCTTTATGTGCTCCAATTATGCTCCAATGTGATTTTATGCATTATTTTTATTATTATTTGTTTATTTCTTATTTTACATATTTTTTGCATATTTGCGTATTTAATCTATTTAGTTTTGATTTTTTATTATTATTTTAGAAAAAATATAATATTTTGCATTTAGTTAGTCAATGTAATAGTTAGATTATTTTTTTAATATTTTAGCAAAATTGTGTAATTAGATAGAAAGTATAATAGATAGGGCATTTTTAATTTTTCCCTTTTTAAATTGTAAATTAAACTCCCGGTGTAATAGTTAGGGATTATTTGCTTTTGTGTGCTTACTTGTTTATTTGTTTTATCACTTTCAAAGGATTTTGCATTTAGATTTTATGCCTATGTGTTATGTGCTCCTACCTGACTTTATATGTCTTTATATGCTTAATTTGCTTTTAATTCACACTTTACTATTTAATTCATGATTTTTTTTGTTATTCCGTCACCACACTAGTCCAACGCTAGTTGTGGCTTCTCGTTTTCTCGCTACTCCAACACTAGTGGGGAATTCCTAGAAAAGGGCAAGTCCAACACTAGACTCTTAGGACATTTTAGTGTTAGGAGCATTCATGTGCATTTCACATTTCACACGCTTTTAGCTTTCTTTCATTTGACATGATTTTATTATTATTATTATTATTATTATTATTATTATTATTATTATTATTATTTTGACACATTTTTAAAGATGCATGACATCTAGGTTGCATCTCACTTAGAAATTAGGACATTCGTGTGATTTGACTAGAAATAGTCGTCAATTCACGTGGGAAGCGGTGGCATGCAAGCCGTTCCCCCCTCCGTGAGTAGAAACATCCAGTCACAAGTTATTAGTCCCCCGTACCCGTCATGTTGCATACCCACCTTCTTTCTACACTTACTATACATTATTATTTTCTTTTCTTTTTAAATCATATTTTGCAAAAAAAACTCGTGACTCCCTCGAGGCCTCGACTCAAGTTTCGCAATTAATGCGATAATCTCAATCAAGCCTCAACGGAACATGCTGACCCTCCCGATATTCACATTTAGATTTAGGATTTGCATTCATATAGATACATCCGAACGCAATAGAATTTAGGATTAATTTAGGAAATTTTGATTAAATCTCACAACTAGTCTCGGCTAGGTTGAAAGGTTGCCTTAAGCGCAAGCCTTTGCCTTCCCTTCCTTCAAATGTGACTCCCGGACCTTTTTCTCTCGTTTTTCGTAAACCGGAGTCGAAAAAGGGTTTTAAAATATTTTTCTAAATTTTTTTTTGTTTTGTTAAACGATTTTTTCGGGTGACTTGGTACACTCTAACTCAGTACCAAGTGGCGACTCCATTTTTTTTCAAAAATAAAATAAAACCCTTTTTCAAAAAATCAGTTGGCCAAAACTGTCGCATTTTTAGTCTCGGCCTTACTTTCTTTTAAAATACCATTTTTCTAAAAATATATTTTTTAATTAAAAACTCGATTTGTATCACACACGCACAATTTTTCCAAAATCTATCATTTCAAAGGAGGTCACCAGACCGGACCGTTTTTTCGGGATGCAACAGTCAACGATCCCACTACACACCTTTACTTACAATTTTTTAGGACGCGACAAGTTAGATTATTTTCCTTTCATATTTTTTCAAATATTTTTGTATTTTAGATAGCAAGTGTAATAGATAGGCCATTTTCTTTTTCCCCTCCAAAATTGTAGCTAATTTCCCTGTTGTAATAGATAGGGCTTATTTGCTTTCGTGTGTTTATATGTTTTATCACTTTTCTTAAGATTTTTGCATCTAGAATATCATGTTTATATGTTACGTGCTCCTATGTGCTCTTATATATCTTTTATATGTTTACTTGCCTTTTATTCATGATTTATCATTTTGATTCACGTTTTAGTATTCCATCACCACACTAGTCCAATGCTAGTTATGACTTTTTTCGCTTCCTTGCTAGTCCAATGCTAGTGGAATTCCCTAGAAAGGGCTAGTCCAATGCTAAACTCTTAGAGCATTTTAGAGCTAGTGTCACTCATGTGCATTTCATATCATTTCATACACTAATTTATAGATATTTTTCATTTTGCATGATTTTTGTATATATTTTATTATTATTATCTATTTTAACATTTAATAGTGCATGACATCTAGGTTGCATTTCACTTAGAATTTTAGGTCATTTATGTGATTCAACTATAAATAGTCGTCTACTTACGCGGGAAACGGTGGATCGACAAGTTGTTCTCCCCTTCGTGAGTGGAAAAATGTCCAGTCACAAGTTGTTTAGTCACACGTTCCCATTATGTTACATATCCAGTTTTTTGACACTTACTATCTATAGTATTTTTCTTTTTCTTTTGGCATTTCATTTTTACATATACACTCATGACTCTCTCGAGGTCTCGACTCTTTTCGCAATTAATGCGATTATCCTGACCAAGCCTCGCAACTAGCCTCGGCTAGGTGGAAAGAGTACTTTAGGCATGAGCCTTTGCCTTTCTTTGCTTCAAATGTGACCCTCGAATCTTCTTCTTTCGTTTTTTCATAGACCGGAGTCGAAAAAGGGGTTTTTAAATTTTTTTTTAAATATTTCATTTTGATTTTGTTTTGGTAAACAATTTTTTGGTTGACTTGGTACACCCTAACTCAATACCAAGTGGCGACTCCATTTCTTTAAAATAAAACCCTTTTTTAAATTTAGTTGGCCAAAACTGTCGCACTTTTTATTCCAGACCTTATTTTATTTTTATTCTAAAATACTATTTTTTTTCTAAATAGCACTTTTTCACTAAAAATCTTATTTTTTCTCACACACGCACATTTTTTCCAAAAACTCTTTTTTTGAAAAGGGTCACTAGACCAGACTGCTTTTTCAGGGCACGGCAGTCGCAACCCCATTGTGCCATTCAATTTGGGATGCGACAACTTGGAGATGGAGGACAAGTACAATTGACTATGCCAATTCAAAGTGCCGAATTAAATTCGAAATCATTGTTATTGATTTGAAAATTGCATTTTCAAATACTGACCAAATTTGATTTTTTTTTTAGATTTTTCGAATTACTAACTAAATTACTGAATTTGATTTATTGATTTGAATTCTAATTTTGTTGATAATTCGGTATTTTTCCAATGTCCTCACCCCTAAACTCAATAACTTTTAAAATATGATATTTTGTTTATTTCAACTTAACTTTTAGACTATGATATTTTGTGTGTTTTGAATCGTGGATAAAGTGAAATAGATTGACTTTGTTTGAATTATGTTTTTTAAATAATTTATTTAATACCTTTTAAAATATAATATGTCTAAAATAAAAGTTAGATCTTAAATGCATTAAAATTTATTTCTAAATACTATTCCCCAAAACAATGCATTTTTACAAATTTCAGGAGCACACGAGCAATTCTCAGTTGTCCATATTATCTTATTTGACTAAAGAAGTAAAATGAGGACAAAAAGAAAAATATTCATATTTACGTCCAACCTACCCTCCTAAGGCTAATTGATCAGAATATTCTCAAAAAAAAAAAAACCTTTCAAAATTATAGTTGGTGCCAAAATTGTGCACCAATTTTTTAAATTTCATGCTCGATGTGCTTAGCAAGCACGTCGAGGGACTGACTAGTCAAGCCTGACTAGCTGACCAAGTCAGCTGGTCAGTTGGTCAGGCTGAGTAGCCTGATAGATGCTTGGAAGCACATCGTGCCAGAAATATATTTTTTTTAATTTTAGAGCCGTTGAATCAACAGCTCCAATTTTTTCTTTTTATTTGAAAGAAATGGCCGATTGGCCTATATAATTAACCCCACCTGCCCTAGCAGCTCACTCTTACTCTCTCTCTCTCTCTCTCTCTCACACACACACACACTCTCTCTCTCTCTTTCTCTCTCGCATACACAGTCAAAAAAAGTCTCCCGGTAGAAGAAGAAAACAGGCTCCGGGCCTTCTTCAAGCAGAAATAGAAAGACAAGATCTGGGCATTCTTCAAGCAGAAGGAGAAAGGCAGGCTCCAGGCATTCTTCAAGCAGCAAGAACTTCAAACAACCAGAAGAAAAGAAGATACTTCAAGCAAGCAGAAGGGAAGGTGGTAGAGCAAGCAGAAAAAAAGGAAGGCAAAGGAGTTCATATCTGTTTTGGAAAAAGTATACATTTTGCAACTTGGGCATCTGCTTGTTTTCTGACAGGTATTTGTGAATCAATTTTCTTTTTGTAATTTTGTTATGATTTTATACTATGTATTAATTAAATTAAATGTAATATGTAGGGTAAATATTGTATATGTGTAGGGTAAATACCTTTTTTTTTTAAAATTAAATGTTGTTGAATATTTACATTTACAGTTAGAGAATTTAATTATTGTGTAGTTAAAACTATTAAAATTTATAATGTAGGCCCTGATATTTTGTGTAATTCAAATTTGGACTCAAAAATTATGAAAATAACAATTTAGCCCCTGAACTTTTGGATAAATATAATTTGACCCATGTAATTTATAAAATTACATTTTGACCCATATTTTTGTGTATTTACAATTTGGTCCCTAAACTTTTGTATAATTACAATATGACTCCAAAACTTTGTAAAATTATAGTTTTTTTTTTGGCAAAACCCCATACACGGGGGAGGGACGCCACCCCTTTTTATTTTATTAAGCAGGAAAGAACAAACGAAGGTTACTGTAACACCCTAGAAAATGCACATATAAGAAGCATTTTTTTATTATTTAGGGTTAAGTGCTAATCTTAGAATTATTAGTTGGGAGATTTCTTGAGTTAATTAAGTTAATTAGTTAAGATTTTCATTCTAAGCAAGAACCCTTAGGTACTAAAGTTAGAATAATTTCTCTTGACCATTTAACTTATAGTAGTGTTTAAATTTTTACTAGTTCATTTCATTATTTTCTAGTCTTTTGACTACTTGAAATTTTGCTCAATTTTATTCAAAAGTTTCACTTATTTTCTTACCTTATTTTCTTTTTTTCCCTTGGCCGAAAATTTTCTCTCTCTTTTCTTTCTTTCTTGGCCGAAATTTTTTTTTTCTTTCTTTCTTATTGTGGCCGGCTTCTCTCTTTCTAATTTTGTTCTATTTTGCTTTAATAATTTATGTCTAATTATTGATTATATTAAGTGGTAAGAGTTATTAATCTTCACCAATTAAATTGATCCAAGTGGTTATTCTTGCATTAAAAGACTAACTATTTACTTTACTCTTGTAAGGATTTAATTGGACCACCATTTTCCCATCTTTTCTTCATTTCTTTTTCATTTTTCCTAGCATAATTCTCTCTCCTTTTCTCTTCTCTTGGCCGGCCAAGCTCTTTCTTCTTCTTCCCTCATTTTGCTCTCAACTTCTTGGACTTTCATCTCTCAAATTGGAACAAATCCACCATAGGAAGTGGACTTCTATCTTTTCTAAGCAAAATTCTAAGCATATCTAAGGTATTTACCATGAACCTACCTTATTAATTTCATGTTTTAATTAGTTTTTATTCAAGTTTAATACCAAGTTCTTGTTAAGATTACTTGAAGAAATTAGTTAGAACTTGATATGTACTTGTTAGATAAAGTGTTCTTGTGGTTAAATAGGCTAGTATGTGGTATTGGAACCTTGAAATTTCATGAAGAACATGTTATTTGGGTGAAAGTTCTTGGAGCTTAATCCTTGAAATTTAGTGAGATTTTGATTGAATTTGAGTTTGGATTGAACTAAGAAGTTGTAGAACTTGATGAATTATGGGTTGGATGATTGAAATCTTGATGAAAAACAAGATTGGAAGGGCCGAAATTTAGGGGAAATAATGCCCAATTTTTGTTAGAAAAACCCTAGAAAAACCCTAGAAAACCCTAAAATAAAAACCCTAGAATGAAAACCCTAAACCCTAAACCCTAAACCCTAAACCCTAGAAAAAAAAAAAACCTAGAATTTAATGAGGTATTTCTTGCATTTTCTTACTAGGTTAATTAGGGTATAAATTGGGTTTTTCATTAGATTATTTCTTTCAAATTGCAGGATCCAATAGTGAGACCCGACCTTTCTACGAGATATTTTCTTAGGCACCAGGTGAGTGTCTTTATGTGTGCATGATGCATGGAATGTGATAATTTTATTTTGTGACTATTATGCTTAACTTGCAAATATTATGTGAGTACATGTGTTATTTGAGGAAAGATGTGTACTTTATCGCATCTATTCCACAATGTGTTACCCGCCTTTATTATTTAAAATGTTATTTGTGTGTGTGAGACTACCGTGACTAACGTCACTGTTATTTCACGGTTAGTCAACCGGGCTGCAAGTGGGAGGACATAAGGTGCTGGGTGTTTTAGGGTGTGATGTTCTTTCCTTTTGAGTTGTGAATCCTCAAAGAGGCCAACTCCGGAATGAACTTTCTTGATTGTGTGTTGGCCCTCTAGGGTTGAGATTTTTCTCCCCCGGATGTGGTAGCTTGTACGGAGGTTATAAGGTGATTGGCGGTTAGGGCTTGTGATTGATAAAACTGATATGTTCCTTGATAAAGACCTGAGCTATTATCTCGGTCCAAATATCGTGGCTACATGATCAGTACCTGCTCCTCTACGGTTAAGCTTGCTTCCGTAGTTGAGCCCTGTATCCGCCAGTGACTACATGTGAATTAAATTGCTCATATGTTGTTTATTTAATTTATTGATTATTTTAATGACTGAAATCATGAGTGCTTGGTATGATTGCATGAATTGGACATTCACTGGGCTATTATAGCTCATTCCATTTTATTTGTTTTCCTTTACTCAGGTCAACTGAAAAATTAAAGCTGGACCAACTGGTTTTTGGGTTATTATAAGTGTTTTAGTTGTTGTAATAGTCGCACTATGTTAGACTATTATTGTGAAAAAAAATTATGTACATTATGACTTGTAACTTTTTGATATGACTTGTATCTTCAAGTTAAATAATAAGAGTTTGTTTTATTTTATTCCATGTCACTTCATGTTATTTTATTTTAAGTTAAATACGTTTGGATTTTCACGTGAGTGTGTGCATCGAGCCCTGGCGAGAGCTAGGCAGGCAGTCCGCTAAGCCCTTTGGTGTGCCTCTGGGCAAGGTGGGGCTGTCACAGGTGGTATCAGAGCTTAGGCTTGAATCCTAACCTTAGTGCTAGCCTTGTCTGGGGTGTCGGGTAGGAAATTTGGGTTGAGTCGGTTACGCTTGGGCCTGATCAACCTGAGTGTGAGAGATAAGATCCGAATTTCCGTACCTAGGCACTATTGTGTATATGCTTGAGGTTGTGTTTAGATTACTTTTAAGATTAATATTTGAGTGTGATACTTAAGTATTATTTATTATTAAGTATTTGTGGGATAGACCTAATTAATTTATTATTTAAACCTGTAGGTATGTCAGAGAGTGATAGGATTGAGGCCACCATCGCCATCGGTTGCAGCTGCCGGTGCAGCGTGAGCATCGCCGGAGACCCATTGTCCGTTTTCGTGAGGGACCGGGGCACCCTTACCGCACCTTTTCACCTGCCCGACGAGTCCGACCTGCCTGCGGATGTTGGAGGACCTATTCATACCCCGACTATGTTGTGCTTTCGCTGATAGAGGATAGTAGGCGAGTGGGGGGTGACAGTGATATTGCCCGAGCCCGTGTACATGAGTTGAGAGAGACGATTAGGGCTCAGGCCCAGAGGATTCGTGAGTTAGAGACTGCTGTTCAGGAAGAGCAGCAGAGGACGGATGCCTACCGCGAGCAGTGCCAGGAGCTACACGGTCGTCTCTCACGTGTGGTACAGCACGTCCGGGACCACGGGGGACGACTCGTGGATGAGAGTGGTCTATTGGTAGGCCATGTACTGGATGAGGTGCGCGATGTGGCTCCGCACCTAGGGCCAGGACAGGCAGCGCCTCCACCTCCTGGGGCCGAGGGTGCTCCTGGGGGTGAGCGAGACATAGGTGTGAGCTCTGCTGGATCGGTCCGGTTGGGTTAGGTTTTAGATTGGACCTTTGGATGGAGTTATGTACTAAAGCTTATGTTAGTTTTGTTATGTTTATATGTATGACCTGTTTTGTATCTGACTTTTGAGATGTGTAAATTGAACTACTTGTATAAATATGTGTGCTCTTTTGGCATGAAATTTGGCTTCTTTGTTAATCACGACTTTGTGCATTTTATAGTGTATCTTGACATTCATCATGTAATTATTAAAATAAATTTATTCATGTTATTATAGTATATTAAATTATGAGTGGACGTGGTCGCGGGAGAGGACGTCCCCGTCGTCAAGACCGGGATGCAGAAGCTACCTCTAGCATAAATCCACCTGTGGGAGCTGATCCCATGATCACAGTTTTAAATCGAATGACCGATGTTCTAACTCAGTTGGGAACTCGGCAGAACCCTGCGGTGGAAATTGGTGGATCTCATAGAAACCCGGTTGTAGGGGAAGATGTGGCCTTGGAACGATTCCAAAAATTTAACCCCCCTAAGTTTAACGGCAGTCCAAAACCAGAAATTGCTGAAAAATGGTTAGAGGACATTGAGAAGATTTTTACTGCCTTGAAGTACCCAGATGAACGGTAGGTGACTTTTGCCGTGTTTCAATTGGAAGGGGCTGCCACCCCTTGGTGGAATTTGATCAACGCCAAGTGGGAGAGACATCAGACACCAAGGACGTGGAGCAACTTTACCAAGGAGTTTAAAGAGAAATATATTCCCGTGCGAGTGCAAGAAAAGCGGGAAGACGAATTTCTGAAGTTGAGGCAGGGGTTGTTGTCCGTAGCTGAGTATGAAGCTCAATTTACGAAATTATCTCGATATGCTCCAGAACTCGTAGCCACTGAGCGGCAGGCGGAAGAGGAGATTTATTCAAGGGTTGAATTTGGAGATCCAGGATGCTCTCGCAGCTGCCACCATTGAAACGTACGAAGATGCCGTGGAAAAAGCACAGCAGGTGGAGGAAACCAAGTCTCTGGTCCGCACTGTGAAAGCAAGAAAACGGGGAAATACCAGTGATGCTCGCCCTTCAATTGGAAGCGCTCCAGCCCCTAAGACGGGACGGGGAATAGGGAGGAATGAGAATTGGACAAGGTGCCCCGTTCGGTAGATCAAGAGGTGCTCCGGTGGGAAGGGCTCCTCCAAGAAGTGAACAAAAAGAAGATATTCAAAAGGAAAAACAGTCGTCAGCTGCTTCTGGTGCTTGTGGATACTGTGGCAAAGGTAACCACACTGAGGATAATTGCTGGAGAAAGAATCGAAAATGTTTGCTTTGCGGCAGTGGCGAGCACCGAATAAATCAATGTCCCAGACAAACCACCAGTGGACCGAGCACCGCTCAATCTGGACCCAAGGAGATCCAGCAAGCTAGGGAGAGCGGGAATAAACGAAAAGTGCCGGCTCGTGTGTATGCCCTTGATAAGCAGGATGCCCGGGAATCACCGGCGGTAATTGAAGGTATGATTCTTGTTTTTCATCGTCTGGCTAAATTACTAGTAGACCCTGGATCCACTCATTCCTTTGTGAATTCTCAATTTATGACTGCTTTAGAGATTCAACCTGTTAAGTTATCTTATGAATTGGAAGTAAGGACTCCGACTGGGGACCATTGTCTGATAACTAATCTTGTTTATCAAGATTGTGAACTTCGGATAGGAGAAAGGAAATTGTTGACAGATCTCATAGCTTTACCTATTCGGGGTTATGATGTAATATTAGGCATGGATTGTTTAACCCGGTATAGTGCTCAACTGAATTGTGGGACGAAAGTGGTGGATTTTAGCATACCGGGGGAACCTATTTTAAGATTGGATGTTAATAAAACCCTAGCTTCCTCAAATCTTCTTTCGGCCATGCAAGCTAGGAAATTAATGTTTCGAGGGGCAGTCGGATTCCTTGCTTATTTAATTAATACACCTGAGGATAAAGTAAGACTTGAGGATGTGCCAGTGGTAAAAGAATTTCCCAATGTTTTTCCCGAAGAATTAAGCTCTCTACCTCCGGAGAGAGAAGTGGAATTCAAAATAGAATTGGTACCAGGGGTATCGCCACTATCTAGAACTCCCTACCGCATGTCCCCAGCCGAACTTAAAGAACTTAAGGTTCAACTCCAGGATTTGTTGGAGAGAGGATTTGTCAAGCCGAGTGTATCACCATGGGGAGCCCCAGTATTATTTGTAAGGAAGAAGGATGGTACTCTTAGGCTTTGCATTGATTATCGAGGGTTAAATAGTGTTACTATAAAGAATAAGTATCCTTTACCTCAAATTGACGAACTGTTTGATCAACTGGAGGGAGCGGTGATCTTTTCTAAGATAGATCTTCGGCAAGGATATTATCAATTGAAGATTAAAGAGGAAGATGTGCCTAAAACTGCATTTAACTCTCGATATGGGCACTATGAATTTGTAGTGATGCCATTTGGGTTAACGAATGCCCCGGCGGCTTTTATGGATTTAATGCACCGGGTTTTCAGACCCTACTTAGACCAGTTTGTAGTGGTCTTTATTGATGATATTTTGATCTTTTCAAGGTCCCGGGGAGAGCATGAGCAACACTTGAGGGTAGTACTACAAACCTTGCGGGATAATAAGCTGTATGCCAAGTTTAGTAAGTGCGAATTTTGGAAGGACCAAGTGTCATTCTTGGGTCATGTTATTTCGGGAGAAGGTTTAGCAGTAGATCCATCCAAAGTAGAAGCCGTGGTTAGTTGGAAACAACCCGAGAATCCCACCGAAGTTCGTAGTTTCTTGGGTTTAGCTGGCTATTATCGGCGATTCATTAAAGATTTTTCAAAGATAGCCACACCACTCACTGCTTTGACTCAGAAAAATGTTAAGTTCATTTGGGATGGACGATGTGAGCAAAGTTTCATTGAGCTTAAGAAGCGACTGACATCTGCCCCAGTGCTAGCATTGCCCAATGGAAAAGAGACCTTCAGGGTGTACACTGATGCTTCACGGGAAGGCTTAGGAGGTGTGTTGATGCAAGGGAAACAAGTGGTGGCCTATGCTTCCCGTAAGTTAAAAACTCATGAGAGGAATTATCCCACACATGACCTAGAGTTAGCTGCTGTCGTTTTCGCACTCAAGAAATGGAGGCATTATTTGTATGGGGTCACCTTTGAGGTGTATACCGATCACAAGAGTTTGAAATATTTATTTTCTCAGAAAGAGCTAAATTTACGACAACGTAGGTGGGTGGAGTTATTGGAGGATTACGACTGCACTATTAATTATCACCCGGGTAAAGCTAACGTTGTTGCAGACGCTTTAAGTAGGAAGGTGCAAATGGCTAGTTTGGCCGTTCGTGAATGGGATTTATTGGAGCGAGTGAGTGAGAGCAATCCAAGAATAGTTGGCTCTAAAGTGATTTGTGGAAATGTAAGTGTACGATCTGAATTGTTGGGACAAATCCAAGAAGCTCAAGGCAAGGATCTCACATTACAGAAAAGGATAGAGAAAGCCAAAGAAGGGACCATACCTGAGTATAGTGTAGGACCGGAGGGACTGTTGAGATTCTGAAATCGAATCTTCATCCCAAGAGACGAAGAGTTGAAGAGGGTGATCCTGGATGAAGCCCATCGGTCCAAGTACACTGTACACCCGGGGAGTACAAAAATGTACCAAGATCTGAAGAAACTCTATTGCTGGGATAATATGAAGAGGGAAATAGCGGAATATGTGCAAACCTGTCCTACGTGTCAGCAGGTAAAAGCCGAACATCAGAGACCATCAGGACTATTACAACCTTTAGAAATCCCAGAGTGGAAGTGGGAGCACATCACCATGGATTTCGTTTCCGGGTTACCGAGAACTCAAAGAGGACATGATGCAATTTGGGTAATTGTCGATCGCCTGACTAAATCCGCCCATTTTCTTCCTATGAACATGACTTACCCGTTGGAAAAACTTGCTCGTATGTTCATTGATGAAGTAGTGAGACTGCATGGGATTCCAGTTAGTATTGTTTCAGACCGAGATCCTCGGTTTACTTCCCGACTGTGGGGACAGATGCACGAAGCTTTGGGAACGAAGTTGAACTTTAGCACGGCTTACCATCCCCAGACCGATGGTCAATCCGAACGGGTAATCCAAATTTTAGAAGATATGCTGCGGGCGAGTGTGATGGATTTTGGTAGCAATTGGGATCAACATGTGACCTTAATTGAGTTTGCTTACAACAATAGCTACCAATCCTCGATCCATATGGCTCCTTTTGAAGCATTGTACGGGAGAAGATGCAGAACACCTGGCTATTGGGATGAAGTGGGCGAGCGAAAGGTGTTGGGTCCGGAAAAAGTACCCTGGATAGAGGAAGCTTATGAAAAGGTCAAGTTAATACAACAACGACTTCAAACTGCTCAAAGTCGACAGAAAAGTTATGCTGATACTAGAAGAAAAGAGCTGGAGTTCGAGGTTGGAGATGAAGTATTTCTCAAGATTTCTTCATTTAAAGGTGGCATCCAATTTGGGAAAAAGAAGAAACTTCAACCAAGATACATGGGACCATTCAAAATCGTTAAACGTATCGGGAAGGTTGCTTATCAATTGGACTTGCCTTCGAAATTATCAAAAATGCATAATGTCTTCCATGTGTCGGTTTTGAAAAAATATCATCCGGATCCAAGGCACGTGCTTCAACCTAACGAAATTGAGCTTGACGAAACTTTGGCTTATGAAGAGCAACCAGTTCAAATCCTGGACCATAAAGTAAAGGAACTGAGAAATAAACAAATCCCCCTTTTCAAGATCCTGTGGAAGTATCATGACCTAGAGGAAGCCACGTGGGAGACAGAAGAAGAAATGCGGAGAAATTATCCCAAGCTCTTCGAAAATCCAGGTAGAATTTCGAGGACGACATTCTTTTAAGGGGGGGAGGATGTAACACCCTAGAAAATGCACATATAAGAAGCATTTTTTTTATTATTTAGGGTTAAGTGCTAATCTTAGAATTATTAGTTGGGAGATTTCTTGAGTTAATTAAGTTAATTAGTTAAGATTTTCATTCTAAGCAAGAACCCTTAGGTACTAAAGTTAGAATAGTTTCTCTTGACCATTTAACTTATAGTAGTGTTTAAATTTTTACTAGTTCATTTCATTATTTTCTAGTCTTCAAGCAAGCAGAAGGGAAGGTGGTAGAGCAAGCAGAAAAAAAGGAAGGCAAAGGAGTTCATATCTGTTTTGGAAAAAGTATACATTTTGCAACTTGGGCATCTGCTTGTTTTCTGACAGGTATTTGTGAATCAATTTTCTTTTTGTAATTTTGTTATGATTTTATACTATGTATTAATTAAATTAAATGTAATATGTAGGGTAAATATTGTATATGTGTAGGGTAAATACCTTTTTTTTTTAAAATTAAATGTTGTTGAATATTTACATTTACAGTTAGAGAATTTAATTATTGTGTAGTTAAAACTATTAAAATTTATAATGTAGGCCCTGATATTTTGTGTAATTCAAATTTGGACTCAAAAATTATGAAAATAACAATTTAGCCCCTGAACTTTTGGATAAATATAATTTGACCCATGTAATTTATAAAATTACATTTTGACCCATATTTTTGTGTATTTACAATTTGGTCCCTAAACTTTTGTATAATTACAATATGACTCCAAAACTTTGTAAAATTATAGTTTTTTTTTTGGCAAAACCCCATACACGGGGGAGGGACGCCACCCCTTTTTATTTTATTAAGCAGGAAAGAACAAACGAAGGTTACTGTAACACCCTAGAAAATGCACATATAAGAAGCATTTTTTTATTATTTAGGGTTAAGTGCTAATCTTAGAATTATTAGTTGGGAGATTTCTTGAGTTAATTAAGTTAATTAGTTAAGATTTTCATTCTAAGCAAGAACCCTTAGGTACTAAAGTTAGAATAATTTCTCTTGACCATTTAACTTATAGTAGTGTTTAAATTTTTACTAGTTCATTTCATTATTTTCTAGTCTTTTGACTACTTGAAATTTTGCTCAATTTTATTCAAAAGTTTCACTTATTTTCTTACCTTATTTTCTTTTTTTCCCTTGGCCGAAAATTTTCTCTCTCTTTTCTTTCTTTCTTGGCCGAAATTTTTTTTTTCTTTCTTTCTTATTGTGGCCGGCTTCTCTCTTTCTAATTTTGTTCTATTTTGCTTTAATAATTTATGTCTAATTATTGATTATATTAAGTGGTAAGAGTTATTAATCTTCACCAATTAAATTGATCCAAGTGGTTATTCTTGCATTAAAAGACTAACTATTTACTTTACTCTTGTAAGGATTTAATTGGACCACCATTTTCCCATCTTTTCTTCATTTCTTTTTCATTTTTCCTAGCATAATTCTCTCTCCTTTTCTCTTCTCTTGGCCGGCCAAGCTCTTTCTTCTTCTTCCCTCATTTTGCTCTCAACTTCTTGGACTTTCATCTCTCAAATTGGAACAAATCCACCATAGGAAGTGGACTTCTATCTTTTCTAAGCAAAATTCTAAGCATATCTAAGGTATTTACCATGAACCTACCTTATTAATTTCATGTTTTAATTAGTTTTTATTCAAGTTTAATACCAAGTTCTTGTTAAGATTACTTGAAGAAATTAGTTAGAACTTGATATGTACTTGTTAGATAAAGTGTTCTTGTGGTTAAATAGGCTAGTATGTGGTATTGGAACCTTGAAATTTCATGAAGAACATGTTATTTGGGTGAAAGTTCTTGGAGCTTAATCCTTGAAATTTAGTGAGATTTTGATTGAATTTGAGTTTGGATTGAACTAAGAAGTTGTAGAACTTGATGAATTATGGGTTGGATGATTGAAATCTTGATGAAAAACAAGATTGGAAGGGCCGAAATTTAGGGGAAATAATGCCCAATTTTTGTTAGAAAAACCCTAGAAAAACCCTAGAAAACCCTAAAATAAAAACCCTAGAATGAAAACCCTAAACCCTAGAAAAAAAAAAAAAACCTAGAATTTAATGAGGTATTTCTTGCATTTTCTTACTAGGTTAATTAGGGTATAAATTGGGTTTTTCATTAGATTATTTCTTTCAAGTTGCAGGATCCAATAGTGAGACCCGACCTTTCTACGAGATATTTTCTTAGGCACTAGGTGAGTGTCTTTATGTGTGCATGATGCATGGAATGTGATAATTTTATTTTGTGACTATTATGCTTAACTTGCAAATATTATGTGAGTATATGTGTTATTTGAGGAAAGATGTGTACTTTATCGCATCTATTCCACAATGTGTTACCCGCCTTTATTATTTAAAATGTTATTTGTGTGTGTGAGACTACCGTGACTAACGTCACTGTTATTTCACGGTTAGTCAACCGGGCTGCAAGTGGGAGGACATAAGGTGCTGGGTGTTTTAGGGTGTGATGTTCTTTCCTTTTGAGTTGTGAATCCTCAAAGAGGCCAACTCCGGAATGAACTTTCTTGATTGTGTGTTGGCCCTCTAGGGTTGAGATTTTTCTCCCCCGGATGTGGTAGCTTGTACGGAGGTTATAAGGTGATTGGCGGTTAGGGCTTGTGATTGATAAAACTGATATGTTCCTTGATAAAGACCTGAGCTATTATCTCGGTCCAAATATCGTGGCTACATGATCAGTACCTGCTCCTCTACGGTTAAGCTTGCTTCCGTAGTTGAGCCCTGTATCCGCCAGTGACTACATGTGAATTAAATTGCTCATATGTTGTTTATTTAATTTATTGATTATTTTAATGACTGAAATCATGAGTGCTTGGTATGATTGCATGAATTGGACATTCACTGGGCTATTATAGCTCATTCCATTTTATTTGTTTTCCTTTACTCAGGTCAACTGAAAAATTAAAGCTGGACCAACTGGTTTTTGGGTTATTATAAGTGTTTTAGTTGTTGTAATAGTCGCACTATGTTAGACTATTATTGTGAAAAAAATTATGTACATTATGACTTGTAACTTTTTGATATGACTTGTATCTTCAAGTTAAATAATAAGAGTTTGTTTTATTTTATTCCATGTCACTTCATGTTATTTTATTTTAAGTTAAATACGTTTGGATTTTCACGTGAGTGTGTGCATCGAGCCCTGGCGAGAGCTAGGCAGGCAGTCCGCTAAGCCCTTTGGTGTGCCTCTGGGCAAGGTGGGGCTGTCACAGTTACAAACCAGTTAAAGGAAAGAAGGAAACTAGGAGTACTTACTCCTTTACAAAGAAGTTTCTAACTTGAGAAATACCTAAAATATCAGCATTTACCAATCCTCTTACAGTTACAGGGAGATGGTGCAAAGAAGGGAAAAAAGTATCCTGGGTCAGGTCCAAAGACGCCAGACAATCCGTTGTTGCATTTGCTTCACGATAAATATGATGAATATTAGCATTAACCAAGTCCATACATTTTTTGATTGCCCTTAAATCATAACACATGCTGCATCTTCCCACTGAATCTTCTAAGAGAAGCCGTACAAGAGACTAAGAATCCACCTCCACCATGATGTTAAACATCTTATGTTGTACACATAACTGAAGACCGTACAAAAGAGCCTTGCCTTCTACTTGTAACACGTCAACATCCCCAAATTCTTTGTAAAAAGCAAACACAACCTTTCCCTCAGTATCACGCAAGATACCCCCTCCCGATCTCATTGTCTCTCCTATGCTTGCATCCGTGTTGAGCTTAAAGTAACCCCTACTTGGCCTACTCCAGCTTACTGACCTCACCTTTATTTGCTTTCTTGGCTTTAATCCAAAGAAGTCTGAAATATAACAATCTTTCTCCAATTGGGCATTAGACACCTTTGTAGTAGACCCTATCAACTTTAAGTAAGAATTGACCTCCCAGATGATCATTTCTGCATGGAAAGGATTTCCTTGAAATCGAGCTCCATTCCGTGCCTTCGAAATGAACCAGCATATAACCAGTGGGATAGCCCACCGGATGTGACCAGAAGTTGGTGCTAACACATACCACATCATTATCCTCGATGCCATACAAAGAGTAGAGGTTTGATGTAAACCCATGGCTCCTCCAAAATGATTCCAAACTTGATTAGCAACCACAACATCAAGAAACAGATGCCGTGTATTTTCCCCATTAAGGAGGCAACAGTTACATCTTGAAGCCAAATTCAAACCCCTTCTTTGCAAACACATGTCTAGGGGAACATAATTAAAGACAAGGCGCCATACAAAGAAAGAAATTTTCAGAGGAACTAGGGGGCACCATATTACCTTAGCAACAACAGAGCGAGGCCTTCTTTGTCTTGTGAGATCCCATGCAGTCGCTAAAGAGAATTTTCCATCCGAAGAACGTGACCAAATGGGGATATCTGGTTTCTCAGGCTGAATCAGAATGTTCATAATTTTCAAAATCGCATTTTCTGGGACCCACATCCTCAACTTTTGCACGTCCCATCCATTCGAATAAAAAAATTTCGTGACTAAAAAATGTGGGGGGTCATGCTGCTGTGAAATCTCTATTAATGGATCATCACCACACCATCCATGTCTAACTTGAGAATTAAATTCTAATTCTTCAGCTTCCTATCTAGATAAGCCACCATCTCTTGTGTTAGTAACACATTATCCATTAAGCTTCTTCCCGAAACAAACCCCGACTACCATTGAGAAATAATGTGCGGGAGCACCAAGTTCATCCTGTTTGTCATAATCTTAGATATGATTTTTGAGCTTGTGTTGCACAAAGTAATTGGACAGTAATCCTTCCAATGCATGGCGCCAGATTTTTTCTGAATCAGAATAATCATCGAGCTGGATATACCCCTAGGAATGTGAGCTCCTCTAAAGAAATCTTGAACAGCTTCTAGCAAATCATTTTTGATAATGTCCTAGTAATGTTTGTAGAAAGCTGCTCCAAACCCATCCGGCCCTGCACAACTCTGGTCATCCAAGGCAAACACCACCTCCTTAACCTCCTCCAGGGATGGAATCTTACATAACTCCTCATTCATTTGTTGAGTCACTTGCGGGACTTGGAAGGGAAGACCATCCAAGAGCTGTATTTGTCTCTCTGATTGGAAAAGGGAAGAAAAGAAATTGACTGCTAACTTCCGAATTTCGCCACTGTCTTCAATCCAATCAAAAGAATCCCCTTTGATACAACCAATGAAGTTATCATTACGTCTTTGATTCACCACTGTGTGGAAAAAGGAAGTATTTGCATCCCCCTCTGCCATCCATTTGATTGCTGACTTCTGTCTCCAATACTTGCACTCCAAGGACCTAAGGTGGTTATACTCCGCCCTGGCCTCGCTCCACCGGACTCTTGCCACCTCAGAACTGCTCTGATCAAAATGACACTCCAAAATTGCCATTTTCTCATATGCCTGTTGTGCCCTATCCACCACATTGCCATGCACCTCCTTGCTCCATTTTCTTAAGGCCGCTGCCAAAACTTGAAGTTTACGGGAAAACCGAAACAAAGGGGCTCCCTCAATGGGTTGATCCCAAGCACTGTTTACAGTGGAGAGGAATTGGTTGTGCTTACACCATATGTTCAGGAAACGAAAGGATGAAGGTTTCCTTTCAGTATTTCCTGCCCTTATGAGTAATGGAGAGTGATCAGATCTCCCCCGAGCAAGATGAGATACCTTGGAAGCGTTGTATGCCGTATGCCAATAACTGTTGACTAAAGCTCTATCAAGTCTCTGCCAAACCCTTCCATTTGTCCAGGTGAAGTCCGAACCATCGAATGGAAGAGACGAAACATGAGGCTGTTGAATTGCTATGTTGAACTCACTCATACTCTGAAAGCAAGGAGGCCGCCCCCCTATTCTCTCTTCAGCTGAAGAAATGATATTAAAGTCTCCAACCAGTACCCAAGGTAGATCTTCCCCTAGCGACTCCATGATCTGCCAAAGAGGTCTTCTCTCCACCCTATTACACCGCGCATACACAACTGAAACATGCACAATCTGACCAGAAGAAAATGTTAAACGACAATGGACCACTGTCCAACATGCTCAACAAATGTGCAGCCAATATTCCTTTTCCAAAATGACCAAATTTTCCCATTCAAAAACGCACTCCCATAATCAAACCCAAGAGTCTTAAGTAGAGAATTTATTTTGCTAGCTTTCGAAAAAGGTTCTATCAACGCTAAGAATCTAACTTTATTCTTCCTATAGATATCTGATAAGTAACGTAGAGAATCCCGTTGGGAAGCTCCACGAATATTCCAGACAAGTAAATTAAGTGGACTTAACATGAGAATGAAAGGGGTACTTAGCTTGTGATGAACTCTGCTCCCTACACAACTGCCCATCTTGAGATGATTTATGTCCTGCATGTTTGGGGGGTCTCCCAGGCTTTTTTTTAACCAATCGAGCCAGCAGAAGGCTGTCCTCCAGTAGCTCCCCGCTTACGAGTGAAGAAAACTTCTTGTCTAGAAGTTGTTTGAACTCCCATAACTCTTCCTTTGCTGCCAGAAGTTTGATATCTCCCCCTCCTTCTGAAACCTAGAACACATCTCATGTTGGGAGGAAGAGTTTGGAGGCGAGAGAGAGCGTCTGTGTAACACCCTAGAAATGCACTTACAAGAGACATTTTTTCTTATTTAGGGTTAAGTGTTAATCCTTGATTTATTAGTTGAAAGATTTCTTGAGTTAATTAGGTTAATTAGCTAAGATTTTCATTATTAAGCAAGAACACCTAAGTACTAAAGTTAGAATAATTTTACTTGACCATTTAATTTATATTAGTGTTTAAATTTTGATTAGCTCATTTTACTATTTTCTAGTCTTTTGACTACTTGAATTTTTGCTCAATTTTACTCAAAAATTTCACTTATTTTCTTGCTTTATTTTCTTTTCCCTTGGCTGAAAATTTTCTCTTTCTATTCTTTTTCTCTTAGCCGAAAATTCTTCTCTCTTCTCTTTTCTTTTTGGCCGAAATTCTTTTTCTTTTTCTTTCTCCTTATGGCCGGATTTCTCTCTCCCTATTTTACTCTCTTTTTTCTTTAATAATTTGTGTCTTAATATTGCTAGTATTAGGTGATAAGAGGTTAATGAGTTCGACCAATCAAATTGATCCAAGTTAGCTACTCTTGCATTAAAAGACTACCTTTTTACTTTATTCTTGTTAGGTTTTAATTGGTTAATCTTTTCCCCGCCTTTTATTTATTTCTTTTCCATTTTTCCTAGCCTATTTCTTTCTCTTTCTTCTCCTTCTTGGCCGGCCATCTCTCTTTCTCTTCTTCTCTCATTTTGCTCTCAACTTCTTGAAGTTTTCTCTCTAAAGTTTGGGCAAATCCACCATAGGAAGTGAGCTTCTTTCCTTTCTAAGCAAAGTTCTAAGCATATCTAAGGTATTTACTATGAACTTTTCCTATTAATTTCAAGTTTTAATTAGTTTTTATGCAAGCCTAAACTAAGGCTCTTGTTGGTACTACTTGGAGAACTTAGTTAGAATTGGAGAATTACTTGCTAGATAAAGTGTTCTTGTGGTTAGATAGACTAGTATATGGCCTTTAAACCTTGAAATTTCATGTGTTATATGTTGTTTGGTTGAATATTCTTGGAGTAGAATTTTTGGAATTTAGTGGAATTTTGCTTGAATTTGAACTTGAGTTGAACATAAAAGTTGTAGAACTTGTTGAATTGGGTTGGATTGTTGATATTTTTCTTGCAGGAAAAAAAATTGGGTTAGTCCGATTTTAAAGGGAAATGCTGCCAAAATTTTGGTAGAATTAAAAGAAGAAAAATTGACAAGTGAGATTTTAAGCTTAGAATATGTTCGATTGAAGGAAATTGAAGTGTAAAAATTTTTAGAAATGATCTAGTGATAGATTAAATTTTCTTAGAATAAGTAAACCCTAAACCCTAGAAACCCTAAAACCAAAACCCTAGAAATAAGTGGGGTGTTTTCTTGAATTTTCTTACTAAATTTACTAGGCTTTTACTCGGGTTTTCATTATATCATTTCTTTTAAATTTCAGGATCCAAAAACGCATCACGACCATTTTACGAGATATTTTCTTAGGCATTCCAGGTGAGTGTCTTTATGTGTGCATGATGCATGAAATGTTATGTTCTACTTGTAAATATTATGTTACACTTGCAAATAATATGTGATAAAATGTGCTACTTGAGGAAAGATGTGTACTTTATCGCATCTATTCCGTAATGTGTTATATGCTTTCACTATTCAACGTGTTACTTGTGCGTGAGACTTCCGTGACTAACTTTACCGTTACTTCACGGATAGTCAACTCGGACAGGCTTGGGAGGTTATAAGGTGCTGGGTGTTTTAGGGCGTGACGTTCTTTCCCTTTTGAGTTGTGAATCCTCAAAGAGGCCAACTCCGGATTGAACTTTCTTGCGTGTTGGCCCTCCAAGTTCGAGATTACTCCCTGGATGTGGTAGCTTGTACGGAGGTTATAAGGTGAACGGTGGTTAGGGCTTGTGTGATAAAACTGGCATGTCCTTTGATAAAGACCTGAGCTATTATCTCGGTCTAAATGTCATGGTTACATGATCAGTACTTGCTTTTCCTGCGGTTGAGCTTGCTCCCGTAGTCGAGCCCTGTATCCGCCCTTGACTACTTGATAATTAAATTGTTCATATCTTGTTTATTTAATTTATCAATTATTTTATTTACTAAAATAATGAGTTCTTGATATGGTTGCATGACTTGGACATTCACTGGGCTATTATAGCTCATTCCTTTTATTTGTTTTCCTTTACTCAGGTTTCTTGAAAAATTAAAGCTGGAACAACTAGTTTTGAATATTATAGATGTTTTAGTTATTGTAATATCCAAACTGTGTTAGGCTATCCTTGTGAGAATCATGTATATTATGACATGTAAACTTTTGATGTGACTTGTACCCTTTAAGTAAATAATATGAGTGTATTTTATTTTATTCCATTTTATTTTATTTTATTTTATTTTGAGTTAAGTACGCTTGGATGTTTGCGTGAGTGCATGATTCGAGTCCTAACGAGAGCTAGGCAGGTAGTCCGCTAAGCCCTTTGGTGCGCCTCTGGGTAAGGTGGGGCTGTCACAGAGTTTGGGCTAGCCCGGCCCTATTGACAGTCTTACTTGATAAGTGTTATCTTGCTTTGTTGAGAATCTAATTCCATTTAAATCATAACTAGCTCTCACTATAAAATGATTAGATTCCAACTATTTTTATGATGAATTCTTATGAAAACATGAGTTGCAATGATTCACTTAAGCATTCATTATTATCATATAAATAACTTAAACAATATTTGTTCATTTTCCATTGTTGAGAGCATTTCCCAATAACAAATAAGAACTAGATGGCTTGTTTAAGTTGGCCAAGAAAAAATAAGAGTTAAAACTTGAATAAGTAAACAAACAAATGCAAGCTTAACTAGTTTGGAGAATTTAAGTCAAGCTATGGATTCATTAGCTTCATCTATATTCTAGATAAAGTTTTTAGTGAATCATGACTAGTGAAACACAAAGAAGCTTAACAAGAATACAAGAATTCATGCTTCAATTATGAAAATAAGAGATAGAGTTGAGAAAAGGTTATGAACAAGCCTTCAACTTCTATTTCTTCTTCAAAATGTTGAAGTACAAGAGAGTTTTTATATGAAGAACACTATTCTATTGGGTTTGAGAGAATTCTATTAATTCTCTTCAAGAATACTAAATTCTATTAATTCTCTTCAAGAATACTAGCTTCAATACTAACTATTACTAAAAATGGGATTCTAATGGATCATAAACTTGTTATAAATGACTCCTATTTATAGACAAATGATCTTCAAGTCACTTTCCAACTTACAATTACATTCAATGCATTGAAATGATGAAGATTTGCATTAAGATTTCAAATGGACATAAAAGTCTTCAATTGTGTACTAAATGGAATCTCCAGCTGCAAAAACCCTATCTTCTCCAAAAAAAGTCTGCAGAAACCAACTTGAAATGGATATAAGTTGCAACCCTAGAAATTTCATGCCGTCTTGTTGTTCTGTAGGTGCAATCTGCGGGTTAGATAACCAGTGGATCCAACACACAGATCGAATTCGCTCTTTCTCAAAACACAAAAGTTGTATCACTTTGAGTTAGCTTTCCAACGCCATAAGAATCAGGTCATTTGAAGCTCTGGATGCAAATATATAGCCAAACTACTGAGAGGTGGTCGGAAGGTCTTCGCTGCACAAATTCACTTCAGTAATTTGGATTTTTGACTATGAAGATATGAGAACTGGATTTGATATCTTCATAAGAAACGTAGAGCATCCTCTTAGCTTCAAAATGCAAGAAAAATCATCTCAATCCAATTTTGGTAGCTCAATTATTGCTAATATATAGAAATGTATCATTGTTCTCGACCCCTAGTTTTTTCCATTTCTTCACTTCCATTATTTCTTTGCATTTCTATTTTGCTTGTTATTCTTCTTATGCCCTTGAGACTTTTTTTGTGATGTTGACCTTTTAATTATATTGTAGCACCCTAGAAAATGCACATATAAGAGACATTTTTTTTCTTATTTAGGGTTAAGTGTTAATCCTAGATTTATTAGTTGGAAGATTTTCATTTTAAGCAAGAACACTTAAGTATTACATTTAGAATAATTTTACTTGACCATTTAATTTATATTAGAGTTTAAATTTTGCTTAATTTATTCTACTATTTTCTAGCCTTTTACTACTCGAATTTTAGCTCAATTTTACTCGAAAATTTCACTCATTTTCTTGCTTTATTTTCTTTTTCCCTTAGCTGAAATTTTTCTCTTTCTTTTCTTTTTCTTTTTGGCCGAAAATTCTTTTTCTTTTTCTTTTCCCTTAGGTCCGGTTTTCTCTCCTTATTTTCTTCCCTTTTTGCTTTAATATTTATGTCCTAATATTACTAAATACTAGGTGAAGAGAGATATTTTTGTTTCACCAATTAAATTACTCCAAGTTTACCACTAATGCATTAAAAGACTAAACTCCAACTTTATTCTTGTTACTATTTTATTGGTTATTCTTTTACCTACCTTTTTCTTTATTTCTTTTCTATTTTTCTAGCCTATTTCTCTCTCTTTTTCCTTGCTCTTGGCCGGCCCTCTTGGTCTCTCTTCTTCTCTCATTTTTCTCTCAACTTCTTGAAGCTTTCTCTCCAAATTTCAAGCAATTCCACCATAGAAAGTGAGGTTTTCTTCTTCCTAAGCAAGGTTCTAAGCTTGTTTAAGGTATTTACCATGAACTTTTGCTATTAATTTCAAGTTTATTTAAGTTTTATTTAAGTTTTATTTAGGGTTTTGTTCAAGTTTTACATTAACAGTCATGCTGGACCAGTTTTAGTAAAACTTTCATAACTTGATGTAGATAGCTTGGATTCGAATGATTCTTGTTGTTTTAGAAACTAGATTCATAGGGCTTTCAAATGGTATATATCTTGCATGGTGGTTCATTGTATATTAACCGCAGAAAGCTTGTAAAGTTGGCTGAAAATTCGGTTCTGCGTAAACAGTTTTGAGGAGGAGCCAACTTGGGGGCAGATTTTGAACCTGTTCTAGTTGGAATTTTAAGTGATGATCTTCATGCAAGTTGTAGCCCTATAAATGTACTTTCAAACCATGTAACCAAAATTCCCTAGTTCTTAGTGGATTGATCCCAGAAATGGCACGAAGTTGGCTGAAAATCAACCCTGTGCAGATTTGGGTAATGATTCTTGGAGTAGGGATTTTGAATTTGAGTGGAATGTTGATTGAATTTGAACTTGAACTGAACCTAGATGTTGTAGAACTTGTTGAATTTGGGTTGGATGGCTGATTTTCTTGCAGGAAAAAAATTTGGTTTGGTCCGATTTTAAGGGGAGATGCTGCCGAAATTTTGGTAGGAATAAAGAAGGGAAAAATGGAACATGAAATTTCCAACCTAGAACATGTTAAAATTAAAGAGTTAATGTGCAGAAATTTTAGATAAAATGATCTAGTAATGAGCAAAGTTCCTAGAAAAAGAGAACCCTAAAATGAAACCCTAAACCCTAAACCCTAGAAACCCTAAAACCAAAACCCTAGAAATAAGTGGGATATTTCTTGGATTTCTTTACCAAATTAATTAGGGTTTAAATCGGATTTTCATCAGAGTATTTCTTCTAAATTTCAGGGTCCGAAAACACATCACGACCATTTCACGAGATATTTTCTTAGGCTTTCCAGGTGAGTGTCTTTATGTGTGCATTATGCATGTAATGTGATATTTTCATTTTGTAAATATTATGCTATAATTGCAATTGCTATATGAGTAAATGTGCTACTTGAGGAAAGATGTGTACTTTATCACATCTATTTCGCAATGTGATTACTTGCTTTCATTATCCAATGTGTTACTTGTGCTTGAGACGTCCGTGACTAACTTCACCGTTATTTCACGGATGGTCAACCCGGCTGCACGTGGGAGGACATAAGGTGTTGGGTGTTTTAGGGCTTGATGTTCTTTCCCTTTTGAGTTGTGAATCCTCAAAGAGGCCAACTCCGGATTGAACCTGCTTGCTTGTTGGCCCTCCAGGGTTGAGAATATCTCCCTGGATGTGGTAGCCTGTACGGAGGTTATAAGGTGAACGGTGGCTAGGGTTCTTGCTTGCTTGCTTGATAATACTGGCATGACTCTTGATACAGACTTGAGCTATTATCTCAGTCCTAATATCATGATTCCATGGTCAGTGCTTGCTCTTCTTGCGGTTAAGCTTGCTTCCGTAGTTGAGCCCCGTATCCGCCATTGACTACTTGTTAATTGAATTGTTCATAACTTGTCTATTTCAAATTTGTCAATTATTTTATTCAATAAAATGATAGATTCTTGGTATGATTGCATGATTCGGACACTCACTGGGCTATTATAGCTCATTCCTTTCATTTGTTTTCCTTTACCCAGGTTTCTGAAAATTAAAGCTGGATCGACTGGTTTTGAACATATATATCTTAGTTATCATAGTAGTTCAACTGTTTTGGAATCTCTTGGTGAAATTATGTATATTGTGACATGTAAACTTCTTGATGTTACTTGTATGTGTAAATTCAATAATAGAATATATTTATTTTTATTCTATTTTATTTCATTTTATTTGGAGTCACGCTCGCGTGTATAATCAAAGTGAGTGCACGACGTGAGTCCTGGCGAGAGCCAGGCAGGCAGTCCGCTAAGCCCTTTGGTGCGCCTCTGGGTAAGGTGGGGCTGTCACATATATAGTGAATTTGTTGATGAAAATTTTTCAAAAATTGAGCAAAACAATCCTCCAAACTTGAATGTAAAAGTTGTTCCATTAAGTTCCTAATTCAATCACCCTTGAATCTACAATGAATGTGTTCCACTTGATCCAAATTATAATTGAATATATAAAACCTGCAAGACTGTATAATGTTTGTGCATTAATTTACTCAAAATATAAATTCATCTTTAAAGCCATAAAAATTCGGCAAAAACCCTAATTCTAAAAGAAGTTGAAAAATGCATCATTTGTAACCAAAATTACTATACCAATACTATAATTATACCTAAAATATATAATAAAACATACAATATTATTAGATAAATTTATTACTTATCAAACTCCCCCACACTTGAATCATTGCTTGTCCTCAAGCAATTGAAAAATCAAGAGATCAAAACATGATTCGAGACTTTGAAATAACAAATGCCACATTTTTTAATGTAATTCCACAACATAAAGGAAATAGGTATTATGCAATTCCTTGTAATGTTTCTAATACTAATTATATCAAGTTAAAAGGAAGTAATTATTTCAATGGTGATACCAAATTTTGACACACCATTTATTTGCCAACATTGGAGTATTTCTTTCCATTTTTGGGGGTCAAATTCTAATTTTGAGCAAAAAGAAGCAAAATCAACAATTTCGAGGGGGGCAAAATAGTATTTTTTAGCTGTAAATATTTTTCCATTAGTTTTGAAGTTTTAAATTCATATTTTTATACTTTCATACGTATTTTAAATTTCTGTGCTTTTTCGATTTCAACTGGTATTTTTCTATATTTTATAAGCACAGCAGCAAGATGGTCTTTTCATCCCGCGAACACCATTTTTGTTCATTTCAAGTCCAAATTTTATTTTTTTAAACTTTTAAGCATGTTTCTAAATTTTTTTATTTTTTGGGGACGATTGTTATTTTTTTTGTAGATACCGCGTTCAGGGGTAAAATAGTCATTTTGCACTCTGAAGGCATTTTTCACCGATTTTTGAGTCCTAAATTCATTTTCTAAGATTTTTAGCTTATTTTTAATTTTTGGCAATTTTGGAGGATAATAGCTATTTTTTCTATTTATTTGTCATTATAGAGGCAAAATAGTAATTTCACACTTCGAACGTCCTTTTTTACCAATTTTTGAGTGCTAAATTCATTTTATATGGTTTTAATCTCATTTTTTATTTTTGGTAATTTTTCAAGACCAATAGATATTTTTCTGTACATTTGACAATATAGGGACAAAACAGTCATTTCGTTTTTTTGAGAGAGAACATTGATTTTTATTTTTTTTTATAAGGGTAAAGTTATAATTTTGATTGTCAAGAGCATTTAGGTCTTTTATTCATTTCTTGAACGATAAGTCTTTTGTGCACTATAAATAGCCCATTTTTTGGATTAAAAAGGCAAAGTAAAAAGGAAAAAGCCTATAGAGTTTTTAGTTTTTTTAGTTTTTAGCTTTATCTATTACACCTAGAATACAAAAAACACATTTTTTCCTACACTCATATTCAAGTTTTCACCTAGAGCACTTAGAATACACACTAGAATTTTACATACATATTCAAGTCTACACCTAGAACACACACTAGTACATCTTCAACTCCACACCTAGAACACCTAGAACACACACTAGAATTTTACGTTCATGTTCAATCCTACACCTAGAACACCAAGAACACACACTAAATCTCAAGAACATGCCACACACTTCTCTCACACACCACACACACTACACACATTCACATTCTCATCTCACACACTTCACACATTTCTCTCTCATACACTTCTTACATTTTCTCTCTCACACACATACACACTAAATCTCAAGAACATCTCACACACCACACACACATTTAGATTTTCTCTCACACACACTACACACATTCATATTCTCATCTCACACACTTCACACATTTCTCTCTCATACACTTCTTACACTTTCTCTCTCACACACATACACACAGTCATTCACACACACCTCACACACTAGCACAAACACATACTCATCATCAAACATACACACACAACACGGGTTAATTGATAAAAATATTGTTAAAAAAAAAATTAATACCCCGTTTGTGGTTACTGTGGAGGGGTTGGTAAATTTTATGCCCACCACGTTTGGCAAATGCGATGGGCAATTTTTTTTTTTAATTAAAAGGATCGCCACGTTTGGCAGGTGCGTGCGATGGGCAATTTTTTTTTTTAATTAAAAGGATCGCCGCGTTTGGCAGGTGCGGCGCCGCACCTGCCAAATGCGGCGACTGCCGACACTCGGCTAGCTCGTTTGGCAGGCTTTCTGCAGCTTTTGTAGAAAGCCTACAAAAGCCTGCTCTCCCCCATTGCCAAACGCGGTGGGGGAGAGCTCCAAATTTTTTTAAAAAGTTGGAATGGCCGTTGATCAATTTGATCAACGGCCGTTGCGTGCTATAAATGGACGAGAAATGCATATTGAAATCTGCACTTCTCTCCATTTTCCCACTCTCTCACTCTCATTTTCTTTCTTCATGAAGTCGTCAGGTTTCTTTCTCTTCATTTTCTTTCGCTTCCTTCAAGCTAATTCTGCTGCCAGTGGAGGTGGTGTTTAGTTGGAGTTAGGTGGAGGTGGAGCCAATCAGTTTGAATAACAAATGAAAATTATCAAGTTAGTATAATATATTTGTTTAATGTTAATTTATTAATTTAATGTTAGTATAATATATTTGTTAATTGTTAATTTATTGTTTAATTTTAGTTAGTTTAATATATTTGTTGAATGTTAATTTATTAGTTTAATGTTAGTTAGTATAATATATTTGTTGAATGTTAATTTATTAGTTTAATTATTAATTTATTAGTTTAATGTTAGTTTGTATAATATATTTGTTGAATGTTAATTTATTCGTTTAATGTTAGTATAATATTATTAGTTAATTGTTAATTTATTAGTTTAATGTGTGTTAGATTTGTTAAGTATAACATATTTGTTAATTATACGGAATTGAATTTTGTGGCCCCTATATTTTAGGAAATTGACAATTTGGCCGGTAAAGTTTTTATAATTATAAATTGAACCAAAAAAATTAAAAGTTGACACCATAAGTTGTGCATAATTATATTTTGACCCTAGTATTTTCAAAAAATTATGATTTTGCCCAACAAGTTAAACACAATTGTAAATAAGACCCGAAACTCATATGAAATTAAAATTGACCCCATTAGTTTAAAAATTTATATTTTGGCCGCTGTAAATTACAAAAATGTCAATTTAGCGTATGAAGTTATACAAAATTATAAAATAGCCTTCATAACTAAAGTTTGACTGCATAATTTATGAAAATTTACATTTTGACCCTTATGATTTAGGAAAATGACACTTTAGTACACGAAGTTATACATAATTATAAAATGCTCTCGAAAATTTTACATAACTCAAGTTTAAACCTATAAATTTAGAAAATTTACATTTTTGCCCTTATAATTTTGGCAAAATTATGATTTGGCCCCAAAAAATACATTTTTATAAATTCGACCCGAAACCGTTACATACATAAAATTTGGTCGAAAATTTTTGCATACTTATATATTGTCTCCTATAATTTATAAAAATTATAACTCTTATCCCCTAAACTTTTACATAATTGTAAATTGGCTTAGAAACTTGTACGTAATTTAATTTTGACCTCGGAAATTGTTGCGTGTTTACATTTTGGTGATTATAATTTTAGAGAATTGGAATATTAGTGAGAGCTTGTAAATATTACGAGTTAACCCCTAAACTATTAAATAATTACATTGTGACCTAAATTAATAAATAATTAGATTTGGAGCCCAAAAATTTAACTTTTTGTTTTTGCACTATTAAATTTTGGAAAATTAGAATTTTGGACATGAATTTTTTCAAAATTATGAATTGACCCCATAAGTTATGAAAATTTACATTTTGACCCTTATGATTTAGAAAAATGACACTTTTGTACATGTAATTATACATAATTATAAAATGCTCCCGAAAGTTTTACATTACTCAATTTTGAACCTATAAGTTTACAAAATGTAGATTTTTTCCCTTATAATTTTGGCAAAATTACGATTTGAACCCAAAAAATATATTTTTATAAATTCAACCCGAAATCGTTACATACATAAAATTTGGTCGAAAATTTTTGCATACTTATATTTTGTCTCCTATAATTTATAAAAATTATAACCCTTGTCCCCTGAACTTTTACATAATTGTAAATTGGCTTCGAAATTTGTACGTAATTTAATTTTGACCCTGAAAATTGTTGCGTGTTTACATTTTGGTGATTATAATTTCAAAGAATTGCAATATTGGTGAGCACTTGTAAAATATTACGAGTTAGCCCCTAAACTATTAAATAATTACATTGTGACCTAAATTAATAAATAATTAGATTTGGAGCCCAAAAATTTAACTTTTTGTTTTTGCCCTATTAAATTTTGAAAAATTAGATTTTGGACATGAATTTTTTCAAAATTATGAATTGACCTTATAAGTTATGAAATTTACATTTTGACCCTTATGATTTAGGAAAATGACACTTTAGTACACGAAATTATACATAAATATAAAATGCACCCGAAAGTTTTACATAACTCAAGTTTGAACCAATAAGTTTAGAAAATTTACATTTTTGCCCTTATAATTTTGGCAAAATTAAGATTTGGCCCCAAAAAATACATTTTTATAAATTCGACCCGAAATCGCTACATACATAAAATTTTATCGAAAATTTTTGCATACTTATATTTTGTCGCGTATAATTTATAAAAATTATAACCCTTACATTTTTGCCCTTATAATTTTGGCAAAATTACGATTTGTTACGGTAAAAAATTTAAGAAATTTAAAAGTTGAGTTCTGAAGTTTTACATGGATATGACTTGACTCCAAAAATGTTAAATTATTATATTTTGATCCCAAAGGCTTTGATCAGTTGCATTTTGGCATCTATAATTTGAAAAAGTAAGAATTTTGGTCATAAAATTAAGGTTATGATTTTGAATTAGGTAGGCACAAAATGTTTGCATAATTAAATTCAAACTGTGAATTTTACAAGTAGTTCATGATTAATTACGTTTACATTTTGTAAAAATTATGAATCTTACTTAGTTGCACATTGGTTAGATCAGGTCAAAAATGTCAAACGATGATACTTTAGTAATTCACCTCTACTGGGGAGAAAAAATCGTGTATGCGGGAGGATCAATGTTGTATGACCCGCCTATGCCGAAAAAAGTTATATTCCTTCGGCAAAGAGTATGCTTTCAGGAGTTGGTTGATAGAGTTTATAATGCCATGAATGTAGATAGAAATAGATAAAAGATCAGTTTGATACATAGAGTTTCTTTCAACAACAAGGTATATTTAGTGCAACACCTTTGGAAGACGATGATGGAGTAGACACGATGTATTATTTTAAAGCAAACACTCGGGAACCAACTGAAATCTATGTTGAGGTTGAAGAAATCCGACAAGTAGAACAACAGCATCCTCAAGGCAATGAATTTGCTACCTCATACCTTGAAGAATGCACTACTGTACATGACACATTGGCAATGGAAGAAACGTGGTCAACTAATACGTCCAGAGGTCAGTATATTGACTTGGATATAGGAGTTGTCCAACCAAGTAGAAGAGGACGTAGGAGAGGTAGTAGGCACTGTGTCGACAGTCGCCCTAGTAGCAGCGCAGCGAGAATTTATATGTCCTCTGCAGAAGAGTTTGGTGGTACAAGCGACGATTATGATACAGTCAACATTCTGACTGCCGAACCGGAAATCGACGTTGACGATGTTGAAATGGACTCTGAATCGGAACCGGAAGAAGACGATTCTGAAGATGAAATAGAGCAAGGATATAATGTTATAGGATAGGAGGATGCACGAAGACATTCTGTTTTCGGTCCTAGTTCAGCGTGGACAGGTTACGATCTTGGAACACTTCAATACGATGCTGGCGTAGATGCAATGTTACAGTTTGACCCCCTAATCGGGAGTACCGTTGAGCAACTTAATCTGTGGAATGAGCAGACGAGAGACATTCGGTTGGCCATGTTATTTGATAATAAAGAAAAAGTTATAAATGCAGTGAAACGGTGGTCCATTAGGCAAAACAGAGAGTACAGAGTTCGAGAGAGTACTCCAACAACATGGTATGTTTGATGCAAGGCTCGTACTTCGACACCTCCCTACAATTGGCAATTGAGAGCTACGTTGCGTAAAACTCATAATATGTGGATGATAGTTACTCCTGCAGATGAACATGCATGTGCTCGAATATGCAATAGGAACGATCACCGCCAGTTGAGCGCCAATTTAATTGACGAGCATATTTTATCTCATATTAGTAACAGTCCAATGTTCAAAGTGAAGGATATTTAAGCAACAATTTCATTGCGATGTCTCATACAGGAAAGCTTAGTATGGTCGTCGCATTGCAATTGATATGCTTTACAGAGACTGGCCATCGTCAATACATATTCTTCGAAGATATATGGAGGAATTACAACGCAGCAATCCAGGAACAGTTGTTGTTTGGAAACCACATCCTGACAGCACTCCGTACAATTTTATTTTCGACTTTGTGTTTTGGTTGTTTAGTCCTGCTATCAAGCCTTCCAACATATGAAGCCAGTAATACGTGTGGATGGCACTTTCATGAAAGGAGTGTATCAAGGAAAATTACTTGTTGCTGTCGGATACGATGCATGCAATCACCTGTTGCCGCTAGCCTTCGCCCTCGTTGACGAGGAGAACAATCGAATTTGGTCATGGTTCATGAAGTTATTGCGCATTCATGTTTGTGGCAACATCCAAAAAGTATGTGTCATATCCGATCGGCACAAATCAATTATTCATGCAATGACGACGCTTCCGGAGTGGCGGGAACCAAATGGAGTACATCGCTTCTGTCTTGTGCATGTGCAAAGTAATTTCACACAAAAATTTAAGAATGAAAGGTAATGTCTAATTTTTAAGGTTATTTTTTTAAAAAATCTTTGGGTGATACACTCATAATATGTAATTGTTTAGGTTGAAGAAGCTTGTAATGGCAGCTGGAAAAGCCAACCAACCTTACAAGTACGATCACTACATGGATGAAATACGAAATTTGAATGAAGAAGCTTACAATTGGCTGACAAGTACAAATGTTAGACCCAAACAATGGGCCCTAAGCAAAGACGATGGAAGCCGTTGGGGTCATACATCGACAAATATAGCTGAGTGTTTCAACAGGCTACTGAGAGATGCCCGATTGTTACCTATTACTACATGTGTTCGCTTCACATTAAGCCAAACGGTGAAAATATTTGTTAAGAATGTGAAGTTAGCTTGTGATGTACGGTACCCACTGCCAGAATATAGTTGGCAGAAATATGTGTTCAATGAGAAAAAAGGTAAGAATCACGAGGTTCGGATATATAATCATGCAGAAGGTATTTTTTGCATCATTACTAGGCATAGGCGCGGTCAGGAAGGCAGAAAAAGGCAAATTGTAAAGTTTAGCAAACGGGAGTGCACATGTCAAAAGTTTCAACTACTGCACTTTCCTTGTTCACACGCGATGGCGGCATGCTCTATCAGTGTAATAAACCCCATGGATCTGGTCGGGAATGAATATAATTATGATTCATATCAGGCATTATTTGGACATCAATTCTATCCTCTCAATGATCAAAATTATTGGCCGTCGTCGCACTTCAATTTGACAATCAATACTAGTCGTCTAAAACAAAGGCGACCGGGCCCATTACGAACTGCAAGGATTCGGAATTAGATGGATGGTAGATGTCCCGATGTACCACGTTGATGTAGTAATTGTTCACAACCTAGGCACACAGCACCGAATTGTCCTTTTAGTGGATATTTTAACCGTTAGCAATGTAAGTTTTATGTTCATTGTAAAAGGGAGTATATACTCCTTATTTATTTTGCTCTTTAAGCGTGTTTTTGTGTTGTGATGTAGAGGTAAGGTTGATGTCCCCTTCTTAAATTATCAAGTGAATAAAATTTAAGAGTAGCGCTGTAACACCCTAGAAAATGCACATATAAGAAGCATTTTTACTATTATTTAGGGTTAAGTGATAATCATAGAATTACTAGTTGGAAGATTTCTTGAGTTAATTAAGTTAATTAGTTAAGATTTTCATTCTAAGCAAGAACACTTAGGTACTAAAGTTAGAATAATTTTCTTGACCAATTAACTTATAGTAGGGTTTAAATTTTTACTAGTTCATTTCACTATTTTCTAGTCTTTTGATTACTTGGGATTTTGCCTAATTTTATTCAAAAGTTTCACTTAATTTCTTGTCTTATTTTCCTTTTCCCCTAGCTGGAATTTTTTTTTTCTCTCTTTTCTTTCTTTCTTGGCCGAAATTCTTTCTTTTCTTTTCTTTTCTTTTGGCCGAAATTTTCTCTTTTTTTTTTTCTTTTACTTCATGTGGCCGGTTCTTGCTTTTCATTTTTGTTCTATTTTGCTTTAATAATTTATGTCTAACTAATGAATTTATTAAGTGGTAAGAGTTATTAATTTTCACCAATTAAACTAATCCAAGTAGCAACTCTTGCATTAATAAGACTACTTTTTACTTTACTCTTGTGAGAATTTTATTGGACCACCATTTTCCCATCTTTTCTTCATTTCTTTTTCATTTTTCCTAGACTATTTTTCTCTCTCTTTCCTTCACCTTGGCCGGCCAAACTTCTCTTCTTCTTTCCCCCATTTTTGCTCTCAACTTCTTGGACTTTCATCTCTCAAGTTAACACAAATCAACCATAGGAAGTGGATTTCTATCAATTCTAATCAAAGTTCTAAGCATCTTTAAGGTATTTACTATGAACTTGCCTTACTAATTCCATGTTTTAATTAGTTTTTATTCAAGTTTAATTCCAAGTTCTTGTTAGTAAAACTTGAAGAAATTAGTTAGAACTTGATATATACTTGTTAGATAAAGTGTTCTTATGATTGAATAGACTAGTATGTGGCCTTGGAACTTTGAAATTTCATGAAGAACATGTTGTTTGGGTGAAAGTTCTTGGACCTTAATTCTTGAAATTTAGTGAGGTTTTGATTGAATTTGAGGTTGGATTGAACTAGGAAGTTGTAGAACTTGTGGAATTGTGGGATTAATGATTGAAATCTTGATGAAAAACAAGATTGGGAGTGCTGAAATTTAGGGGAAATAATGCCCAATTTTTGCTAGAAAAACCCTAGAAAACCCTAAAATAAAAACCCTAAAATGAAAACCCTAAACCCTAAACCCTAAACCCTAAACCCTAAACCCTAAACCCTAAACCCTAAACCCTAAACCCTAAACCCTAGAAAAAAAAAAAACCTAGAATTTAATGGGGTATTTCTTGCATTTTCTTACTAGGTTAATTAGGGTTTTAAATCGGGTTTTCATTAGATTATCTCTTCCAAATTGCAGGACCCGATAGTGAAACCCGACCATTCCACGAGATATTTTCTTAGGCTCTCAAGGTGAGTGTCTTTATGTGTGCATGATGCATGAAATGTGATAATTTTACTTTTTGACTATTATGCTTAACTTGCAATTATTATGTGAGTACATGTGTTACTTGAGGAAAGATGTGTACTTTATCACATCTGTTCCACAATATGTTACATGCTTTTATTATTTAAAATGTTATTTGTGTGTGAGACTACCGTGACTAACTTCCCCGTTATTTCACGGATAGTCAACCCGGCTGCAAGTGGGAGGACATAAGGTGCTGGGTGTTGTAGGGAATGATGTTCTTTCCTTTTGAGTTGTGAATCCTCTAAGAGGCCAACTCCGGATCGAACTTTATTGATTGAGTGTTGGCCCTCCAGGGTTGAGATTTTTCTCCCCCGGATGTGGTAGCTTGTACGGAGGTTATAAGGTGATTGGCGGTTAGGGCATTGTGCTTGATAAAAAAAAAACTGATATGTTCCTTGATTAAGACCTGAGCTATTATCTCGGTCCAAATATCGTGGCTACATGTTCAGTGCCTGCTCCTCTACGGTTAAGCTTGCTTCTGTAGTTGAGCCCTGTATCCGCCATTGACTACCTGTTAATTAAATTGCTTATATATCGTTCATTTAATTTATTGATTATTTTAATGACCCAAAATAATGAGTTCTTGATATGTTGCATGAATTGGACATTCACTGGGCTATTATAGCTCATTCCATTTTATTTGTTTTTCCTTACTCAGGTTACTTGAAAAACTGAGCGGGACCGATTGGTTTTGGGTTCTTATAAGTATTTTAGTTATTGTAATAGTCGTACGGTGATAGGCTATTATTGTGAAATTATGTAAATTATGACATGTGACCTTTTTATGTGACTTGTATCTTTAAGTTAAGTAACAAGAGTGTATTTTCTTTTATTCCATTTTAATCTATGTTAGTTTATTTTAATGTCTGTACACTTGGATGGTCGCGTGAGTGCGTGCATCGAGACCTGGCGAGAGCTAGGCAGGCAGTCCGCTAAGCCCTTTGGTGCGCCTATGGGTGAGGTGGGGCTGTCACAAGCGCCCTTCTCCCTTGCACGGGGTTTGCTGTTTAATAAAACAAACTAATTTTATTTTTTTTAGAAACATGGGTTTATCATTTAGTTTTTTAGTTTTTAGTTTTTTTAGCTTTTTTAGTTTGTAATTGTTTAGGTTTTATTTTTTTCAGAGTTTTAGGATTTTGGTTATAGTTGTTGCGGTTTAGGGTTTTAAAGTTTAGGGTTTTAAGGTTTAGGTTTAGATTATTAGTTAAGGGTTTAGGGTTTAGGGTTTGTGATTTAATTTTTAGTTTTTAGGGTTTAGAATTTTTAGTTATTTTAGGTTTTTTTTAGGGTTTTACGATCTAGGGTTTTAAGGTTTAGGTTTAGATTATTAGTTAAGGGTTTTAGGATTTAGGATTTATGATTTAGTTTTTAGGGTTTAGAGTTTTTAGTTGTTTTAGGTTTTTGTTAGGGTTTTAGGATTTAGGTTATAATTGTGGCAGTTTAGGGTTTTAAGGTTTAGGTTTAGATTATTAGTTAAAGGTTTAGGGTTTAGGGTTTGTGATTTAGTTTTTAGGGTTTAGAGTTTTTAGTTATTTTAGGTTTTTTTTAGGGTTTTAGGGTTTAGGTTATAATTGTGGCGGCTTAGGGTTTTAAAGTTTAGGGTTTTAAGGTTTAGGTTTAGATTATTAGTTAAGTGTTTAGGGTTTAGGGTTTGTGATTTACTTTTTAGAGTTTTTAGTTATTTTAGGTTTTTTTTAGAGTTTTAGGGTTTAGGTTATAATTGTGGCGGTTTAGGGTTTTAAAGTTTAGGGTTTTAAGGTTTAGGTTTAGATTATTAGTTAAGGGTTTTAGGGTTTTAAGGTTTAGGGTTTTAATGTTTAGGGTTTAGATTATTAGTTAAGGGTTTTAGGGTTTTAATGTTTAGGATATATGGTTTAGGTTTAGGTTATTAGTTAAATCTTTAGGGTTTAGGATTTATGATTTAGGTTTTAGTTTTTTATTTTTAGTTTTTAGTTGTTTAGGTTTTAGGTCCAGGATTTAGGATTTAGGGTTTTAGGGTCTATACTATGTGTTTTGATTACTTATGATTCAAGCATTAATAATTTGTACATTTTGTATGCATATATATATATGTATATATATATTTTTTGTACATTTCAATGGGAATTTAAATGTTATATTTACTATTGATATTTTGTTCATTCTTTATATGTGTAGGTGTGAGTTGATATGGAGCACGTGCACGTGAGCACCTTAGCCCCCACTTAGGGTCCTATAGATGATTCTCTTTTACAGCTTCAACCCTATCATAGATCTGCGACGATATTTCACAGTGAGGGTGGTGAGCTCGATATCAAGAGGTGCGACCGACATTTTTGGCAGTTGATGAAAGTTATTGACCCCCGCGTTCTTCACTTTATTGATATTGCTGGACTTGGAGGGGTTTGCCAAGTTGGTTCATTCAACTTGAATCATGGTCTTATTACTGCATTTCATCTTCCTGTCAGTATTGGTGAGGCCATCATCGCCTTACAGGATATGGAGGTGTTGTGGGGCTTACGTGTGGATGGTTTACCTGTTACATTAGTCCACCGTTTGTGGAGCATTGAGGAGCGACGGGAGTTGGTTCATGATTTGTTGGGATTCTGGCCTCCAGCAGCTCATTTCAAGGAGGCACGGATGAAGCTCAAGGGTGTGGCCGACTATTTACACGATCATCCACTACTACCAGATGCTACTATTGAGATGGTTCGACAGTATACCCGCATGTATATTTTGATGTTATTTGGTGGACAGTTATTTGCAGATACATGCGGGAATGTTGTACATATTTCGTGGTTGGATATTTTGAGAGATTTGGAGGCGATGGGACAGTACAGTTGGGGGAGTGTCGTACTCGCCTATTTGTACCATCGTATGTGCCATGCATCACATGCCAATACTAAGACCATAGCAGGGCCATACATGCTACTTCAGGTAAAATAATTAATAGTTACCGTAAACATTGCAGTACAATTTTATTTACAACTTAAGAGTCTAATTGTCTTATTTTAACAGCTTTGGGCGTGGGAGTGTTTTCCGACCATCCGACCTTAGATCACTGAACCACGACCGCCAGGTGCTTATCCTAGAGGAAGTATATGGGTGACTCAGCGTACTACCCGATATGCACCTCAGCATGTAGCCAGTTACTATAGCGATCAGTTGTCCCTGTTACACCCCGATCAGGTATTTTGACTATCATATTTTTTAAATATTACCTATACGCTTTTTGATATGTTATATGTGAATGACGATTGAAAATTTATTGCAGTTCATATGGATGCCATATAGCGACGATATGCTAGCGTCTCTACTCATTATTGCACAGTGAGTGCACACATTTGGAGGGCTAGAGTCCCGCTGATATTTTGGCATATTGTTGAATTTCATTTTTCGGATCGTGTCATGAGACAGTTCGGATTACGGCAGCATATTTCACAAGATGTTGACACTGATCACGGAGGATTACATTCACTTGAACTGACAAGACATGATGGACGAGATTGGAGTCATTTTCACAGAAACTGGATTGGTTATTGGGATTTACGTACAGGTTCGGTTGTTACAGGAGAGCCTACAAATACACTCCGATCATCGACCGAGTATCTGCGTTGGTATCATCGCCACATAGTCTTATATATCACTCTTCCCGTCTATCAGACTCAGCGTGAAGGGCTTCAGGGCATTTTTGGACAATATGAGTACATGGTCGTTAAATCTTTTTAGATCTAACATTAGGGTCTTTTATATCATAAGTCATATGAGTGAATTACTAATTATTACAATTTATTTCTTTTATAGATGAGCAGCATGCATAGAATTGGAGACATGTCAGTGACCGGTCTTCGTCATACTCGCCCCGACGATACATTTCATCCTAGTTTGACGATGATTAGGGACGAGGCTTTTGGGTCCATGCAGTACTTACATCGTTCAGATCGCATGTTTGTGGGCCTAGATCCACGAGAGGACACTGGCACATCTACATCGCGCAACTCTTATTATCAGCGGCCAGTCAGCCACGTCCCTAGTCAAGCTGGCACATCGTCTCGCGGAGATAAACATCGTCACCAGCATGGATTTCATGATCAGGTTTCATGAGATGATCAGGTAACCCCTACCGGTTACTATGCCTATACATCTCATGGTAGTGCACAGATCCTACATTCAGCGAGTACAGCCAGTGTGTATGATCCATACTATTATTTAGCTATGCATACGTGATGTGATCATAGGAGTGCTTACAATCTTGATGCTTGGATATTCTCATAGAGTAACTTGTTTGGACCAAGATGAGATCAAATCATGGCTGATCATGAGGGTAACGTTCAAGCTTTGTAACTACCATGGTGTAATTCGTGACTTTGGGCCTATCAATGGACTTGGTGATCAAGCTATTCAAGTGTGTTCATTGGGCCAAGAGTTTATGTATTGGTTATAGATTAAATACACATTCAAAGAAGATCCAATTAAAGCTTCTAAGTGGTCCATAACATGTTTTTAAGGTGCTGGTTTGGTTGGACTTGTTGGAAGGCCTTTTAAAGATGCAAGATGGAGGCCCAATGGTGCTTAAAAGGACGCGTCCAGCCCATGAACAATTTTTAGACGAATTTTTAAGTTTAATTCTTTTATGTTAAGTTTTCTATTTTGTTTACAAGTTGTAACCTCTTAGAAAGTTACCATATTGTGTTAGGTTACAACTAGTGCTCTTTGTTAAGTTTCTAGAACTTTCTACAAGTTGTTATGCAAGCCTATTTATAGGCCAAAACACTGTTACGAATTTTATAAGTTTTGATGATTAATAAATTTGTGAGTTCTCAAATTGAGTGCTTCTTTCGTTCTTTGCTGATTAAGAACAACCCCCGAACTTGTAGAGTGATTCCAAGTTCAAAAACCCTAGCTTAGAGTTGCCTTATTGGTTTGATCAAGCATTCTAGGTGCTGATTCCTCGAGTTCTTGTTCGTTCCATAAGGAGGTTCAAAGCTTCCTTGAATTTTCGAGTTGTTCATCTTGCGTGTTCAAGGCTTTGGTGCTGATTCTAGAGTCTAGTTCATCCAAGGGGAAAGGTTCGAAATTCATACTTGGTCTTTCAAGCAATTCCACGTACGTCCGCGCGTATCAATTGGTATCAGAGCTAGTCTTGAAATTTCAGGTTTTTCTAATCCAATTTTTCCTTTGGAGAAATTTGGATATATCCCTTTTTATTTTTCTTTAATTCGTTCTTGAGTTGTTTTTCAAAGTGCTTCGTGCCTAGCTAAACAACTTGTGTCTTTCCTTGTGTTTCTTCTTTGTGTCACGTTTGTTTAAAAAAAAAAATTCGTTCCTTATAATTTTTGTTCTTGTGCTTTCTTGAATTTCTTTAGGGTCTTAGTGTCGTTCTTGATTGTCTTCAATCAAGAATTCTAGGTTTTGTGTGGTTTCTTGATAATCTTGACTGTTTTTGTTGTTTTCTTGAAAATTCTTGTGTTAAGAACTTGCAAGAAAAGAGATTCTTGAACTTAACATTCACAAATCAATTTTTTTTCTTGAAAGTTTGGGTTGTTTTTGTGGTAGTTTGAAGTTAAAAAAAAAATTTCGTGCAAGAAAAAAAAAAAAAGATGGCTGAAATTCGTGCTAAAAGAAAAAGCCAAAAAAAGCACAAAAGAAAAAGAAAGAAAACAAAGAGTAAAAAGGAGTGCACACAAGTTAAAAACCGTGCACAAAGTTTTATTCAAGTTTCTTGAAGTTTCTTGGTGTTCTTGGTACAATTCTTGAAGATCTTGGACTTACTTGTTAGGTTCTTGGATTCTTGCACCAAGCTATCTAGTATTCTTGAATTTTTTTTTGGAGTCTTGTGTTGTTTCTTGAGGATCTTGCTGAGTTCTTGGACTATCTTGACCAAAATCTTGAAGTTCTTGGACTTACTTCTTAGTTCTTGAACTTGTACAAAGTTGTTCCTGATTTTCTTGAAGTATAGAGTTGCTGGAATTTTTTTGTCTTGAATTCTTGAGCTTCTTGATTGATTTCTTGAACTTTCTTGATCAATTCTTGAAGTTCTTGAAGCCCTTTTGAGTCACCTTTAACCTATCTCCAATTGGTTAGGGTTTTGGGGTTGAATTGTTTGAGTATTGGTTGCTGGAATTTTGCATTGTGTGCTGTACGAATTTTTCTGGTTATTTTCCAGAAAGTTTTAACGTTAAAAAGGGGGAGTTTAGCACGTTTTTCTGGAAGTTTTGGGGCTATTTAGTTGAGTTTTGGGACCAGCTTCTTGCTTGGGATTGGTAGGATCAAGTTCTTGAACTTGGTTCTTGGATTTTGGGTGAATATGCTTGCTGGCAATTTTTGTTAATCTTTAGCTACGATTTTTTCTGAAAATTTTCCATCTTATTTGATCTTAAAAAGGGACAATAAGGGACTGTTTTTGTGGTTAAATAGAAGTTAGTTTGTGTTGGAAACCAATTGGGAGAAGGAAAGTTAGTTGCAAGTGAATTTGGAAACTAATCCTAAAGGTGCAAGAGTTTCCTTTTCTCTTTTGGAAAGTGGCTAGTTGTAGGGTGTTTCCTTTTTAATTTTTTCGTGTTTTTCAGCTTCTTGGGGTAGTGAATTTCGTGTTTTTGACTTTCCTAATTGATTTGTGTTGGTTTTTAATTGTTATTTGTTCAAGAATTCATTTTGGAAAGGGTATACAATCCTACTCCAACAAGGATTGCTTTGAGTTTTTGTTTTTTGCATAAGAATATTCATACTTTTCAAGAGAACTTTAAAAATCAAGATTTTTCACACAAGAATACCACACATTAGGGTTTCTAATTTGTGTCTTCTTGAGTCAAGTCTTGTTTATTCCATCTTTTCTTGAATTCTCTTGATCAAACAATTACTCTAAGCTTATTTATCTTTGACCTCTACACTTACTCTTGTGGTTTTGACTTCTTGGAGCTTTACAAGGAAGGTTGAGCTAGTTCTTTTCATCAAAGGACATACAAAGGAGCTACTCAAGAGTGGTAAAAGGCTTAGGGGTGAGCACATTTGAGGGAAAAAGCCATAAATACTTCGAGTGATACACGAGGGTTGAGTGTATACACTAAGGGAGTGGTAAGGCTATTTTTCTTCTATTATTATTTTGTGCTACTAACTTTATTTTGCAGGTTTATTCATCATGTCTCACGAAAGTGTGGAACAAAACTTTGATATGAAGTCCATGTGGCAAGCCATGCAAGAGCAATTGGCTCAAATAAATGCTAGAGTAGAAGGAATGGAGTCCGCATTTAAAGGCCAAACTAGGGTTTCCAAGAGACCTACTTATGAAGAGGATGTTCATGAGCATGAAGAGTATGATTCTGATAATGAAGAAGTAAACTCCTTTGGTGGTGACCGTGGAGAATTATTGGTCACTAGAAGGGCATTGAATGTGCAACCAAAAGACAATGAGGAGAATCTACAACGAGAGCATATTTTTCACACACGTTATACTGTGCTCAATAAGGTATGTAGCATGATCATTGATAGTGGTTCATGTACTAATGTTGCTAGTACCTTATTTGTAGATAAGTTGCATTTGGAGACTGTGGAGCATCCAAAGCCCTACAAACTTCATTGGCTTGATAATCAAGAAGAGATCAAAGTGACTAGACGTGTGCTTGTTACTTTCTCAATAGGCACGTACAAAGATGAAGTTTGGTGTGATGTTGCCCCAAGTGCAAGCATGCCATATTCTCTTAGGGAGTACCTTGGCAATATGATAGAAGAGTTTCATATGATGGATACAAGAACAACTACTCTTTTAAGTGGAATGAACGAAAGATTGTTCTTAATCCAATCTTGCCATCCGAAGCTCATTCTGATCAAGTGAAGATTGCAAGGGATTTTCAATTGCAAGCTAAGGAGAAGAATGAGGAAAAGAATAAGAGGGAAGTCGTGCAAAGTAGAAAGAGTGAGGAGAGTGTTTCTTCTACAAGAGCAAAGAAAAGAGAAAACAAGAGTGTTTTGCTAGCTAGATCAATAACTCTTGTATCCATGTACTCTAAAGAAGAAGTATACTTTACTAACTCACTTTATAACTCTTTTCCTAGTATTTTTGTGGTAATTTTGCAGGTTGATACTCATGGAGAGATGCCACATTATTGCTGTTTTGTAGTTAGTTGCTACTCAAGAAGCTTGGAAGTTGACAAAACCGTGGTGAAAGAGTTGAAGCCAAGTTCAAACGCCACATTGAGCTTGACAACTATGATGGATTCAACTGATTTGTGGTCTAAATTTTCATGTTTTAGTTGTTTTAATTTGCAACTTAGTTCATTCTTGCATATTTGTTTTGTTAGTTAAGACGATTTGTATTTAGCATGTTTAAATTTATCTAATGCAATTAGTCCAAATGATTTTTTGGTGCTTTTGTTACATCGTTTGAATTATTCTAGTGAGTTGATTGATGATATTTCTCACATTCTAGGGCGTGTTAGGCATAATTCATGTGATGCTCATTTTCTTAGTTCACGTGATATTTACTTAGATTCTTTTCATAAGTCTTTGTTCAACCACAAATTTTATCTTGTTAGCAATTTTTATTCTGAGTCCAATTATGGTTGCATAGACTTTGGAAATCGTGTTATTCTTTTCATGTTTTTAGAGATAGTCTACATCTAGATATGTTTATTCTTCTTAAGTTAGAATTTGTTCTTGCATCTTATGTTTCAATTTGCATTGAGTTTCGCATTCTAATTCATACGTCATGTATATATATCATTGGTGTTTATTTTTCTATCAGTCCTTTAGTTACTTATGTTAGCTTTTATGATCTCACATATTCGAGGACAAATCTTTTCGAGGGAGGAGGGATTGATGTGATCCTAGGAGTACTTACAATCTTGATGCTTGGATATTCTCATAGAGTAACTCGTTTGGACCAAGATGAGATCAAATCATGGCTGATCATGAGGGGAACATTCAAGCTTTGTAACTACCATGGTGTAATTCGTGACTTTGGGCCTATCAATGGACTTGGTGATCAAGCTATTCAAGTGTGTTCATTGGGCCAAGAGTTTATGTAATTGCTACATGGATTAAATACACATTCAAAGAAGATCCAATTAAAGCTTCTAAGTGGTCCATAACATGTTTTTAAGGTGTTGGTTTGGTTGGACTTGTTGGAAGGCCTTTTAAAGATGCAAGATGGAGGCCCAATGGTGCTTAAAAGGACGCGTACAGCCCATGAACAATTTTTAGATGAATTTTTAAGTTTAATTCTTTTATGTTAAGTTTTCTATTTTGTTTACAAGTTGTAACCTCTTAGAAAGTTACCATATTGTGTTAGGTTACAACTAGTGCTCTTTGGTTAAGTTTCTAGAACTTTCTACAAGTTGTTATGCAAGCCTATTTATAGGCCAAAACACTGTTACGAATTTTATAAGTTTGATAATTAATAAATTTGTGAGTTCTCAAATTGAGTGCTTCTTTCGTTCTTTGCTGATTAAGAACAACCCTCAAACTTGTAGAGTGATTCCAAGTTCAAAAACCCTAGCTTAGAGTTGCCTTATTGGTTTGATCAAGCATTCTAGGTGCTGATTCCTCGAGTTCTTGTTCGTTCCATAAGAAGGTTCAAAGTTTCCTTGAATTTTCGAGTTGTTCATCTTGCGTGTTCAAGGCTTTGGTGCTGATTCTAGAGTCTAGTTCATCCAAGGAGAAAGGTTCGAAATTCATACTTGGTTTTTCAAGCAATTCCACGTACGTCCGCACGTATCAATACGGGTGGTACTTCTGCCGCTGGCCACTAGCCACATTCGGCTTCACTTTCTACTGGATCTGAGTTGCACCCCATATTTTAGTTCCTCGATAGTCTGGTGGATTTTATGGTGCAGATCCATCCACATTTTTCACCCCAGGTCCTCCTTTGCACATAGCTACCGCGGGTCCATCCACCTCTACCATGGTCCATCAGCATATTCAAGATCCAGATGATGTCGAAGAATCAGATGATGATGAGATCTGCGAAAATGAGCCGTCAGCCCATCTTGAGGTGCATGTCTGACGCCAGATTAGGAGGTCGAGAAGATTTTGCTACTCATCGACGTCGCGAGACCCAAATGAACAACAATTTCGTCGACGTTAGGAGTGTTTGAGAATTTGTATACTTATAAATATGAATTTTGTTTTTATACAACTTGATAAATTTTGTACTTGTGGGAATTTAATTATAAAGTATTTTGCCATTTTGCTCAAAGATAATAATTAACTTTCACATAATTTTTAAAACAATCAAAATTAAACCCTACAAATATAACGCATTATGAAAATACTAAAAATAAATATTAAAAATTAATTAGTTTTTAATTCTGAAAAGTTATTATACATTTGGAATATATTGAATTTTCACATAATTGATGTCTACGGACTTATTATTTATAATATAAAATTTTACAATTTACTAACAATCCTTCTACATAATTATTTTGAATAATATATAATTTAAATACCTTAATTATTTTGAATAATAAAACTTATAAATTTACCAAAAAAAATCCTTAAAACTTTCTTAAATCCAAAATCTTAACTTAAACAAAAATCAAAATCCTAACAAAATGGACCAAAAAAAAAAATCGAAACGCACAACTAACAAAAAAAATGGTCTGCTGGTCGCCGCATTTGGCAGGTGCGACGGGCAACTCTTTTAATTAAAAAAAAAATAGCCCACCACGTTCCGTCGCACCTGCCAAACGCGGCAACTCTTTTAATTAAAAAAAAATAGCCCCCTGCGTTTGCCAAACGCGGTGGGCATAAAACTTACAAAATCCTTTACAGTAACCACAAACGCGGTATGAATTTTTTTTTTAACAATATTTTTATCAATTAACCCCACAACACGTAGCCATTCAAACACGTACACACACACTACTCACACACTTCACACGTTTTTCATTCACATACTTCAGCACACACACAGAGTCAGCATACACACACACTTGCACACAAACACACATTACTCCAATCTTACACTACACACATTACACACATTCACACAACAACATATTCACGCACATGACACACACTCACATACACACAATTCATTTCACAGGAACAAACACCATAATCAAACACACACACACACTCACGCACATAATCAAACACACAGTCAATCACATAACCCAGATTCACACTCAAACATACAAGCACACAATTAGACACACACATGCACAGTTTGGCTCTCACACACAAAATGCACGACAGTCACGAACAAACACATCAAGCACACATTAGATTCACACACAAACAGCAAATTCACAGAAACACACACCAGTCACATACATTGAGACACTACCTCTCCTACATACAACAAACAGTCCCCAATTTCACTCACATACACAAAAACACACATACATTCTCACACAGTTCATTTCACACAAAACACATAGTAGAGTCCCAAACAGACATACAAGTACACAATCATACACACACTCTTTCACACACTTTTACACACATATGCACACACACAAGCACACATAACCAGTCATATGCACAACACACACACACACACATACATTAACACCATTCTAGTCACACACATGCACAACACATACACTAACACTACTATAGTCGCCAGCAAGACCACAGAGACCATTACGACCTCACCAACAACATCAGTCATCAAAGTAGCCTAAAGACAAAACCTCTACTGAATCTCCAACCCCTGATTCCATCATCAGGCTTTTCCAATCTGCAATTAAGTCCAGCCATTAGCCACCATATCCCTAGCTAAACCAACCATAGCCCCTAACTGTTGCCCCAAACCTGCAAAAACCCAAACTATCAGCAACCCCTATTTAGTCCATCTACTACCAGAACCAGCTGAAATACCAAAACACCTGCAGCTATCAGGAATCATCACAGTCTCATCCAAAGACAGCCCCTACGCAGGCTTCTCAATTCCCTTCCACTGCCAAAAAAACCACCCAACGCCACAATAGCTCCAAATCTGCAAGGAAAAATCAGCAAAGAAACTAAATTAACCCAAAGACAGCCATTCTTCTCCATTGACCATCCACTAACAGTCACCATACGCCACTCAAAATTATCATAGCTAGCCTCTAATTGCTCCTGTTCTCCCATCACTAATTCCCCATTACTTAGGCAGATCGCTCCAATCACCAATTATACCTCTATCCCTTGATGCGAGGCAGGAAAATCTCAAGAAATTCCAATTCAGGAAAAATAACAAAAAGAATATCTTTCGTAAATTGGAAAACTGAATGGTGAAATTGTATTGATAGAGATGAAGTTTAGAAAGAGAATTACAATCAGATCAAAAATCCCCACGCTTCCCTTCCTCTTTTTTTCTTTATACAGTTTTTCCCTTCTTCTAACTAACATTACTAACTGTTTAACTAACTATTTAACCAACTAACTGTCTGACCAATCTTAAGCTTCCACGTGTGTCCATTGGTTCAGCTTTTATTTTTTCTTTTTCCTCATCTCCTTTACGATGCCGTTTCCTGGTACTTTGACTCCAAAGGACTGCGTTTCATCTTTCTTTTACTTTGTTGCGTATCATTTTGCTCCCCCTTCAAAACTGTCCTTGACCTCAAGGACAGAAGGAAGGAAACCTTTGTTGAAGATCATACCAGTACTCCCATGTGGAATCTTCAGGGAAGGAATTACTCCATTTAACAAGTACTTGTGTCGCTGCTGTGTTCCCCCTCTTCACCAATCTCCTATCCAGAATCTCGAGAGGTTCCATTAGCAGTTGTCCCTGTTCTGTTACTTCTCTTGGTATCTGTGATGGTCTCTGAGTAGCCCCTAACTTTTTCTTCAATTGCGAGACATGAAATGTTGAGTGGATCTTTGCATCTGGTGGTAATTGAAACTTGTATGCTACCTGGCCAATCTTCCTAAGGACTGGAAAAGGTCCGAAGTATCGAGGTGCTAGCTTTTGACAAGATGACTTCCTTACAAAATGTTGTCTATAAGGTTGGAGTTTAACATAGACAAGGTCTCCTATGTTGAATTCCCTTTCACATCTGCCACGATCAGCTAGCTGTTTCATGTGGTGTTGAGCCTTTTTGAGGTTGTGTTTCAAATTGTGTATCAATTTCTCTCTTGCAGCCAAACTTCTGTCCACTGTGTCCACTAATGAGGTGCCAGTTAAGTAGGGAAGATGTAGTGGGGGAGGTTGGCCGTAAACAACTTGAAATGGGGTAGTTCGTATGGATTAGTGATAGTTGGTGTTGTACCAATACTCCGCAAGAAGCAGCCAGTAAGACCATTCCTTAGGGTGATCGTTTGTCATGCATCTTAGGTAACATTCCAGGCACCTGTTTACCACCTCAGTTTGCCCGTCAGTTTGAGGGTGGTAAGAGGTAGAGTACTGGAGTTGAACTCTTTGTAGCTTGAATAGTTCCCTCCAAAATTGACTGATGAACACAGACCCTCTGTCGCTAACAACTCTTTCTGGCATTCTATGAAGTTTGAAAACCTGGTCCAAGAAGATTTGAGCTACCATCATGTGCATTACATAAACTCTTGGCCCAATGAACACACTTGAATAACTTGATCACCAAGTCCATTGACAGGCTGAGCTTGTTCGAGCTGGATTAACCTGCTCTGATACCACTGATGCGAGGCAGGAAAATCTCAAGAAATTCCAATTCAGGAAAAATAACGAAAAGAATATCTTTTGTAAATTGGAAAACTGAATGGTGAAATTGTATTGATAGAGATGAAGTTTAGAAAGAGAATTACAATCAGATCAAAAATCCCCTCGCTTCCCTTCCCCTTTTTTTCTTTATACAGTTTTTCCCTTCTTCTAACTAACATTACTAACTGTTTAACTAACTATTTAACCAACTAACTGTTTGACCAATCTTAAGCTTCCACGTGTGTCCATTGGTTCAGCTTTTATTTTTTCTTTTTCCTCATCTCCTTTACGATGCCGTTTCCTGGTACTTTGACTCCAAACGACTGCGTTTCATCTTTCTTTTACTTTGTTGCGTATCATCCCTCTACTGAATCAACACTACCAGGCCACCCATTAACCAATTAGTTCATCGCCACCACAGTCAGCTCCCAACCACCCGCCACTGCTGTAGGGACTGGAGCAAGGAGCCAACAATCCATCACACCACGAAACGTCAATTCCATCTGCCACCATAGACGAAGGTTCTCACCGCCTCTGATCCAAGTAAATCTCTTGGTCCCCTTCTCTAGTTCCTTATATTTGTCACTAAAACAGTCAAATTTGGGCATGTTCTTTATGATAGATTTATTCATGAAGTCTAAAATGGGAGAAGGAACGGAGAGAAGAAAGCCGAGAGAGAGAGAGAGAGAGAGAGAGGAAAGACACGGACGGGGAAGGAACGAAGAGAGAGCATAGAGCAAAGAGAAAAAGAAAAAGAAAGAGATACCAGAGGAGAGACTGTAAGAGCTGGAGAAGATAGTGAGGTTGAAAGGGAGAGGGAAAAAGAAAAGAAAAGAAAAGTGACACTGAGAGAGAGAGAGTAACAGAGACTTCTCTGGCTCTGGGAGGAAGACGATGACTTAAGTGGGAAAATTTTTGCTTTCTGGAATGCAGAATCAACGGAGAAAATAGGGCTGAGGGAACCGATTGGGAATGGAGTTGGAGATTTGTGAAAATTTGAACTTTACTAGAAAATTTTGGTTAAGTTTAATTGGTTTTTAATTGCGTTTGGTTTGGTTTAAGTTGGTGTTAATTTAATTAATTGAATAAGATTCAGTTAGCTAATTTAGTTTTAGCTTCATTCTGAATTTCTCATTTCTTTTTCTTCTTTTCTCCGTAAAGTAATATTATGTTTAAGCCCTTGTTTGCTTTAGTATTGTCAATTTTCCCTATAAAGACTTTTAATTTCTGCAACCAAGTCCCCCTCTATTTATAGATTAAACCCCAAATTTTACATTCTTTTAATTAAGTCTCTTATCTTACAAACTTACCCCCACACTTGCCGAAATTATTGTTTTATCCCCCAATTTTGGTTTTAATTTACAATTTTACCCCTTTAATTTGTTGAATTTTTAATTTTACCTTTTACCCCCTTTAGGTTTATAATTGTGTTTTTAGCCCTTTAATTTAATAGAATTACATTTTTACCCCTCAATTTGCCATATATTTCATATTTTACGCTTTATTTCTTTAAAGAGTGGTGATACCTTAATGTGTGTATTCATTTTCTTAAGCATCAGTACCAGGTCTTCAAAAAGGTACTCCCATTACTTATTAATTTTGCCTTATGTGCTCCAATGTGCCCTTATGTGATTTATTATGCATCTTCCTCACATGTTTTTTATTTTACATGCTTTTGGCATATTTATTTACTCTATGTTATTTAATTCCAAATTTTTATTATTTGGCAAAAATCTAATATTTGTATTTAGTTAGTCAATGTAATAAGTAGATTATTTTTCTTTTCGTATTTTTTAAGAATTGTGTATTTAAATAGCAAGTGTAATAGATGTGACAGCCCCACCTTACCCAGAGGCGCACCAAAGGGCTTAGCAGACTGCCTGCCTAGCTCTCGCCAGGACTCAAATCAAGCACTCGCTCACGACATCCAAACATACTTAATCCAAAATAAAATACATTCATATAATTCACTTGAAAGTACAAGTATCACTAATATGTATTTACACACCCAAAATTTACATAGTATTTACAATAATAGCCTAAACAATTGGGCTATCAAAATACATAAAACAAAACATTTACTACGTCCAAAATCAGCTTTTCCAGCTTTAATATTTTGGGAAACCTGGTTAAAGAAAACAAATAAACGGGATGAGCTATAATAAGCCAGTGAGTGCTCAAGTCATGCAACCATACCAGTAACTCATAGATTTTATTCAATAAAAATATTTAACGAGTTAAATGAACAATGTATGAACAATTTAATTAACTAAGTAGTCAATGGCAGATACAAGGCTCAACTACGGGAGCAAGCTCAACCGCAGAAGTAGCAAGCACTGAACATGTAACCATGACGTTGGGACCGAGATGATAGCTCAGGTCCTCGCCAAGGATCATACCAGTATAAACAAGCAAGTACCCTAACCACCATTCACCTTGTAACCTCCGTACAGGCTACCACATCCAGGGAGTAATCTCAACCTTGGAAGGGCCAACAAGCAAGAAAGTTCAATCCAGAGTTGGCCTCTTTGAGGAATTCAACTCAATTGGGAAAGAACAACACTGCCCTAAAACACCCAGCACCTTATGACCTCCCAATCACGACCGGGTTGACTAACCGTGAAGTAACAGGTGAAGTTAGTCACAGGAAGTCTCAAGCACAAGTAACACATTGGATAGTAAAAGCATGTAACACATTGCGGAATAGATGCGATAAAGTACACATCTTTCCTCAAGTAACACATTTCATTAAATAATAATTCACAAGTATAACATAGCATTTCATGCATCATGCACACATAGAAACACTCACCTGAAGTGCCTAAGGAAAATATTTCGTAAAATGGTCGGGTATTCACTTCCGGATCCTGAAATTCAAGAGAAAATAGTCGTATAAAAACCTGACTAAAATCTAAGTAATTTAATAAGAAAATTTGAGAAATACCCCAAGTCTTTCTAGGGTTTACTTTCTAGGGTTTTGGAGTTTAGGGTTTTACCCTAGGGTTTAGGGTTTTCAAAATTAGGGTTTTCTAAATTTTTAGAGTTTTGCTCGAAAAGATTCAATTCGCTAATAGTTCATCTTCGGAAATTTCTGACACGTTCAAATCACTAAATTACAACTTATATAGCTTTAAATCATAGCCTATTCAGCTTTTACTTCTTAGGTTTTACAGAAATTTCGGCAGCATTTCTCCTATAATCGGACTAACCCAAAATTTTAACCTGCAAAGAAAACTAGCCAACCAACCCAATTTCAAGTAGTTCTACAACTTCCATATCAAAATCAATCCAATTTCACTCAACTTTGCCATCAAAACACATGAACTACACCAAGGTTCTTCAACCAAGCCATACTTAATTCTTGTCATCTCAAGATTCAATCACTATCTATAAGTCATACAAGCCTATAAATATCATAATCATGGAATAAAACTTCATTTTCATGGCTCAAATCAATCATGCTTAACAACAAGAACATAGGTATTATTCTACATAACTACAACTTATACTTGGAAAGAATAAGAAAAGTTCATGGTGAATACCTTTAACAAGTCAAGATCTTTGCTTAGAGATGAGTTTAATTCAATTTCAAGGGAAGAAAAGTGATCAAAATGGAGAGAAAAACTCTAAGAAAATGAAAGCAAAAGAGAGGAAAAGAGAGAAGAGAGGGCCGGCCAAGTGAGGAGAAAAAGAGAGAAAAATGAGCTAAGTAAAATGGAAAAGAAATGAAGAAAGAATTAGTAAAAGGAATGACCAATTATAGCAAGACATAACTTAAGTGTAGGGCTTTGACTTTCTTGCACTTCAGACTCCACTTGGCCATGCATAATTAGAAGTATCTTTTAACATTTATCTTTCATTTATCTTATACAACATCTAGGGTACAACTCTTATAGGATAAAGTACAACATGCTACAATATAAAAGAAATCATTCTAGGTATTTAATCCTAACTAATTTCGATTCTCTCTTTTTTTTTTCTACTAATGGACATAATGCGAATTAAATAGTTTTGCATGAATTTCTAGGGTGTTATAATAGATAGGCTATTTTACTTTTTTCCCCTTTAGTTGTAAGCTAATCCTCCAGTGCAATAGTTAGGACTTATTTGCTTTTGCATGTTTATGTGCTTATATGTTTTACTGCTTTCTTTAAGATTTTGCATCTAGATATCATGCTTACATGTTATGTGTTCTTAAGTGCTCTTATATGTCTTTATATGTTTATTTTCTTTTTTTATTATTATTCATGTTTTATTATTTTAATTCATGTTTATGTTATTCCGTCACCACACTAGTCCAACAGTAATTGTGGTCTTATCGCTTCCCCGCTAGTCCACTGCTAGTGGAGAATTCTTAGAAAGGGCTAGTCCAATGCTAGGCTCTTAGGGCATTTTAGTGATAGTTTCACTACCCCCTGTGCATCGCATATCATTTCATACACTACATCTCATTTTTTTAGACTTTTTCATTTATGCATGATTTTTTTGTATATGTCTTGCTATTATTACCTATTTGACAGTGCATAACATCTAGGTTGCATTTTACTTAGAAGTTAGGTCATTTCTGTGCTCCGATTAGAAATGGTCATCTACTTACGTGGAAAGCAGTGGATTGACAGGCCGTTGTCCCTTCCGTGAGTAGAGAATTATAAGTCACGAGTTTGTAGTTCCCAGTACCCATTATGTGGCATTCTCCATTTTCTTTGACACTTACTATCTATAGTATTTTTCTTTTTCTTTTGGCATTTCATTTTGCATATATATTCGTTACTTCCTCAAGGCCTCGACTCGGGTTTTCGCAATTAATGCGATAATTCTTACCAAGCCTCGATGGGACATTTCGACCCTCTCAATACTCACATTTAGATTTAGGATTTGCATTCATATAGATACATCTAAACAATAGAATTTAGGGTTAATTTAGGAAAATTTGATCGCAACTAGTTTCGCCTAAGTAGAAAGGGTGCCCTAGGCGCTAGCCTTTGCCTTCTCTTTCTTCAAATGTGACTCCCAAATCTTTTTCTTTAGTTTTTCGTAGACCAAAGTCAAAAAAGGATTTTCAAACATTTTTCTAAAATTTTTTATTTTTTTTATTAAATGATTTTTTCAGGTGATTTGGTACACCCTAACTTAATCCCAAGTGGCGACTCTATTTTTTAAAAGTAAAACCGTTGCTCAAAAATTAGTTGGCCAAAACTGTCGCACTTTTTTTAGTCCCGACCTTACTTTATTTTTATTTTTACCATTTTTCTTAAATAACACTTTTTCAATAAAAAAACTCAATTTTTTCTCACACACGCACATTTTTTCTAAAAACTTTATTTTCAAAAAGGGTCACCAAACCGGACCGCCTTTTCGGGGTGTGACAGTCACGGACCAACCCGTGTCTACCATTTTTGGATGCAACACACAAGATTAAAGCTAGTTTAATAGAATTCTATGCCTTACAAAATTTCACAACTTAAGTATTTAATATGGACAATTATATACAACTCAATTTGCACACAATAGGGACGTATTGCATTTTGTATTTACAAGTGTCTTTTGACGCGAAGGTTGACAATTGTAGATGAAAACCTCCGGTTACTCAACACTTCGATCATTTTAATCACAATTTAGCTATTAGTTTGAGAAGTGAAATTTTCTTTTGATGAAAATATTGACATTTTGTGATGAAGATTTCTTATTACTCAACAATTCACTTTCAATTGAACTTGTTATGCTTACTCTTAATTTAATTGCCATTCGATCCAAAAATCGACATTTTGTGATGAAGATTCCCGGTTACTAAGCAATTTGAATCATTGGAGTAGAAATAAATAAATATTTATCAATAACCTTCATAATATTATTGTCCCTTGATTCAAATAAGTATACTTTTTGTCCATATCTACCACTTAAGAATGTAAAATTAAGTAAAGAAAAGAAATTTAAAGTCAAACATGCCAAATCAAGACATAATTACAACCATTTACAAGATATACTTTCTTAAAAACTAAACTTTTAATCAGATAATAACTATTTCTTTATATATTTGTAGAAAATATTCAATCATAGCTACATAAATTATTTCAAAAAGTAAGAGAATTCAACAAGTTAATGGCACAAAAGTATGATAAAAGGCAAATTTTGAAAAAATTATGTCATATTTTACCAAAACAATATCTGGACACACTTACCTAAAACCCAACCAAATATATTCTAATACCTTCCCCCCACACTTAGAAAATCACATTGTCCTTAATGTGTAAAAGAAAAGATAAGAAGGAAAATGTAGAACAAGAAAACTCCCCTTGTTTGGTTAATATGTCCAAAAAATGATATTGTTGTTGTCCTTCAAGTCCTTGGCCTTGATAAGTCTCTTTTTGCAATGCTTCACCATGTTTTTCAATTGGTCTATTCTTGCTCTACAACCTTGTTTCAAAGATTAGAAAAACTCAAAAGCTATGTTAAAGCATGTTTTAATAACAAATAAGTTCAAAAAGTAACATAGTATGTAACACCCTAGAAATTCATGAAAAACCCTTCATTTTGTATTATGTTCATTAGGAAAAAAAAAAAAAAGTGATGGCTGAATTTCTGGAAAAAAAAAATGATGAGCATGTTGTACTTAGTGCCTTAAGAGTTGTACCTAGGAAATCTTGCAAGATTAATTATGGGATAACTAATGAAAATCACTTCTAATTACCTAGTGCCAAGTGGAGTCATCCATGGTTAAAAAGTCAAGACTTACTTTGGTTTTGTCTTGTTTTGATTGGCCACTACTTTTTCCAATTTATCTCCAATTCTTTTCATTTTTACTTAGCTTAGTTTTCTTCCTTTTTCTTCTTGCTGGCCGGCTGCTTCTTTCCCTCTTTTCTCTCCATTTTCTTTCAATTTTCTTGGATCTTTTACTTCCATTTACTCATATTTCAACCATAGAAATTGAGTGAAACTTCCTCCTAAGCAACTATCTTGTCTACCTAGAGGTATTTCCCATGAATTTCTCTTTTAATTTCAAGTGTAAGATTATAGTTTTTAGCCTTAAGTTATGTTTTTTTATGGGTTGTATATGATTGATTTTGGCCATGAATATGAAGTTTTATTCCATGAATATGAGGTTTATGGACTTTTGTGGCTTGTAGATAGCTATTTAGACTTGAAATGACATGATTTAAGTTTGATTTGGTTGAAAATTTAAGCTTGAACTTAAGAACACTTAAACAGTCATGCTGGACCAGTTTTAGTAAAACTTTCATAACTTGGTGTAGATAACTTGGATTTGAATGATTCTTGTTGTTTTAGAAACTAGATTCATAGGGCTTTAAAACGGTATAAAGCTTGCATGGTGGTTCATTGTGTATTAATCGCAGAAAGCTTGCAAAGTTAGCTGAAAATTCGGTTCTGCGTAAACAGTTTTGATGAAGAGCCAACTTGGGGGCTGATTTTGAACCTGTTCTAGTTGGAATTTTAAGTGATGATCTTCATAAAAGTTGTAGCCCTATAAACGTACTTTCAAACCATGTAATCACAATTCCCTAGTTCTTAGTGGATTGACCCCAGCAATGGCACGAATTTGGCTGAAAACCAACCCTGTGTAAATTTGGGTAATGATTCTTGGAGTAGGGATTTTGAATTTGAGTGGAATCTTGATTGAATTTGGGTTTAAATTGAACATATAAGTTGTAATACATGTTGAATGGATTGGATGGTTGATTTTTCTTGCAGGTTTAAAATTTTTTGGTTAGTCCGGTTATAGGGGAAGTGCTGCCGAAATTTCGGTAAAACCTAGGAAATAAAAATAATTAGGCTATGATTTAAGGCTTTATAAGCTGTAATTTAGTGATTTAAGTGTGCAGAAATTTTCGTAGATTAGTTATTAGTGAATTAAACCTTTCCGAGCAAAACCCTAGAAATTAAACCCTAGAAAGACTTGGGGTATTTCTTGAATTTCCTTATGAAATTTCTTAGATTTTAGTAAGGATTTTTATACAATTATTTCTCATGAATTTCAGGATCCGGTAGTGAGACGCGACCTTACCACGAAATCTTTTCATAGACAATTCAGGTGAGTGTTCTTATGTGTGCATGATGCATGAAATGCCATGTTCTACTTGATATTATTATTTGATAAAATGTGTTACTTGAGAAAAGATGTGTACTTTATCGCATCTATTTCACAACGTGTTACATGCTTTCATTATTAAATGTGTTAATTGTGTGTGAGACTACCATGACTAACTTCACCGTTACTTCACGGTTAGTTAACCCTGACGTGACTTGGGAGGATATAAGGTGCTGGGTGTTTTAGGGCGTGACGTTCTTTCCTTAAATGAGTTGAATTCCTCTAAGAGGCCAACTCCGGATAGAACTTTCTTGCTTGTTGGCCCTTCCAAGGTTGAGATTACTCCCTGGAGGTGGTAGCTTGTTTGGAGGTTATAAGGTGAACGGTGGTTAGGGTACTTGCTTGTTTGTACTGGTATGTTCCTTGATGAGGACCTGAGATATTATCTCGGTCCGAATGTCTTGGTTACATATTCGGTGCCTGCTACTTCTACGGTTGAGCTTGCTCCCGTAGTTGAGCCCCGTATCCGCCCGTGACTGCTTGTTAAATTAAATTGTTCACAAATTGTTTATTTACTCGTTAAATATTTTATTGAACAAAAAACACATTTTACTGGTATGGTTGTATGACTTGAGCACTCACTGGGCTATTTTAGCTCATCCCATTTATTTGTTTTCTTTAACCAGGTTTCCAAAATTACTAAGGCTGGAAAAGCTGATTTGGACCTAGTGGATATTTTGTTTATTGTGTTTTGATAGCCTAAATGTGTAGGCTTTTATTGTAAATATTGTCATATTTTGGGATGTAAAACTCTAGTAATATTTACACTTTTAAGTAAATATTATGAATTATTTATTTATGAGTGCATTTTATTTTAAGTTAAGTATGGTTGGACGTTTAAGCGAGTGCGTGTTTGAGTCCTGGCGAGAGCTAGGCAGACAGTCCGCTAAGCCCTTTGGTGCGCCTTTGGGTAAGGTGGGGCTGTTACAGGGCTCGCACGTCAGCTGCTGCTCAGGCGAGCGTCCGCAGTTTGACCGACGAGGTGGGCCGCCAGGCTCACCAGATTGGAGAGCTGGAGGAGGAGCTTATGAGAGAGAGACAGAGGACTTTAGCATTGACTCAGCAGCTCCGGAGATCTCGTGAGCGATTGACTCGTGTAGCTGGGCATGTCCGGGATGGTTTAGGTCAGGTCCTTCATGAGTGCGCGCATACCCTTGAGCGCGTGGCGGGAGAGGCACAAGGTGAGGAGGAGATTCCCGCTGGACCTGGACCGGTAGTGCCTGCATCCCCGGAGATCGGGGAGGGTCCTGAGGAGGATTCATCGGAGAATTCTGCTAGTTCCGTAGGGAACTAGATTAGGGTTTTAGTTTTTGGCTAGGAGCTCATTGATATGAGCCCTATTGGGTCCGTACAGTTAGCATAGATCCTTAGATAGGAGTATGTACGGAGTTTGTATTTATTTTGTTATATTTGCAGTTGTGATATATTTAGCATGTAAAACTTTTGGATCTGTGTATATCATGCTATGTTCTCTACGTGAGACTTTTGACATGTATAAATTGAATGACATGTATATATATGTGACTTTATTTGACATGATAATTGCTTTCTTTGTTTTATTTATTAAGTGGTGCATTTTATACGCTTCGTTGATTATTACATGGATCTCGAAATAACTAGTTAATATTATTTAGAATATTAAGTGATGGCAACTAGAGGAAGAGGTCGACCCCGTCGACAAGATCCCGAGGAGGGCAACACATCGGGCGAAAACCCAAATCCTGGGGCTGACCCAATGATCGCCGTGTTAAACCGTATGACCGATGTTTTGACCCAGTTGGGGAATCGGCAAAACCCTGGAGCAGAAGTTGGCAACCCGCATAGAAATCCAATAATTGGAGAAGATGTTGCCTTAGAGAGATTCCAAAAATTTAATCCCCCTAAGTTTAATGGCAGTCCAAACCCGGAGATCGCCGAGAAATGGTTGGAAGACATCGAGAAGATTTTCGCCGCCTTAAGATACACCGATGAAAGGCAAGTGACTTTTGCTATATTTCAACTAGAAGGGGCTGCCACACCCTGGTGGAATTTGATAAATACTAAGTGGGAACGTTACCGGACCCCAAGAACTTGGGTCAATTTCACCCGGGAGTTCAAAGAAAAATATATTCCTGCCCGAGTACAAGAGAAGCGGGAGGATGAATTTTTGAGATTGAGACAAGGATTGATGAGCGTGGCGGAATATGAAGCCCAATTTACCAAATTGTCACGATACGCACCTGAACTAGTAGCCACGGACAGACGGAGGAGAAGACGGTTCATCCAAGGGTTAAATTTGGAGATTCAAGAGGCCCTTGCCGCTGCTACTATGGAAACTTATGAGGCTGCGGTCGAGAAAGCTCAGCAAGTGGAGGAAACTAAATCATTGGTTAGAACTTTTCAAGCCAAGAAACGCGGAAACGCCAGTGATTCTCGTCCATCACCCAGAAGTGCCCCAGCCCCTAAAGCAGGAAGAGGAGCTGGTGGGGCAAGAATGTGGCAGGGCACTCAACCTGGCAAGGCAAGAGGAGCTCCAATGGGAAGAACACCACAGAGAAATGAAGGAAAGGAGGATGCATAGAAGGGAACTCAATCATCAGCTGCTCCGGTGGTTTGCGGGTATTGTGGTAAGGGTGGTCATGTCGAAGAAGCTTGATGGAGGAAAAATCGAAAATGTTTACTTTGCGGTAGTGGTGAGCATCAAATCAGTCACTGTCCGAAGCAAGCGACTTGTAGACCAGGCGTAGCTCAACCTGGGCACCCTAGTCAAGCTAGGGAAAGCGGGAATAAGAGAAAGGTGCCGGCTCGAGTCTATGCTTTAGACAAGCGCGATACACAGGAGTCGTCGGCCGTTATTGAAGGTACGATTCTTGTTTTCAACTATCTCGCTAAATTGTTAGTGGATCCTGGCTCTACTCATTCGTTTGTTAATCCCCAATTTATGACTCATGTTGAAGTACAACCTGCTAGATTACCTTATGAATTTGAAGTGAGGACACCTACTGGGGATCATTGTTTGACTACCAACCTTATTTATACAAATTGTGAACTCTGGGTAGGAAAGAGAAAAATTTTAGCGGACCTCATAGCGTTGCCTATTCGGGGTTATGACATAATATTAGGCATGGATTGTTTAACCTGGTATAGTGCTCAATTAAATTGTGGAACGAAAGTAGTGGATTTTAATATACCGGGAGATCCTATTTTAAGGTTGGATGTACAGAAAACCCTAGCTTCTTCAAACCTTCTTTCTGCCATGCAAGCTAGGAAATTGATGTTTAGAGGGGCAGTGGGATACCTAGCATACTTAATTAACACCCCTGGGGATAAAGTTAGGCTTGAAGATGTACCCGTGGTGCGAGAGTTTTCTGATGTTTTTCCAGAGGAATTAAGCTCTCTACCCCCCGAACGAGAAGTGGAATTTGGCATAGAATTGGTGCCAGGAGTTTCGCCAATTTCCAAAACTCCGTATCGCATGGCTCCTGCAGAACTCGGAGAGCTTAAGGTTCAACTTCCAGATTTGTTGGAGAGGGGATTTATTAGGCCCAGTATTTCACCATGGGGAGCTCCAGTGCTCTTTGTAAAGAAGAAAGATGGTACCCTTAGGCTTTGTATTGACTATCGATGATTGAATAATGTCACCATCAAGAATAAGTACCCTTTACCTCACATCGATGAATTGTTTGATCAATTGGAGGGAGCAGTAGTATTTTCTAAAATAGACCTTAGGCAAGGATACTACCAATTAAAAATTAAGGAAGAAGACGTGCCCAAAACTGCTTTTAATTCTCGATATGGTCACTATGAATTTGTGGTGATGCCGTTTGGATTGACTAATGCCCCGGCGGCCTTTATGGATTTGATGCATAGGGTTTTTAGGCCATACTTGGATCAATTTGTAGTAATATTTATTGATGATATTTTAATATTTTCCAAGTCTCACAAAGGGCATGAGCAACATTTGAAGATTGTACTACAAGTTTTAAGAGACAACAGGTTGTATGCCAAATTTAGCAAATGTGAATTTTGGAAAGACCGAGTAGCCTTTTTAGGCCATGTCATTTCTGGGGAAGGAATAGCAGTAGATCCCTCAAAAGTGGAAGCTGTGGTTAGTTGGAAACGACCTGAGAATCCAACTGAAGTCCGTAGTTTCTTGGGTTTAGCTGGATATTATCGGCGATTTATTCAGGATTTTTCAAAGATAGCCACACCACTCACTGCTTTGACTCAGAAAAATGCTAAGTTTCATTGGGATGGACGGTGTGAGCAAAGTTTTACTGAGCTTAAGAAGCGATTAACCTCTGCTCCGGTGTTAGCATTGCCGAGAGGAAAAGAAACTTTTAGTGTGTACACAGATGCTTCACGGGAAGGTCTGGGATGTGTGTTAATGCAAGGGAAACAAGTAATTGCCTACGCTTCCCGTAAGTTAAAACCTCACGAAAAGAATTATCCCACACATGACTTAGAGTTAGCAGCCGTGGTATTTGCTCTCAAGAAATGGAGGCATTATTTGTATGGAGTCACTTTTGAGGTGTATACAGATCATAAGAGCCTAAAATATTTATTTTCTCAAAAGGAGCTAAATTTGCGGCAGCGTAGATGGGTGGAGTTATTAGAAGATTATGACTGTACTATTAATTATCATCCGGGTAAAGCCAATGTTGTCGCAGATGCTCTAAGTAGAAAAGTGCAAGTGGCTAGTTTGGCCATCCGTGAATGGAAATTGTTAGAACAAGTCAGTGAGAACAACCCACAGATAGTTGGCTCAAAGGTGATTTGTGGAAATATAAGTATTAAATCTGAATTGTTGAGGCAAATTAAAGAAGCTCAAGGTAGAGATCCTACGTTACAAAAACGGATAGAGAAAGCCAGAGCAGGAATCTTACCTGAATATAATGTTGGACCGGAAGGATTGTTGAGGTTCCGAAGCCGAATCTTTATACCAAGAAATGAAGAGTTGAAAAGAATGATTTTGGATGAAGCTCACCGTTCCAGATACACGGTGCACCCAGGCAGTACAAAGATGTATCAAGACCTAAAGAAACTCTATTGTTGGGATAATATGTAGAGATAGATAGCACAGTATATTCAAACTTGTCCTACGTGTCAGCAAGTAAAAGCCGAACACCAGAGACCGTCTGGACTGTTACAACCCTTGGAAATCCCAGAGTGGAAGTGGGAACTTATTACTATGGACTTTGTTTCCGGTCTGCCAAGAACCCAAAGAGGGCATGATGCGATTTGGGTGATTGTTGATCGACTAACCAAATCTGCCCATTTTCTGCCTATGAATATGACTTATCCTTTGGAGAAACTTGCTCGCATGTTTATTGATGAAGTGGTAAGGCTCCATGGAATTCCCGTGAGTATTGTTTCAGACCGAGATCCTCGGTTTACTTCCCGACTATGGAAACAAATGCACGAAGCCTTGGGAACAAAGTTGCACTTCAGCACGGCTTATCATCCCCAAACTGACGGACAGTCTGAACGAGTGATCCAGATTTTGGAAGATATGCTACGGGCAAGTGTGATGGATTTTGGTAGTGGTTGGGATCAACACGTGACTTTGATAGAGTTCGCCTACAATAACAGCTATCAAGCCTCTATCCAGATGGCTCCGTTCGAGGCGTTGTATGGAAGGAGATGCAGAACACCTGGTTACTGGGATGAAGTGGGTGAACGAAGAGTGTTAGGTCCGGAAAAGGTACCGTGGATAGAAGAAGCCTATGAGAAGGTCAAGCTAATTCAGCAACGAATCCAAACTGCACAAGACCGCCAGAAGAGTTATGCTGACCATCGAAGGAAAGAGTTGGAATTTGAAGTGGGAGATAGAGTGTTTCTCAAAATCTCTCCATTTAAAGGAGGAATTAAATTTGGAAAAAGGAAGAAGCTTCAACCAAGATACGTGGGACCATTTAAAATCGTTAAGCGTGTCGGTAATGTTGCCTACCAGTTGGAATTACCGCCACAATTGGCCAAATTGCACGATGTCTTCCATGTATCTGTCTTGAAAAAATACCACCCGGACCCACAACATGTACTTCAACCAAATGAAATTGAATTTGATGAGACTTTAGCCTATGAAGAGCAACCAGTTCGCATCTTAGATCGAAAGGTGAAGGAGCTAAGAAATAAACAAATCCCACTTGTCAAAATTCTCTGGAGGCACCACGAACTCGAAGAAGCCGCTTGGGAAACAGAGGAAGAGATGCGGCGAAGTTATCCCCGACTCTTCGAAAATCCAGGTAGAATTTCGAGGACGAAATTCTTTTAAGGGGGGGAGGATGTAACACCCTAGAAATTCATGAAAAACCCTTCATTTTGTATTATGTTCATTAGGAAAAAAAAAAAAGTGATGGCTGAATTTGTGGAAAAAAAAAAATGATGAGCATGTTGTACTTAGTGCCTTAAGAGTTGTACCTAGGAAATCTTGCAAGATTAATTATGGGATAACTAATGAAAATCACTTCTAATTACCTAGTGCCAAGTGGAGTCATCCATGGTTAAAAAGTCAAGACTTACTTTGGTTTTGTCTTGTTTTGATTGGCCACTACTTTTTCCAATTTATCTCCAATTCTTTTCATTTTTACTTAGCTTAGTTTTCTTCCTTTTTCTTCTTGCTGGCCGGCTGCTTCTTTCCCTCTTTTCTCTCCATTTTCTTTCAATTTTCTTGGATCTTTTACTTCCATTTACTCATATTTCAACCATAGAAATTGAGTGAAACTTCCTCCTAAGCAACTATCTTGTCTACCTAGAGGTATTTCCCATGAATTTCTTTTTTAATTTCAAGTGTAAGATTATAGTTTTTAGCCTTAAGTTATGTTTTTTTATGGGTTGTATATGATTGATTTTGGCCATGAATATGAAGTTTTATTCCATGAATATGAGGTTTATGGACTTTTGTGGCTTGTAGATAGCTATTTAGACTTGAAATGACATGATTTAAGTTTGATTTGGTTGAAAATTTAAGCTTGAACTTAAGAACACTTAAACAGTCATGCTGGACCAGTTTTAGTAAAACTTTCATAACTTGGTGTAGATAACTTGGATTTGAATGATTCTTGTTGTTTTAGAAACTAGATTCATAGGGCTTTAAAACGGTATAAAGCTTGCATGGTGGTTCATTGTGTATTAATCGCAGAAAGCTTGCAAAGTTAGCTGAAAATTCGGTTCTGCGTAAACAGTTTTGATGAAGAGCCAACTTGGGGGCTGATTTTGAACCTGTTCTAGTTGGAATTTTAAGTGATGATCTTCATAAAAGTTGTAGCCCTATAAACGTACTTTCAAACCATGTAATCACAATTCCCTAGTTCTTAGTGGATTGACCCCAGCAATGGCACGAATTTGGCTGAAAACCAACCCTGTGTAAATTTGGGTAATGATTCTTGGAGTAGGGATTTTGAATTTGAGTGGAATCTTGATTGAATTTGGGTTTAAATTGAACATATAAGTTGTAATACATGTTGAATGGATTGGATGGTTGATTTTTCTTGCAGGTTTAAAATTTTTTGGTTAGTCCGGTTATAGGGGAAGTGCTGCCGAAATTTCGGTAAAACCTAGGAAATAAAAATAATTAGGCTATGATTTAAGGCTTTATAAGCTGTAATTTAGTGATTTAAGTGTGCAGAAATTTTCGTAGATTAGTTATTAGTGAATTAAACCTTTCCGAGCAAAACCCTAGAAATTAAACCCTAGAAAGACTTGGGGTATTTCTTGAATTTCCTTATGAAATTTCTTAGATTTTAGTAAGGATTTTTATACAATTATTTCTCATGAATTTCAGGATCCGGTAGTGAGACGCGACCTTACCACGAAATCTTTTCATAGACAATTCAGGTGAGTGTTCTTATGTGTGCATGATGCATGAAATGCCATGTTCTACTTGATATTATTATTTGATAAAATGTGTTACTTGAGAAAAGATGTGTACTTTATCGCATCTATTTCACAACGTGTTACATGCTTTCATTATTAAATGTGTTAATTGTGTGTGAGACTACCATGACTAACTTCACCGTTACTTCACGGTTAGTTAACCCTGACGTGACTTGGGAGGATATAAGGTGCTGGGTGTTTTAGGGCGTGACGTTCTTTCCTTAAATGAGTTGAATTCCTCTAAGAGGCCAACTCCGGATAGAACTTTCTTGCTTGTTGGCCCTTCCAAGGTTGAGATTACTCCCTGGAGGTGGTAGCTTGTTTGGAGGTTATAAGGTGAACGGTGGTTAGGGTACTTGCTTGTTTGTACTGGTATGTTCCTTGATGAGGACCTGAGATATTATCTCGGTCCGAATGTCTTGGTTACATATTCGGTGCCTGCTACTTCTACGGTTGAGCTTGCTCCCGTAGTTGAGCCCCGTATCCGCCCGTGACTGCTTGTTAAATTAAATTGTTCACAAATTGTTTATTTACTCGTTAAATATTTTATTGAACAAAAAACACATTTTACTGGTATGGTTGTATGACTTGAGCACTCACTGGGCTATTTTAGCTCATCCCATTTATTTGTTTTCTTTAACCAGGTTTCCAAAATTACTAAGGCTGGAAAAGCTGATTTGGACCTAGTGGATATTTTGTTTATTGTGTTTTGATAGCCTAAATGTGTAGGCTTTTATTGTAAATATTGTCATATTTTGGGATGTAAAACTCTAGTAATATTTACACTTTTAAGTAAATATTATGAATTATTTATTTATGAGTGCATTTTATTTTAAGTTAAGTATGGTTGGACGTTTAAGCGAGTGCGTGTTTGAGTCCTGGCGAGAGCTAGGCAGACAGTCCGCTAAGCCCTTTGGTGCGCCTTTGGGTAAGGTGGGGCTGTTACATAGTATGCTTTGAAGTACTTAATTTCCCCCATATTTAGTTCTTGCAATGTAGCTCCAAAGAGGTGAAATTTTGATGCACATATGCTTTGAGCAAATGTAATGTGTTATGATGAAATGAAAAGAGAATGAAACTTGTGCGAAAATGCCTCAAAACAAAATTTCATACTTTGATGCAAAAAGTTAAAGTTTGAATCAAAGAATTGAAACATGAAATGCAATCTCTTTGAATGTGTTAAAATGATATTTTCATGCCCATAAAGTTGCCCAACAAACTTGCAAAGAAAGCCATTGAATCCCCAAACAAAATTGTTCAAAATCATCCAAAATGCACCCAAAATATGAGGGATCCGTGAGCCAAATCCATGGGTCAAGGTGACTTGCGGATACCTCCCAGAAGTTGCAAAAATTTTTGTAAAAAAATAGGTTCCAGGGCTAATTTTTTCTCAACTTTGAGTGATGATTTCAACCTTTTAGACCTTCAGTTTTGGACAAACAACTTTACAATCATGTAACCATGTCAAAAAATTTTGAATTCATGCATTAAAATCATTCAAATAATCAATACATCAAAAATAAGAATCGACCAAATTTGGCCTCCTGAAAATTCTGCAATATTGAATTCAAGATGAACTTGAAATTCAAAAGGTTCTTTTTGATGTTTTTGATCAATTCAACACTTCAAACATGTTTCCTATGTTAAAAGAAAGTTGTTAGCATGATTTTTAAGCATTCAAAACATCAAAATTCCAGAATCAAGACCAAAATCGCAAAGAATCAACATTGAAGTAAAACAACCAAATGAATAGTTGCTTTTTCACTAAAAAGCTAAATTTAATTCTTTGCATATTTTGGACTTCAAAATCACTTTGAACAAGTTTTAAATGATAAAAAAAAATTCTCAAAATCAATTTTTGCATCAAAAGTCCATAGATTACCAAATGAGAATCAATGTTCTTAATCAAAGTTCGTTCATAAATAGTAACCAATAGAATAGTACTTGCAACTTCAATGGTTCAAATTGATTTATTTGTTCATTTAAACCAGAAAACTACTGCAAACACATTTCAAATGATGAAACTAAGATGTTTAACCCTTCTAAACATATTAAACACAAAAGATATGAGAATTGGGCATCAAACATCAAAGTTTTCACATGAAACTTCAAAGATTACATATGATGCTTCATATTCAAAATCATCAAAACTAAACTAAACAAACAACTTAAAACAACATAAACTAACTTAAAACAACTTAAAATACCAAACAATGGATTGCCTCTCAACAAGCACTTCATTTAGAGTCGAGAGCCAGACTCATTGTTGCATGCTTCACTTTATAGGACCATGACCCAAAGAATACTCCACTCTTTTGGGTGTAGTTATGTCAACTATGCTCAATTGGTCCTTGTTTCTTGTTTTCCTCCTCCTTAGCTTTCCAAAACCTAGAAATGTATAACATGGCACACTATCATCAAATTCATCTATCATATAAACATCAAAGGAAGATGAAGGTTGTTTCATCATATTATTTAAACCAAAATTTACTTCATTCTTCCCTACTTTAAGCTTAAGTGCACAATTTTTTACATCAATAATGGCACTGGCGATTGCTAGAAAAGGTCTTCCAAGTATCATAGGCATTGAAATATCATCTTCCATATCCAAAACAACAAAGTCAATTGGGATGATAAGTTTATTCACTTTTATTAACACATTTTCAATTACTCCTAGTGAAAGCCTAATTGATCTATCGGCTAATTGTAAAGTCATATTTGTGCTTTTCAATTCCATAAAACCTAGCCTTCTAGCAATTGATAAAAGGAGTAAAGAAACACTTGCACCCAAATCACATAAAGCATTTGAAAATTTTAAACCTTCAATAGTACAAGGGATAGAAAAACTCCCTAGATCTATAAGTTTTGGTGGTAATTTGTTTTGAATCCTAGCACTACACTCCTCTGTGAGTGCTATGGTTTCAAAATCATCCAAACTCTTTTTCCTTGTTACCAAATCCTTGAGGAGCTTGTTGTAACCTAAGAATTTGCAAAAATGCAGCTATGAAAGGAATATTTGCATGCAATTGTTTGAGCATTTGTGCAGCCTTTTCTATGCTTTTATCAATTTTTGAACTTTTGAGCCGTTGTGGAAATAGAATTTGTAGGGGAATAGGGATAGTTTGTGCTTGAGATTCATCATGGTTTTCACTATCACTCACTATCTCTTTTCCTTTTTTCTCTTTTTCATCTTCATTACTTTCAGATTTTTTCTCTTTTTCCACTATGGTTCACTCAATTCCTTGCCACTTCTTAATGTACTGGCTTGAACATGTTCCCTAAGATTAACTTCGGTTTTACTTGGCAATTCTCTGGATTTCCTAAGGTTCATTTGTTTGGCCATTTGTGCAACGGTGTTCTCAAGGCTCCTAATTCTTGCATTAGATTGATTTGCATGCATTTCCATTTTCTCTGCCAGTTTCTCTAATGCTACTTCCCATCCTTGTTTATTTTGAGAAAATCTGAGTGGTGTTAACTTTTTGCTCACTCCACCCAAAATTTAAATGGTTCCTCTACCCCGGATTGTAAGAATTTGAAGAGATATTACTAGAAGAAGAAGGCTTAAAGTTATTTACATATTATACTTGTGCACACATAGATGAATCATGCATATCTCCACAAATTATACAAAATGCAACACTAGATGATGAATTTTGATTTCCAATGACAAGTTTACTCAAAGAATTTATGGCATTCATAACACCATACATTTGTACTTTTAACATGTCATGAGATTTAACTTCATACATACCTTGGGTTCTTCTATGAGTACCTCTTTCATTCGCCCATTGGTAGTCGTTGGCTGCCTTTCTTCAATCAAATCTTGGGCATCTTCTGCCAATTTTGCCATGAGAGCTCCCCCTGCAGCTGCATCTATATTGATTTTTATTGGATAGTTATGTCCATTATAGAATGTTTGCACTATTATACAATTTGGGAGTCCATGGTGTGGACATTTTCTAATTAAGTCCTTGAAATGCTCTCAAGCCTCATATAGAGACTCTTCTTCGCTTTGGGTGAATCCGGTAATGTCCATTCTCAATTTTGCGATTTTTCCTAGTTGGAAGTATTTGTTCAAAAAGGCCTTGGATAGGTCCATCCATGTTGCAAAGGTATTCGTTGGATATGAATTGAGCCATTGCTTGGCTTTATCTCTTAATGAAAATGTAAATAATCTTAGCCTTATGGCATCTTCAAAAATGCCATTTTGTTTAAATGTATCACATATTTCCAAGAAACTAGCCAAGTGGGTGTGAACGTCTTCATTATTATATCCACCAAATTGATTTTGTTGGACCATTTGTACAAGTCCCGTCTTTAGTTCAAAGTTATTAGCATTAACCGGTGGTCTTATTATGCTTGCATGTGAACCGGTTGGATCCGGCATGGCATAATCTCTTAAAGAATGAAGTTGAGGATTAGGATTTTGTGTTACCTCATTCATGGCTACCTCTTGTTGTGGTTGTAGTTAAGGTTCACTTAAAGTATCACCAATTTCCTCCACGTTTGCTTGTTCTCCTTACCTTTGTCTTCTTGCCTTCCTTGTCGTTCTTTCTATTTCCGAATCAAATGGAAGTACCACCGTTAGACTCCTATGCATGCACCTACAAAATGAAATGAAATATTAACAAACAAGTAAAAGTCAACAAAGTTTAGAGTAATAAAGCTTGCGTTGGCCCTAATATTGCCTTTGATTTCCTAGCAACAGCGCCAAAAACTTGATGTGGTGTAGATTATGTATGAAAATATAGGTAATATAGACACCAAATTTTGACACACCATTTATTTTTCAAACATGGGAGGGGCATGTTTGCACTTTTGTGCCAAATTTTAATTTTTCAATAATTTGGAGGGTAAAATAGTAATTTTATCTGTATATATTTTTTCTATCAGCTTTTGGGGGGTTTTAAATTCATATTTTTACTTTTATGTGAATTTTTTAATTTTTTATAATTTTTCTGGATTCAACTAGTATTTTTTATATTTTTACCATCACAAGGGCAAAATGGTAATTTCGCCCCACGAATACCATGTTAGCTCATTTTTAGTTCCAAATTCATTTTTTATAATTCTTTAAGCATGTTTTTAATTTTCTTGATTTTTCAGAGATGATTACTATTTTTTCTGTGAATTTTCATTGCCCAAGGGCAAAATCGTCATTTTACAAATTAAATTCATTTTTCACAAATTTTGAGTCAAAAATGTATTTTTTAGTGTTTTAAGCTTATTTGTAACTTTTGATAATTTTTTGAGATCAATAGCTATTTTTCTGTGAATTTTTGTCATCCAAGGGCAAAATTGTCATTTCACATTCCAAATTCATTTTTCACCAATTTTTGGGTCCCAAATTCATTTTTAGGTTTTAAGCATGTTTCTAAGTTTTTAACTTTTTTCGAAGTGAATTAGTGTTAATAAATTTATTATTTACATTTTTCTTTATTTTTTTCATTATTGTGAGAGAATAAATTTTTTAAGGATAAAGTTGTAATTTTTGTAGTCAAGGGCATTTTGGTCTTTTAATCATTTCTTGGAGGTTAAGACTTGTGCAGTATAAATACCCCACTTGGGGATTTTAAAAAGGAGAAAAAATAGAAAAGCCCTAAAACACTTTTGCTTTTATGATCTTTTAGATTAAAACACACACATCTCACACCCAAAAAGCACACACTTAGCCACCTTATTCCTGATCTGGTTACTGTTCATCATTCTTCAAGAAATCAAATTCCACAGTTCATCATCAGACTACTTCAAAGATTAAAAGGTAGGTTCTTTTTCTTGTTTTGATTTATTTTTCTTTCATGTGAATCTAATTATTTGTGATTTGATTGAGTTTTCTTTTAGATTTTATGTCTATTTTTGTCGTTGTTGTTTCTGAATTTACCCTTAGATTTCCTTACTTTCTTTTTTCTGTGTTCTCTGTTTTGGTTTTCTGGGATTTTTTTCATGTGTCTGGTTGGCTTGTTCCTTGGGATTTTGTTCCCTACCGTTTCTCCTCCTTCTCTCTATCACCACTGCCAATCTTCTTCCACCATGTCTCCTCCTCCCCCTCCACCAGAAACCACCAGAGCCACCATCAACAAACCTTCAAACCCCATAGCACAGCGCACACACAAATTCATAGCCTATAACACAACACACAGACATTTCAATCATCAATATCACCTGCAAAATCATAAACAACACAAAAGGCCATTAGACCAAGGTTCATAACTCCCACCGCCTGCAAGAGTAACTCCAAAATCATCCAATTCAATCCAAATCCAGCAGCTATACTCCATCCCATCACTACACTCTCACCCCCGTCTCTTCTAGTCCACTTGGAACCCACAGTCACCAGCACCATCAATATCTTTCACCTGCAGAAAAATAACTCTCCAAATGGTCCAAATCACAGATTTAATCCTCTCCCAACAGCATACAAAATCCTTCCAATAGCCCCCACAACTTGCAGCCGCCCCTATCATCTCCATAGCTCCTCTATTCACAGCTCTATCGTCCCATTACCTGCAAGAAAATTGACAAAAAAACAGCAAAATCTCCAAAACACCTACAATTTTTGTCACAATCAGCACACAATTCACACACAATCACACTGAAACACATACTGAAACACAAACTGCACACAGTCCATTCACACACACGTTTCACAAATACAACACCATCACACACATTCATTCCCACAGCCACAAACACGCACTCAGAACATACCCTTGCACACACAGACCCAATTTTTCAAGCACAATTCGTGCCCAAATTAGCAACCCCAGTCACCAAATCCCAATTTTCAATCACAAATTACACTCGAATCACCATCCCCTCTTCAGCTCTCTACCATCGTCCCCACAAGAACAACCCAAACGAGAGAGAGAAGATCAGAGAACTAGAATAGAATAAAAAAAAAACAGATGTAGGGGAGGAGAAGAGAAAAGAAGAAGAAAATAGAGGAACTAAGAGGGAAGAAATTGAGAACCGAGAGATAAGCAGAGAGAAGCTGGAGAGTGTGACATCCTAGAAATTCATATGAAACTATTTTACTCATGTATGTCCACTAGTAGCATAAAATAATAATGATACTAGTAGAAAAAAAAAAACCTAAAATGTACTTAAAAGAAAATTCTTTCATTTGAAATCTAGTATTACTCTTGATTTATTAGTTGGAGGATTTCTTAAGTTAATTAGGTTAATTAACTAAGTTTCTTTCCTCATTAAGTAGAAAACCTAAGAATTAAACTTGGATTAAATTCATTAGATCATTAGTTTATCATAGTGTTTCATTTTAACTAGCTTATATTACTATTTTCTAGTTTTTTTTTTACTACTTAAACTTTAGCTCAATTTTTCTCAAAAATTTCACTCATTCACTTGCTTTATTTTCTTTTCTTGGCTGAATTTTTCTTCTCTCTTTTTCTTCTCCCTTGGCCGAAAATTCTTCTTTCTTTTTCTTTTCTTCCTTGGCCGAATTTCTCTCTTCTTTTCTCTCCCTCATGGCCGGATTTCCCTCTCTTTATTTCTTCTCTTTTTGCTTTAATATTTATGTCATAATATTATTAATTACTAGGTGGAAGAGATCTTTTTTGTGTCACCAATTAAATTAAACCAAGTTTACAACTAATGCTTAAAAAGCCTAAACCCTAACTGGATTCTTGTAACATTTTTATTGGTCATCCTTTCTCCCATCTTTTCATTATTTCTTTTCTATTTTCCTAGCCTACTTCTTTCTCTTTTTCATTTTCATTTGGCCGGCCTTGCTCTCTCTCTCTTTCTCTCATATTTCTCTCAACTTCTTGGAGCTTTTCTTCAAACTTTGGGCAAATTTCACCATAGAAAGTGAGCTTCCCTTCCTTCTAAGCAAAGTTCTAGGCTTGTTGTAGGTATGTACTACAAGCTTTAACCATTAATTTCAAGTTTAATTAGTCTTTTGTACTAGTTTAATCTTGAGTTCTTATGATTTTTTAACTTGAAGATTCATGCTTGAATTAAAGTATTACTTATTAGAGATAGTGTTTTCTTAGTTAGATTGAGTAGTAAATGACATTTAAACCTTGAAATTTCATGAGGTATATGTTGTTTGGTTGAAGGTTCTTGGAGTTGAATTCTTGAAATTTAGTGAATTTTGATTGAATTTGAGCTTGGATTGAACTTGGAAGTTGTAGAACTTGTTGGATTATGGATTTGATGATTGAAATCTTGATGGAAAACAAGATTGGAAAGGCCGAAAATTAAGGGGAAATAATGCCAAAATTTTGTTAGAAAACCCTAAAATGAAAACCCTAGAATGGAAACCCTAAACCCTAAACCCTAAAACAAAAACCTTAGAAAAAAAAAGGGGATGTTTCTTGAATTTTCTTACTAAGTTAATTAGGGTTTAAATCGAGTTTTCATTAGATTATTTCTTTTAAATTTCAGGACCCGAAAGCGAGACCCGACCTTTTTACGAAATATTCTCGTAGGCATTTCAGGTGAGTGTCTTTATGTGTGCATGATGCATGTAACGTGATATTTCCATTTGTAAATATTATGCTATGATTGCAAATATTATGCGATAAAATGTGCTACTTGAGGAAAGATGTGTACTTTATCGCATCTATTCTACAATGTGCTACTTGTTTTCATGATTAAATGTGTTACTTGTGTTTGAGACTTCCGTGACTAACTTCACCGTTACTTCACGGATAGTCAACTTGAACGTGCGTGGGAGGATATAAGGTGCTGGGTGTTTTAGGGCGTGATGTTCATTCCCTTGTGAGTTGTTAATCCTCTAAGAGGCCAACTCCGGATTGACTTTCTTGCGTGTTGGCCCTCCAAGGTCGAGGTTACTCCCTGGATGTGGTAGCATGTACGGAAGGTTATAAGGTGTATGGTGGTTAGGGTCTTGCTTGATATTACCGATATGACCATTGGCAAGGACCTGAGCTATTATCTCGGTCCCAATGCCTTGTTTACATAATCGGTACTTGTTTCTCCTGCGGTCGAGCTTGCTCCCGTAGTTGAACCCCTATATCTGCCATTGACTAATTGTTTATTTATTTGTTCATGTGCTGACTTAAATATCTTGTTAAATTATTTTATTTTCCTGAAATAATGGATTTTTGGCCTGCCTGCATGACCTGGGGCACTCACTGGGCTATTATAGCTCATTCCTTCATTTGTTTTTCTTTACTCAGGTATTTCTCACGCTTAAAGCTGGGCATGGCGAGTGTAATTAAAATAGACTTTTGTTCTTGTATTTTTGGATAACCAAGCTGTGTTGGTTGTTATTGCAAATAATATGTATATTTTGGACATGTAAACTTTTAGTACATGGTTTGTAAACTTTTAGTGACTTTTGTATCTTAAGTTGAATTATGCGAATGTATTCTATTTTGGGTTAACTGTACGTGAATGTTCTGAGTGCGTGCTTGAGTGAGCCTGGCGAAGAGCTAGGCAGGCAGTCCGCTAAGCCCTTTGGTGCGCCTCTGGGTAAGGTGGGGCTGTCACAGAGAGTGCAGAGAGAAATCAGAGAGGCGAATTTCAGTAAAGAGAGAGAGAGAGAGAGAGGGAGAGAGAGAGAAGGAAAGATAAGAAATCAGAGACGGTCAGGAAGAAGAGAAGAAAGAGAGAGAATGAGAAAAATGAGAGGAGGGAGAGAGAGTGAGGGAGAGATCGAAGGAAAGATAAGAAATCAGAGATGGTGAGGAAGAAGAGAAGAAAGAGAGAGAATGAGAAAACCGAGAGGAGGGAGAGAGAGTGAGAGTAGAAGAAAGAGAGGAAATTTTGGGAAAAAATTAGAAAGGGAGTTTAGGGATCTAGTTTTATGACTTTTATTTTTTTTGAGTTTATATAATTTCCTAATTAGTTGTGATTTTGTTTTAGTTTTAGTTTAGATTAAGTTTAGTTATCAATTAATTTTTTAACTTGATTAAGTAATTTTAGATAATTAATCTAGTTTAGTCTTACTTATTCCTACATAAAATAATATTTATGTTAAAGTCCCATTTTCCTTTTGTATTGACAATTTTGCCCCTATAGATTTATTGCTTTATGCAATTTAGTCCCTCCTATTAATAGATTGACCCCCCTTTAGGTTTGTTTTCTTTCAATTAACTCTTAGTTGATTGCAATTAAGTTTTAGTGGTTGTTGGGATTCATATTTTTGTGCTCCTTATTTGCTAAAAATTTATGTCTTCCTCTCCTTATTTGTTAGAATTTATGTTTTTGCCCTCAATTTGATAGAATTTACTTGTTATATGTTATTTATCCAAAGTGATGGTACCTTGACGTCTTTGTTCATTTTGATTAGTTTTTGTACCGGATCTTCAAAAAGGTATTTTCGTTACCTTTTAATTGCTTCTTTACGTGCTCCAACATGCTCTAATGTGATATTTTATGCATTTTTTTATGCGTTTCGTATTTTATGCACTTTTTGCGTATTTATTTATTTTTGTTCTATTTAATTTTAAATTTTATTATTTTGACGAAAAATGTAATATTTTTGTATTTAGCTAGTCAATGTAATAGTTAGGTTATTTTTCTCGTATTTTAGCAAGAATTGTGTAATTAGATAGAAAGTGTAATAGATAGGGTATTTTTAATTTTCCCCCCTTAAATTGTAAATCAAACCCCCCGGTGTAATAGTTAGGATTTGTTTGCTTTTGCATGTTTATGTGTTTATTTCTTTTACCGCTTTGCTTAGGATTTTTGCATCTAGAATATTATGCTTATGTGTTATGTACTCCTATGTGATCTTATATGTTTCTATATGTTTAATTTGCTTTTAATTCATGATTTAATATTTAATTCATGATTTATGATATTCCGTCACCACACTAGTCCGACGCTAGTTGTGGCTTCATTCTTTCCCGCCAGTCCAACGCTAGTGGAATTTTTAGAACGGGCTCGTCCAATGCTAGACCCTTAGGGCATTTTAGTGTTAGGATCGTTCGTGCGCATTTCTCATTTCACGCACTTTTAGTTTTCTTTCAATTTGTCATGAATTTATTATTACTCTTATTATTATTATTATTATTATTATTATTATTATTATTATTTTTGACACGTTTTTAAAAAATGCATGACATCTAGGTTGCACTTCACTTAAACTTTAGGACATTTGTGTGATCCGACTAGAAATAGTCACCTACTCACGTGAGAAGCGGTGGCGTACATGCCGTTCCCCCTTCCATGAGTAGAAACATTCAGTCACGAATTATTAGCCCCCGCACCTGTCATGTTGCATACCCACATTCTTTCTTCACTTATTATACATATTATTATTTTCTTCTTCTTTTGTGCATAACATTTTGCATAAAAACTCGTGACTCCCTCGAGGTATCGACTCGGGTTTCGCAACTAATGCGATAATTTTGACCAAGCCTCGAGGAACATGACGACCCTCTCGATATTCACATTTAGACTTAAGATTTGCATTCATTTAGACATATCCAAAACGCGATAGAATTTAGGGTTAATTTTGAAAAATTTGATTGAACCTCGCAACTAGCCTTGGCTAGGTAGAAAGGGTGCCTTAGGCATGAGCCTTTGCCTTCCCTTTCTTCAAATGTGACTTCCGAACCTTTTTCTCTCGTTTTTTCGTAGACTGGAGTCAAAAAAGGGTTTTAAATAATTTTTCCAAAATTTTACTTTTAGTTTTGTTAAACAATTTTTGGATGACTTGGTACACCCTAACTCAATACCAAGTGGCGACTCCATTTTATTTCAAAATAAAACCCTTTTTCAAAATTATTTGGCCAAATCTGTCGCACTTTTAGTCTCGACCTCATTTTCTTTTAAAATACCATTTTTTTTTTAAAATACACTTTTTCTACTAAACTTTGGTTTTTCTCACACACGCACGGTTTTTCCAAAACCCTTTATTTTCGAAAGGGTCACCGAGATCGGACCGTCTCTTTGGGACGCGATAGTCAATGACCCCACTTAGCACCCTTTACCCACGATTTTTTAGGATGCGACAGGCAAAACACATACAAATCAAGTAATAAACCTAATCTCCCAACTTTACCGCAAGTGTACGGGTCAAGTGTAGTATGGGTAGTATATAGGTATCGTATCTCACGAGAAATCAAATATTTGCCAGTACTAAGGTTTTATGGCTTACTTTATTATTTAAACAACAAAAAATCAAGGTGTGTAGTAGAAAGGAAGTTCAATAGAATAGGTAAATAGTGACAACAACTTGTAGGAATTCCAATATTCAAGATGTCTAGAATATAGAATCCACTAATGAATCATAAGATGCATGAAGGGCTTGCTAGGTATTATCTTGCTTTGTTGAGAATCCAATTCCATCTAAATCATAACTAGCTCCCACTATGAAATGATTAGATTCTAGCTATTTTTATGATGAAATCTTATGAAAACATGAATTGCAATGATTCACTTAAGCATTCATTATTATCATATGAATAACTTAATGAATACTTGTTCATTTTCCACTGTTAAGAGCATTTCTCAATGACAAATAACAACTACATGGCTTGTTTAAGTTGGCCAAGCAAAAACAAGACTTAAAACTTGAACAAGTAAACAAACAAATGCAAGCTTAGCTAGCTTGGAGAATTTAAGTCATGCTATGGATTCATTTGCTTCATCTATATTCTAGATAAAGTTTTTACTCAATCATGACTAGTGAAACCCAAAGAAACTTAACAAGAATATACTAGAATTCATGCTTCAATTATGAAAATAAGGGATAGAGTTGAGAAAGGCTTATGAACAAGCCTTCAATTTTTATTTCTTCTTCCAAATGTTGAAGTATAAGAGAGTTTTTATATGAAGAGCACTAATCTATTGAGTTTGAGAGAATTCTATTAATTCTCTTCAAGACTACTAACTTTAATACTAATTATTACTAAAAATTGGATTCTAATGGATCATACACTTGTTACAAATGACTCCTATTTATAGACAAATGATCTTCAAGTCACTTTCCGACTAGCAATTACATTCAATGCATTGAAATGATAAAAATTTGCATTGAAATTCCAAATGGACATAAAACTCTTCAGTTGTGTGCTAAATGGAATCTCCAGCTGCAAAAATCCTATCTTCCCCAAAAAAAATCTGCAGAAACCAGCTAGCAATGGATGCAAGTTGCAACCCTAGTAATTTCGCGCCGTCCTGTTGATCCGTGAGTACAATCTGCTGGTTAGATGAACCGCGGATCCAACTAATCGATTGAATTTGCTCTTTTTCAAAATAAGAAAGTTGTGTTTTGAGTGAGCTTTCCAACACCATAAGAATTTGGTCATTTGAGGCTATGAATGCAAAGATATAGCTAAAATACTGAGAGGTGATCGGAAGGTCTTAGCAGCACAAATTCACTTCAATAATTTGGATTTTTTACTATAAAGATGTGAGAACTAGATTTTGATATCTTCATAAGAAATTTAGAGCATCCTCTTAACTTCAAAATGTAAGAAGAATCATCTCAATCCAATTTTGGTAGCTCAAGTTATTGCCAAAATACAGAAGTGTGTCATTGTTGTCGATCCCTAGTTTTCTACATTTCTTCATTTCCAATACTTCTTTATACTTCTCTTTTGCTTGTTATTCTTCTTATGCCCTTGAGACTTTTTTGTGATGTTGACCTTTTAATTCTATAGTGAATTTGTTGATGAAAATTTTTCAAAAGTTGAGCAAAATAATCTTCCAAACTTGAATATAAAAGTTGTTCCATTAAGCTCCTAATTCAATCATCCTTGAATCTACAATGAATGTGTTTCAATTGATCCAAATTATGATTAAATGTATAAAACCTGCAAGATTGTACAAAGTTTGTGCATCAATTTGCTCAAAATATAAATTCCTCTTCAAAACCATAAAAATTTGGCAAAAATCCTAATTCTAAAAGAAATTAGAAAATGTATCATTTGTAACCAAAATTACTATAATTATACCCAAAATATATAATAAAATGTATAATATTATTAGGTAATAATTTATTACTTATCAATTGCACGTAGGTCAAGAAGCTCATTCATAGCAAACTTCAAACAAATGAGTCAGTCCATATAGTTTAGTATGAATTAATTAATTATTCACTTTAATTTAAATGGGCATTGCATTTAATTTGAGATCACATGCCAGTTTATTCAACTCGTAAGTCTAAACATGAATAGATTTATTATAAATTTGATTTAATTTAATCTAATCAAGTTCAAGTTAATTCTTTTAATCTTAACTAATTAAATTAAAATAGGATTTTATCATCCATAAATGCCCGTACTCCAAGATTTAATGGAACATCAGTTGATAATTATCGAAAACAAGCCTTGAAGTACGAAATGTATTGTACTCTGTTCATTGTATGAATTTAAGGCCCAACAAAATCAAAATAAAAGCCATTGGAGATTTAGTACCCAACCGGAACACATTTTGCAAGGAGCTGGGCTACTAATTTACCAGGACAAGATAGGCATGAACTTCGCAATCAACTGGTTCCCCCCAACCCCCCAAAAACCCCAAAGCCCACCAAAAAAAAACAAAATATCCGTGACTTTTTTTTTGATAATAAAGTGAACCATTGATTAACTTAGAATAACAGATTGGTCTGCTTGCAAAAACGGTACAATCGAACTTGGAAAATCTGATAGCCAAGTAGACTCAACGCCAGAAAGCTTTGCGAATTGAGCTAATTTGTGAGCTACCTTATTTCCATTTCTATTAATCCAATGAAACTCTATTAACGGCAATGAATAGATAAATTTGTCACCACAACTTGATAATTTACTTGATAATTTGATCAACATTAAGGCCACGCTTTGAAGTCCAAACTGCAAACTAATTACACTTGCAAATTTACTACCAAATTACCAAGTAAAAACTTGCCAAATTAATTTGTTTCATTTGACTACTTGTCCCACGAGCATACACTTAGAGAACTCTTACGCAGTCCTTTTCTTTCTCAAGTGCAGCTACGTTTTCTTGAGGACAAGTCACTCAGGAAGCTGAGTTTGGCTCCACAAAATTAGAATTGATTGGAATCACAATTCTATAGAATTGTAAATCCATGAATTGTAATATCAAGATATTAGAATTCTCTTGTTTGAGAAATGTGTAGAATTGACATGAAATTCATTTGAAATTTTTAAATATTTTTCAATATTATTTAGACAACGATGTCATATAACTAATTACAAACATTTAATTTTACAAAGGGACAATTAAGGTCTACGTTGAAACATCAATTGAATTCTCATGGTCAACTTTGATGGCCTTACTTGCTTTCCTTCCTTTACCGTTTCTCATAAAATAAATTAGCCCTTGTACTATTACGATATATATCACTAGCCTGTAGACACGGGAGGAAGCTGCACTGGTGAGGGCTGATTAATTTATCTGGCAGGGGCCTAATCCTTTGTGCGAAGGCCTCGAATGACGTTGCACAATGATATTGGCCAGAACGGAGTCACATTTTCAGGATACAGTTCAACTTTCACCTCAATACGATATATAAATAAGCTAATAAACGTAAATTAAAACTACCCCGTATTGTAATGCGTAAATAAATGAATATATATAAATTACAATCAATGTTGAATGGGTTAGCTTTAATAATCTACAAAGAAATTATAAAATTAGTTATTTTACTTTTTTAATATTAAAATTTTGAAGAAGGCATAAATCAAGATCTAGATTGTTGAATTTAGATCAGATATTTTTCTTTTTGATAATATTGATAGCACAATTGTCTTTTATTTTGAGTCCAAAAAAAACTATACGAAGGATTAAGCTGAAATCACAGTAAAATTTTAGGGTAGTTTGGTGCAATTAAACTTTCAGGGTAAATTGTCTTTTTACATAACTAACTAACAATTAATTTTGATAATAAATTATCAGACTAAAGTAACATAAAATAACGCTAGAAATTGCAAAGCACCAAAATATTAGGGTGGTTCACTCCCGTTAACCAAAGTGTTTCTCCTATATGCATTGAATATGTTCAATTCATCAGAATCTAAACTTGATTTGTGGATGTATGCTTTATGGATCAACTATGATTACATCACATTGCTTGCATGATTCATGTATTTTTTTGGTTGATATAAAAATAGTAGTATTATATTACTACTAGAGTAGAAATAAAATAACTTACAATTAGTTATAAAAGTAAAGGAAATGTAATGACAAAACCAAAGTAGAATAGTGCACTATTTTCTCTTCTTCTTTCCTCTTATATTTCTTGCACATAAGCCATTATTTATAGGCTTGAGGTTCACCCCTCCATATTAAAAGTCATAAAGACCCCAATGTAGGTTACATGAGTTACTTGAATTAATAGAAGATCATGGGATTGTGGGAGTTATAAGGGATAATGTAGAAGATCATGGAGCAGTGGGAGTTATAAGAAATAATAAGGAAGATCATAGGGTGAACATAGGCGGACATCCACTAAATGTTGTAGACACCAAATTTTGACACACCTTTTGTAAAAAAATATGTGTGTTACTTCATTTAAGGGGTATTTTTTATTTTCGGGGGTCGATTACAGTTTTCATGCAATTTATGACTAATTCGTCACATCAGGGACAAAATGGTAATTTCACCACATAAACATTATTTTATTTTATTTTCATTTCCTAGATACATAATTTTGCTATTTTTATCATTATTAATGATTTTAATGATTTTTAGGAGTCATTTATTATTTATTTAAAATTTTAGTATTTTAAACTTAGTAGCACGTTTTCCAATGCATTTTTTTTACAAGAATTTTCAAGTGAAAATTTTTATATGTGCATTTTGGTATATTCATAAATTTTTTTGTCAAAATTACATAATTTTTGGAGGGCATTTAAGTATTTATTAAATTTTCATCTTTTTTGTTTGTTAAAGGCACGTTACCCAAGAATGCATATATGTTAAAATTTCTGAGTGAAAATTTTAGTATACATATTTTTGTGTAATAATATATTTTGTGTAATAATATATTTTGTGTAATAATATATTTTGTGTAAAAAATTTTGTGATTTTTAATGGTCATTTAGTATTTTTATTTTTCTTTTCATGATTTTTGTCACATATGACACATATTCAAATATGTTATTATTATTAGAATTTTCATATAAAAAATTTTATACATGCATTTTATGAATTTGTAGATTTTTCATAAAATTTTCATAATTTTTTCAACACTATTTACTATTTATTTGGATTTTTCAACAAAAAAAAAAAGAGAGAGCTGCTACAGCAACTTCAGTTTTACTGCAGCTGCTGGACGTAGCAGTAGAAAATCCAACCAACTCCCCCTGCAAAAACCAGATTTGAGGAGATCTTGGATAGATTGCTTTCTTTTCTTGACCTCACTTCATCATCACAAAGACACACACTCACTCATCCTCACGCCAGCTCTCATTTTTCATCTTCCTCTCCCTCACACAGACACATTCACCTACAGACACACATTGCACACAACCCTCAACTCACAATTCTCTCCCTCTGATCTCTCGGCAGAACAAAAGACACACTTTGCACTTCACCTGCACTACCCTTCTCTTCCTCCCTCACTGCCTCTCCTTCACTAGAAATCACACAACTTCACTCAACCGGCACACTACACCCCACGTATATATAAGGCTGAACTCCACCACCGAAACCCATAACTCCACTACCGAAGCCAGTAATTCCACCACCGAAGCTCGTAACTCCACTGCCGAAGCCAATAACTCCACCACCGAAGCCCGTAACTCCACTGCCGAAGCCAGTAATTCCACCACCGAAGCCCGTAACTCCACTACCGAAGCCAGTAACTCCACCACCGAAGCCCGTAGCTCCAACGCCTCACACGACCTTCCACCCCTCAATACAGGTACAATTTCCTCCTTCTCTCTTTCAATTAATCTCTAGCAAATGCATAGATATCGTTATTTTGATTATTGAGGTGTGTTTTGAATGCTCTGATTTGGGAAAAGTTCAATTGTAGAGGATAGAGTTTAGGTGACTTCTATTTTTAGTTAAGAGAGATAGAGAATCCATAGGAGAAGGGAAATAGACAGAGAGAGAGAAATCAGGAAACCGAGGATAATGCCGAAGAGAAAAATCGAGGAGAGAATATAGGCCGAAGAGTAGGATAATGCCGAAGAGAAAAATCGAGGAGAGAATATAGGCCGAAGAGTAGGAGAGACTGAAGAGAGAAACCGAGGACTAGAGATCGAGGAGATAGACCGAGGAGAGTGAGTGAGAGAAAGTAAGCCGAGGAGAACAAAACGAAGAGAGGGATAGGCCAAAGAGAAAAGAAAAAAAACCGAAGAGAGAAGAGAGGCCGAGAAGAAAAGAGAGGCTGAAGAGAAAAGAAAAAACCGAAGAGAGAAGAGAAGCCGAAGAGAGGGAAAGGCCGAAGAGAAAAGAAAAATCCGAAGAGGGAGGCCGAAGAGAAAACCTGAAGAGGGAAACCGAAGAGAAGAAAAAGAAAAATCGTAGCCAAAACTTAGCTTTTCTTAAGTTATTTATTTTTATTATTTTCATCAGATTATATTTATTTACATTTTGCCGCCTTAGGATCTTAATTGTTTGATTATGCCCTTCAATATTTTTAGTTAACTTCATTTAAGTCCTCATTTTATTTTAGTTGGTCCCTAGAATTTTGTTCAATTATATCCAAGTTAATTGCAATATGTTCTAATATGCCTGGAAATTGCAATTCTATACCTCTAAGTTTGCTGAAATTGCGAATTTCTCCTTAAATATTGCTGAAATTATGTTTTCACCCCCCTCAGTTTGCTCTAGTTCACCTTTTTACCCCCAATGCATTGCTGGAATTGTATTTTGATCCTAGAATATTGCTGGAATTGTATTTTGGCCCTTGAACGTTGCTGAAAATTATAAATTTGGTCTCTCATGTTGCTGAAAATTGCATTTTTGTCCCCCAACCTTGCTGAAATTTTATTTTTGTCATTATACTTGCTGGAATTTTATTCTAAGTCCCTAAACTTGCTGGAATCTTAGTTTTAAGTCCTAAACACTTGCTGGAATTTTATTCTAAGTCCCTAAACTTGCTGGAATCTTAGTTTTAAGTCCTAGATACTTGCAGGAATTTTATTCTAAATCCCTAAACTTGCTGGAATTTTATTCTAAGTCCCCTAGCTTTGCTCGAACTTTACATTTTATCCCCAATTTTAAGTATTTCATATTTTTATACTTTAAATAGTGGTACCTTGACATGTTTGTCGATTTTATTAGCAATTGGTACCAAGTTTACGAATGGGAGGTACCTCTATTACCCTTTTTATTTCTCTTTATGTGCTCATATGTGCTCCTATGTTTTTTTATGTGTTTTTTTTATTTTATTTATTTATTTATTTATGTGTGAGCATTTATTTATGTTATGTTATTTATTTGAGTTTAATTTTAATTATTCAAAGGAATGTAATAGATAGGTAATATTCTATTTAACGAAAATTTTTGTACTTAGACAGTTAATGTAATAGATAGTTTATATTGTCAGCTAATTAAATAAAAGCTTTTGTATTTTAGATAGAAAATGTAATAGATAGGTTAGACAGGTTATCTTTTATTTTTATTTTAGATTGTAATTAGGCTTCTCCGGTGTAATAGTTAGGGCTCTTGTGTGCTATGCGTGCTATGTGCTTATGTGTTTTTATTCGCTTTCCCTAGACTTTGCATCTAGAATATTATGCTTGTGTGCTATGTGCTCCTATGTGCCATTATTTGCTCTTATATGATTATTGCTTTAATCTGTGCTTTATTTACTTACTTGCTTTATTATTATATATGTGTATCGTCGCCACACTAGTCCAACGCTAGTTGTGATTAATTTCGGTTTCTTCGCTAGTCCAACGCTAGCGAGAATTTATAGAAAATAGGCTAGTCCAATGCTAGGCCTTTAGGTCATTTTAGTATTAAAATCATTTCTTGTGTGCATTTCATGACCATTCACACACATTTTCTCTTTTTTAGGCCTTTTCCATTTTGTATGATTTTTTGTATATACTCTATCACTTATTATCTATCTTAAACAAATATTTCAATGCATAACATTTAGACTCCACTACACATAGAACTTTAGGTCATTTGTGTGATTTTTTGACTAAGAAATAGTCATCTACTTACGTGGGAAGCGGTGGCGTACATGCCGTTCCCCCCTCCGTGAGTAGAAATAGTTAGTCACGAGTCTATTAGTTCCCCGTACCCATTATGTTGCATCCTCATTTTCTTTGTTCACTTATTATCTATATTACTATTTTCCTTCTCTTTTTGCATTCCATTTTGCATTCATACTCATGACTCCATCGAGGTCTAGACTCGGGCTTCGCAATTAATGCGAATATTCCGATCAAACCTCAATGGAATATTTTGTCTCTTAAAGATATCCCTTTTTTAGGACTAGGTTTGCATTCATATAGTTGTGTCCAAATGTGATAAAATCATAGGGTTATATTAGGAAAATTTAGACTAAACCTCGCAACTAGTTTCGGCTAGGTTGAAAGGGTGCCTTAGGCGCGAGCCTTTGCCTTCCCTTTCTTCAACTGTGACTCCCGAACCTTTTTCTCTTGTTTTCAAAGATCTGGAGTTGTCTTAAAAAGGGTTTTCTTGTTCTTCTTATATTTTTCCAAAAAATCATTTTCTAAATAAATCATTCTCGATTTTCTTACCTTTGTAAAATATTTTCCGGTGACTTGGTACACCAAAACTCAATACCAAGTGACAACTCCCTTTTTATTAAAAACCCTTTTTAGACTCTATTTTCGGGCCCAAAAACCATCGCATTTTCAATGTCCCATTTTAGGCCCTTTTGCTTTTGTTTTCAAAATAAAGCATTTTTCTAAAGATCACATTTTTTGTCAAACCTTTTTTAAAGTATTTTCTAAAAATCAATTTATTAAAAACCTACACTCTTTTCTCAATAAATAAACACAAAAACACATTTTAATTCTTCCTTTTTCCGTCTTCCTTCGAAAAAAAATGGGGCACAACAAATGTTTCATAACACTCCCCTTTGGATGTCCATCTTTAAGAAAAATGCCTCATTGAAACCTTACTAGAAAAAATCCAGTGGGACAAAAACCTAGTGAGGAAAAAAGAGTGCATTCTTCTGAATATAATACTGCCTCAAAAAAAAAACCTTGGTTAAGGAAAAAAGAGTACAACGTGTAATTACTCCCTCTCTTAAGCACATCATTTGACATCTTTCAATCGTTGTATTCCAATCTTGTGAACCAGCTTTTCAAATACTGAAGTTGGTAGTGATTTAGTGAATATATCAGCTAAATTATCACTCGAACGGATCTGTTGAACACAAATCTCACCATTTTTTTGAAGATCATGAGTGAAAAAGAACTTTGGTAAAATATGCTTCGTTCTATCACCTTTGATGTATCCTTCCTTCAGTTGAGCAATACAGGCAGCATTATCTTCAAACAAAGTAGTAGGAACTTCTTTGTTTAACGGCAAACCACATGCTCCCCGAATATGATGTATCACAGATCTTAACCAAAAATACTCCCGACTTGCTTCATGAATCGCCAATATTTCAGCATGATTAGAACAAGTGACAGCTATAGTTTGTTTCATAGAACGCCATGAAATAGCTGTACCACCACATGTAAATATATACCCGGTTTGTGATCGAGAATTATGAGGATCAGATAAATATCCAGCATCTGCATAACCTATTAGATTAGTCTTGAGTGCATTAAACTAATAAAGACCCTTATCTTTTGTACCCTGAAGATAGCGAAATATATGTTTAATACCATTCCAATGCCTTCGGGTAGGTGAAGAACTATATCTAGCAAGTAGATTCACAGCAAATAATATATCAGGACGTGTATGATTTACAAGATACATTAATGCCCCTAATAGCACTAAGATACGGTACTTCTGGACCAAGTGTCTCTTCACTATTTTCACAAGACTGGAAAGGATCTTTATACACATCAAGTGATCTTACGATCAGAGGTGTGCTCAAGGGGTGTACTTTATCCATATAAAATCGTTTAAGCACTTTTTCTGTATAAGCCGACTAATGCAAAAAGATGTCATTTTCTAAGTGTTCAATTTGTAATCCAAGACAAAATTTTGTCTTTCCTAGATCTTCATTTCAAATTCTTGCTTCAAGTAATTAGCAGCCTTTTCAAGCTCTTTAAGAGTTCAAATGATATTTAAATCATCAACATAAACTGCAATGATTACAAATTCGGATCCAGATTTCTTAATAAAAATGCATGGACAAATAGGGTCATTCATATAGCCTTGTTTCATTAAATATTCACCAAGGTGATTGTACCACATGCCTCCAGCCTGTTTCAACCTATATAGAGATTTACACAATTTAATTGAATAAAGTTCCTGAGAATGAGAATCATGACCCTTTGGTAGTGTCAATCCTTCAGAGACTTTCATGTAAATATCATTATCAAATGAGCCATACAAATTGTCACACCCCGTGCTCGGAGTATAACACCCACCATGCAAAGATTAGGCTATGACACAAGGTCAACAAAAACAAGAACTTAAACTATTCAAAATAATAATTTCATTGAACTTAACTCAATTACAAAGTCATGTGATACATTATAAAGATAATCCTAAATAAAACAAAGAGTTCATCTTATATACTTCCACTAAGATCACAAAATACTTCTAAGTGGAAGAATATATACAAAAAAAAAATAACAGGAAATCTTTGCTATGTATCACATCCTATCTCCAAAAGCTAGTACCATGAGTCTGTCCAATACTCTTCTATAAAAGCATCCTCCTCTACATATAACAATTAAGGGGTGAGTGAAACAATTCACTCAGTAAGTAGTAAAAGTACTCCATGTGGCTTAAAAGTGTTACTTATACAGATATATTTCATAAACAAAGTCATTATCGAAATTAGATACGAAAATAATATGGCCAAAAGCATAGTTTCGTCAAAGGCATACATTTCCATAAATAAACCAATGAATTCTACCAAATGGTTCTAATTGACCCTGGATATCCAGTTATTAACTATTACCGGTTAACACGGTCCCAAAACCAACTTTAACCGATTGGTGCATCGCCAAAACTAACTTTAACCGATTAATACGGTCCCAAAGACGTCAGTAATATAATTAAGTAACTAGTCACGTCAAAGAAGTACTACATTCAAGAACTTAATCAATTCATTCATCAAATCATTCATTCATGTAGGCCACATTATCACCTTTATAAGCAAAATACAAATAACCACAATTATGCCATACATTTATATAGCAAGTAAACATTTCAAAACATTTATCATTTCATAAACTTCATTTTCAAAAGATCAAAAAGTACAATCCCACTTACCTTGATCCGAGCTATAGACACCAAATTTTGATACACCGCTCGTTTTTTAACATTGGGGGACCTTTTCATACTATTTGGAGTCAAATCCTGATTTTTGGGTAAAAATGAGAAAGTCAGCAATTTTGGAGGATAGAATAGTAATTTTTTAATTATAAATATTTTTCATTAATTTTGGAGGATTTAAATTCATTTTTTATACTTTTATACACATTTTTAAATTTTTGTTATTTTTTCGGATTTAATTGACATTTTTCGTATATTTTGACAATATAGGGTCAAAATAGTCATTTCGTCTTCTTAATATTTTTTCGCCATCTTTGAGTCCCAAATTCATTTTTAAGTTTTTCAGCATGTTTCTAAGTTTTTCTAACTTTTTTCGAGATGAATTTCTATTAACAAATTTATTATTTGCATTTTGCTTTATTTTTTTAATTTTTGTGAGAGAACATAGATTTTTAATTTTTTGTAAGGGTAAAGTTATAATTTTGGTAGTAAAGGGCGTTTTAGTCTTTTAGTCATTTCTTGAAAAATAAGTCATTTGTGCACTATAAATAACTCATTTTTTAAAAAAAGAAGGAGGGAATAAGAAAAGAAAAAAAAAAAGTCTAGAGAGAGTTTTTAGTTTTTAATTTTTAGTTTTTAAATATACCAAGAACACCTAAAATACACACTTTTTCTCACATTTTTCTTTAAGTTTTCACCAAGAACAACTAGTAGGTTTTAGTACATATTCAAGTTTACACTTAAAACACTTAAAACACACACTAGTGTATCTTCAAGCCTACACCTAAAACACCTAGAACACACACTAGTACATCTTCAAGCCTACACCTAGAACACCTAGAACACACACTAGTATATCTTGAAGCCTACACCTAGAACACCAAAAACACATATTAGTTAATCTCACTCACTTATTCACTCTCTCTCACGCACTACACACACTTCCATACACTTATTCACATTGTCTCTCACACACATCACACATTCACATCTTCTCTCACACACACTTCTCATACTCTCTCTCACACACTACACACACTATAGATACTCTCTCACACACAAACACACATCAGCTACTCTATCATACCACAATTCACACTCACACACACACAATACACACACAGGCACACAACATTCGCATACAAATTTCACACACAACACACAGACACACTTTACACATTCTACTTAAACTCACTATTAGGCACTTATACACATACTCACGTCACACATAAACACACACACTTGCGCGTTCACAAAACACACACAAACACATATTCATTCACACACATTCACAACACAGACTCAAACATGCACAATATACACACACCACAAACACTAAATCTCACCATGCTCACACACTAATTCATACACTCTCACATCATCACACACAATTCTTTTCACGCAGACACACGGTCACATACATACACCACACCTACAAACACACAACCATATACACATATCAAACACACAAACATTCTGCAAGCACAATACTCATAGTCAACTTCGCAAACATTCACACACAGTTCATAATTTACATAATCAGGTACACAGACACACAACGCTCACACGCTCACACGCTAACACAAATTCGCATACTTATCCACGAGACACATACGTTATACATCTCACACACATTTCACACACATACACGGCCAGAATTTCACATAAGAATTCACAAACAACACACATAGCCCAAATCCACAATTCCACACCCCTGTCACCTCCAATACAACCTGCAGACAATCCTCTTCATTGCCAATAGTCCCTCAACGCCTACCAACCAAACCAGTAGTAAAACCAAGCCCCAATTCACATCTGTTGCAAGTGTCAATTCCCTAACTCCCACCAATAGGCTCAGAACGCAACCCAATCACCAGTTCCTCCCCACTGACCAGTAGCCATACCTCTACCAACTACCCAGAAATCACCACAACTGTCTCTCTCACAGCAAAACAAACCCAAAAATCAACTCAAATTAACTCCTGTTTCCTATCTCCATTCGGCCAAAACAATCACAGGCAAGCAGCTCCTGGAACCACCAGCATCACCAGTTTCGCCTTTCTCACTACCCACTCTGCCATTAACCACCAAATGACTGCAAAAAACTAGCCCAAGATAGACCCAATTCAGCCCACAACCGCCACCTTCATCTCACAGAAACGGTCACCATCTCAGCCCCAATAACCACAAACGCAGAAAACTTACCAAATCACCCCCACGAATACAGTTATCACCACTAACAAAACCACCGGCCCTTGATTCAGCTCTTCCCCAACACCACCACTGTCATAGCCTCCTTGCCACCAAAAATTTCACATCCACCGTCAACAGCAGCAACCATCTCTGCCTTATTCACCGTCCCACCACAACAATCACAGACCAAAAAAAATGGCTAATTTCTCAGCTCCTTAACAGCCTGCAATCCCAAACATCATATGAAATTGCCACCGAAAACCAGCTCCAGCCAACCATCATGACCAGTAAACCTAAGCCAAACAAACGCATAGCCGGACCACCAACAACTCGTGACCAAAATCCCACGGCTCCATGACCCATCAAATTTTCATCAGGCCAACCTCTTCATCAGCCTACTCTCCGAATCAAGGTAAAAGTTACGATTTCTCTACCAAAATTGATAATTGAAATCTGTTCTTTGGGCAGTGAAATTGAAGATGAATTGGGGGAATTGATTTAGTAGAAGCTTTAGGGATTCTCTAGTTCAAAATCGAATGGGCTATTTGGGTGAGAGGGAGTGAGATGCAGAGAGTGCAGTCGAGAGAGAAGATAGAAAGAAACAAGAGAAAGGAAGAGAAAAATGAAAGAACAAAAACGAGAGAGGATCAGAGGGAAAGGGGAAAAGAAAGGAAAGAAAGAGACAGAGAGACAGAGTGAGAACGAGACAGAAAACTAGAGAAAGAAAGAGAAACAAGAGTGAAGGAAAGAACCAGAAGGGGAGAGAGAGAGAGAGAGAGAGAGAGAGAGAGAGAGAGAGGAGAAGGGAGACCAGGAAGTGAGAAAAGAGAGAATAAGCTGGATAGTGAAAGAAAGAGATACAAGCTGCGTTTGGATGGGTGTTTTTTGGGGTATTTTTTAAAAAATTTTACTGTAAATAATTTTAGAAATAATTAGCATTTGGACAATATTATTTTTTAAAAACAATTATTACTTTTTGTCCAAAATACAAATTTGATTCCCAAATTTGTACACACACATACACATGCACACATACATACATACATGCATACGAGCACACACGCATACATATACAAATACGTGACATACGAACATATATACAAACATACATGTATATAATATAATATATATAAATATGCGCATGTGTATATATATATATATAATATATTATATAATAAAACACATAATATATATATATAATATAATATATATAATATAGATAATAAATACATTATACGTACATAAATGCGTATGTATATGCATGCATACATACGTACATCCAAATATTTATATATAAATAAATGTAATACATAATATATATTTATATATAATATACTTATATATATTATATGTACATACATACGTATGTACATGCATGCATACATACATACGTACATGTAATATATATATATATATAATTATATACATAATATAGATAATAAATATATTATATGTACATAAATACGTAGGTACATGCATACATACATACGTACATACATATATTTATATATAAATATATATAATATATAATATATATTTATATATACTATATTTATATATATTATATGTATATAATATATATAATAAAATATAATATAATATAATATACATACATAGGTATATTTATATGTATTATATTATATATATTATACGTACATACATACGTATGTACATGCATGCATACATATATACAAACATACGTGTATATAATATAATATATATAAATATACGTACGTATATATATTATCTATACATATATTACAATACACATAATATATATACTATAATATACATAAATATATACATATATATAATATAGATAATAAATATATTACACGTACATAAATGCGCATGTACATGCATGCATACATACGTACATACATATATTTATATATAAATATATATAATATAAAATATATATTTATATATAATATATTTATATTATTATATGTACATACACACGTGTGTACATGCATTCAAGAATTTAAACTTTTAAGAGAACTTACAAGTTTTTGAAGAAGAAGAAGAATTCTGGAATCTTATTAAAATATGAACAAGAGTGGGATTTTTACAAGGGAGAAAGAGAGAGAGAGAAGGAGGTGAAGGAAGAATTCTGCCGAGATAAGGTCCTGAACTCCTCCTTATATAATACAATTTGAAAGTAAATTACAAATTTCATTACGTAAGCAATGATCTCATTTGTGATTCCTATTTTTGGATTGTTTCTTCTTTTCTGCTTTTTCTAGGATTTGACAGGAGCATTTGATGAAGATACCGATTCTCCACTATTTTCTGAATCTGTCGACTGCTTTTTTGACTCCTTTTGCTTTGATTTGCCAGATGTTTGTCCTTTTGCTAATGTTTTTATCATTTCCAAGAAAGCTTTGGAATCTAATGAGGAAAAGAAATTTTGTAGCGGGATTTCATCTGGATCATGATTGTCAAATTCTGATTCGGAAGAGAGTTCAATAGGTATTTCAGGTACCTTCAAATCTGATTCAGATATTTTCTCTTTTCCTTTCCTTATCTTTTCTTTTGACTTTTCTACATCAGTATTTTCCGATGTAGTAAAAATTTCTTCTAGATGTCCAGCAAATAATTTCATTAAGTCAGTCTTGACTTGATCTGCTGTCTTTTGTCCTTGAGAATCTATCTGATTTTCCATTTGTCTGAATAAGATTTCCATTTTTGAGGGAGAAGTAATTTCAGAAGAACTTGGCCCTTCAGTTTGAGCAATCAAGATTTTAAGATTATGCTCAATGCTATTATAATCAACTTCCATTTTCTTCCACCATTTGCAGTTTATTTCCCTTTGGAGAGTTGGAAGTCCATCACCAGTTATTGCTGTAACATAATTCCATGCTAAGCACCAGGGAATTTGAAATCTGGCCAGGAAGTGTAACATGGATCTTTTCTGGATTTTGGGTTCCTGAAAATATTTTGAGTTTTGGTTTTGGAAAATTTGATATAAATTTAAAAGTGGTTCAGGGAAAATTTCTTCACATGGTCCAAAATTTATGAACCAATTATAGAACCAAGAAGGTAATACATTTTGAAGAATTGAGGAAGATATTCGGATCCACCAAGTGTGTTTAAATTAAGAGTTTTGGTAGAAGAATATATGGCTCCAAGACTCTATATAATCTTGATAAGTAAATTGATAATTATAATTATTGTATTTAGAGGTAAAATCAATATGGGATTTGGTTTTTGAGTACCAAGTCTGAATAGAGGGTACTTGATGAATATAAATTTGTGAATAGGCTATTTCGTTGTCTTCAACAGTTGGATACCATTTAGGATTTTTGTTGTTTTTGTGTCGATCATGAAGATCAACTATTTTTTGATTATTTAGAACAAAGAAATCAAGAAAATTTGCATAAGTATGATGATTTTTTAAAGGAAGTGGTCCTCTCAAAAGAAATTGAGATAATGAAGGATTAAAAAAATATTTTTTTTGGAGAGTTAAAGAGTCAGAATTTAAATCTTCGAAAGAGATAAATAAGGAGACTAATTTTACTCTTGTGAGAATATATGGTTCATTTATTTCTTCTTGAAGAAGAATAGACTTTGCTGAGGGTATTTTCCCAAGATTTATCATTGAAGAAGAAGATGGTAATGGAGGAAATTGAAAATTTGATAGGTGAGGGGCTCCATAGAAGATAGAGCCTCTACCTCTTCCTCTTCCTCCTTAGGAAGGAGGTCTGCTCATTTCCTGCATTAAAAAATCAATTTAATAAAATTTTTATAAGCCTGGTTTTTCACGGCTGTTTCAAACGGAACATTTTCAGAATCTACTCTCTTGGTCTCTTCAAGAGATCTAATGGATTCGAAATATACTAATTTTTTGATAAAAATTTTCTCTTTATAAGTAAGAGGTTTCCAGCTTGAAGCTAGTTCTCGGATTTTGTTTAATTTGAACTATATTGGTTGACTGGCAAGATAATGTTAGTGTATGCCCTAAAACCAAGTTGGTTTTTGGGATTTTTATTACGCTTATTTCGTGTTATACTTATATATGTGGCATTTTCTTTGTCATTTAATACTTGTTATTAATATTACTTGTTTATTTGATAAAGTCCATAGAATATTAACTGTGTATAAGAGATTGTAAGAGTTACAATGATGAGACTCTTATTACACATTAAGTTATATTCTTAAATATCCCTAGTCGTAGTATTAATGAGATTGGACATCATTAATATGGGAAGACTAGCACATACTTTGCCTCTACTTATGGTAAGTAATAGTTGATCTCGTCAACTATGGCGTGTGACACCTAAGCTGGTATGTGGATGCTTGTTAGAGAACAAGTTCATTGGATTGATCCGCCAAGAGTTACTATTCATAGTGCTAATGAATTATACTCTTAATGGCAATGGTGTAAGTGATCCTTAGACTTGAGATTACCATGGTATCTTGAGTGTGGATTGCTATGCTTTGACTCTATTGCTCGGTGCTCGTAAAAGAGTAGCCCATACGGTAGAGATTGGGTATAGTATGAAGCATGGAAGGATAGTGAGTAATCGATATAGAATTCACCACTCCTTATTATAGGAGAGTATATCCCAGATTGGCCACTTGTTGAAATATGACTTAAAGAATCTTTTGCGCAAAAGTGAAAGTATGACTTGAAAGAGTTTCAAGGTTATACTTTTATGGAAAGTTATATTTCGGGAAGAATTGTTAATTAGTCATTTAAAGAGTGCGCACTACACTCTTATACTAATTGGGATATAGTGTGGTGAAAGGATATTAATTACACAGTAACATTGTCATTGATAGGTGTAGTCTACCATATGACTTTCCTATTCACTTGGGTGGTCATGATGCATTGCTAGACGCCTCTCATGATCTATAAGTGCAAATTAATTAATTAAGAAATTAATGATAAATTAAAGTGTTAATTTATCTGGCTCTTAATTAATTAATTAATGAGTTATAATTTATACTTATTGCCAACGTGAATGGAACCTAATGGGTCACACACAATAAGAACATGGTCTTTGGGTTAAATTGTTATTAAGATAAGTATAAGATACTTATGGGGTTAATTTATGTGATAAATTAACTTAAAGGACTTAATTATAAATATTCTAAGTCTTGATGGAAATTAGTTTCCTAAAAGGAATTAAGAAGCTATTTGGTTTCCTTTTGGAATTGGTTTCCTAAAGGAATAGGATTAGCTTAAGGCAAGCTTCCTAAACCTTCTTGGTTTCCAATTGCTCTTGTTTCCTTAAAGACTAGGATACTACATCTATAAATAAGTCCATGCCTTGACTCTTGGAAGATTGATGAAACATAACACAAAATTTAGAGAGAGAAAAATTGAGAGCTTGGTGGCGGTTTTTCTCTCCAAGAAAAACGCCACACCTCCTTCCCTAATTGTTAGGGTTTCAACTTCTTTCTTCTTCTTGTGTTTTTCATGAATCATTCAAGGGAGCTAGCACTCGAAAGGCAAGGCAAGCAAGCCCAAAGGTTCCTAAAGATCATGTTCGTGTGGATACCGTTGGAGGCTCTACACTTGGAGGGCTTTTCATGGTAGATCAACACCTTCATCGAATAGGATCTTGCCCTTTGAAGCATAGAAACCTTCTATGCTTGAGGTATTTGTGCTAAACACCCTTTAATCGTATAGATTACATCAAAGAGATCCATGGCTAAGGTAATAAATTTTTAAATTTTTCGCTGCGTTACTCCCCTTATTAACTTACAGATAATTAGTATAATAGGTTTCTGTATAGGAAGGTTTGGGAATTTGCCAAACAGGTTGATGATAGCCAAAATGTACATTGTATTCATCTATATGAATTGGATGACCATTTACTAATACGAAATCAGGGTGAAAATTTTCACTAACATCAGGATATGATATTGATGAGGAATTTTCAGAGTGATTTTGTTTGGAAGAAGAAGGGTTTTGGGAATCATTTGTAAGAAAAGAAGAGAGATCTTCCATCTTATCCCTGCAAAAATTCCCGAGTTAGGAAATCAGGGAGTGAGTTTGACTCTCCTTTTATATGTTCTATTTTAAAATCAAAAACAGAAAGAGATGCTTACCATCTTGCAAAAATTTGTTTTGATGCAATATTTTTAACATCTTTTTCTAAAACATTTTTTGCTGCTGAGCAATCAATTTTTAAAATAAAAGTTTGGTTTAACAAATCATCTTGGAATTTTGTTATACAAAGAACAATGCTTAAAATTTCTTTTTTGATAGTAGAATAATTTATTTGAGTATTTTTCCAAGAACCAGAGGTAAATCTTTTTAATTCCTCTTTACTTGTTTTTGGATTAATTTGTTTTAGTATACCTCCATATCCTATATCTGAGGCATCTGTCTCAACTATTTTTTGCCAATTGGGATTTGGGAGATTTAAACAAGGTAAATATTTAACTTTTGATTTTATTTTCTTAATAATTTCAGTATGAATTTGACTCCAAGGGGGTGGATTTTTCTTTAGTCTATCATACAAAGGTTTACATTCAATTCTGAGGTTTTTATAATAATCATGAATGTAATTTAGACTTCCTAAAAATCTTTGTAATTGTTTTTTATCTTTTATTTCATCAGGAAATTTAGAAGCAAATTCTATACTTCTAGATATTGGAGTAATATTTCCATTTTTTAATTCATATCCTAAAAATCTTATTTGTGTTTCAAATAATTTCATCTTTTTTGCAGATAAAACTAATCCATTTTGTTTTACTAATATTTATAAATTTTTCTAAATGTTCAAAATGTTGTTTAATAGATTTTGAGAATATTAAAATATCATCTATGTAAACAATTATAAATGAATAATTTGAAAATATATCATTCATTATATTTTGAAATTCAGATGGAGCATTTTTTAATCCAAATGGCATTACATTCCATTCATAATGTACCAAATGGTACTGTAAAAGCAGTTTTATATCTATCTTTTTCATTTATTTGTATTTGCCAAAATCCTGATTTTAAATCAAATTTTGAATATATACTGAATCTAATTGTTCTATTTAATAAATCTCTTTTATTTGGTATTGGATATCTTAATCCATTGTAAAACTTTATTTAATGGTTTATAATTAATTACTAATCTAGGTACTCCTCTTTCAATTTCTGAATTTTTATTACATAAAAAGCAGTACAACTCCAGGGAGAAGTACTTTTCCTAATAATATTTTTTCTTAATAAATCATCTATTTCTTTTTTACAAAATTCTACCATTTCTTTATTCATTTGAGCAGGTCTTGCTTTAGTAGGAATAAATTTTTCACTAAAGATTTTTCATAAGGTAATGTAACTATATGCTTTTTTCCTATTCCAAAAAGCATTTGGTAAGTCACTACAAATTTGAGTTTGGATTTTTTCTGAGAATTCTTTTTATGTCATTTTGTATTTTATAATTTTTTAATTGTTCTTCTATTTGAAAATGAAAAAAATCTTTTGTAAAAATTCTATTTGATTAATTTTTAATCTCATCATTTCTTCTAAGATATCTAATTGTTTAATTTGTAGGTTTTGAAACAAAATCAAAATAACTAGATTGATCTTTTTTAGAAATTGTTTTTACCATCACATATGAATGGTTGCATTGCATAATAGAAAGGTGTACCTAGAATTACTTGTTGGGATACATCTTTAGTTAAACAAATGGTTGACATATATAATTATCTTCTTTGAGAAATATACAAACATTTGAAATTTTGTAATTAATTTTGATTTTGATCCTTGTGCTGCTCTAAGAATAACTTCAGTTTTTTCATAATATTTTGTGGGAACTAATCCTTCACAAATAGTATTTAAATCAGCACCACTATCTAAGCATAGCAATTGCTGAAATTTTGAATTCTTTATTTATTACTAGATTACATTGTATGTAATATTTTTGAGAAATATACATTAGAACTTAAAAAGTTTTCAGGATTATTTTCTATTAATTATTGTTGATTTTCGTCGTGAAAATTTTCTTTTAATAACTTATTTTGTAATTCTTTTAATAAATTATTTCTTCTATTCTATTTATTTTTTCTTTTAAAAATTTGACTTCTTGTTTTAACTCATTAATTTCATTTTTTAAAGTGGATAGGCTTAAATTGGGTCTTTCTCTTTGTATATGATTAAAAACATCATTTAAAGAAAAGCTATTATTTAAGTCTAAATGTGTTTTTAATTTTGGATTTATTTTTTCATTTTCCTGTCTTGATGTGCTAGCATCAGTTTGAACTATTTGTAAATAATTTTCCAAATATTTTCTCTTTAATTCTGGATTTGGTAATTCTTCTATAAGATCTAAAATAATTTTATTATTTTGAGTTAAAGTATTTATTCTAATCCATTAGCTTCTATTATTGCCTTATAATATTGTATTCCATTATTACAATTTTCACATTCATTACTACTTTCTGTTTCTGATGTTGAAATTTCTGTATAATTTTCTTCTTCAGATTCTTCATCATATTTATGATCATATTCAATATTGTTTAAAATTTTATTTTTAATTTGATCATCTATATCTAAATTGCTTATTTGTTCTATTATTCTTATTATTTTATTTTACATTTATAGGCATAATGGCCTTTTTTACCACATTTTGTTCAAGTAACATTTTTTCTTATCCATTTTTTAACTTCTTGATCTATTTTTTTATTTTCTTTTTTCCTTTTATAATTTTTATATGGTTGTTTAGAATATTGTTTCTTAGGAATTTTTCTAACTTTTTTCTTTTTTGTGATATTTTTAGGAGGTATTTGATAAGCAAATTGTTCACAAAAATCTCCTAATTCATATTTTTGTTTATGTTTTTCAATTTGTGCTTTTAATTTTAAATCATTACAAATTTTTAATCCTTCTTCAGTACATACTGAAATAATTTCCCCATAAGTTAAATTATTAAAATTTATGTTTACTTCATCAAACATGGATTTTAGATTTGTTCTCACTTTTTCACTAAATAATTTAGGTAATCCAGAAATAAATTTATCTTTCCAAAAACTTAATTGAGAGTCTGCTCTCATCAAAACTTTTGTTAAAAACATGTCTTTATACCATCTGAAAGTGAGATAAAGTTGGACATTTTAAATTCATTAATAATTCATGTATCATAATTTTGATAAGCATTAGAATTATAACCAATAAAATGTTTAACAATTGTACATACTAAGTAAAAACAGCATCCTCATATTCAGTAGTTTGAGATTGTTGTTGTTGATTTGAAGTTCCTGGTTCATTTTTACAGGATTAACTATAATCTTTTTTGCATTTAAAATTTCATTTCTTTGTTGTTCAGTAAGATATATTTCCCACCATCCTTTTAATTGTACCAGTAAATCCATGTACTATAATATTGTGCAGCATTTTTATTTGAAGTTCCTTCATGTTTAAGAATTTGAGAGTACATAATCATTTTTTGTAATGTTTTTTGTATCATATAATTTGACATACCATCTATATCCCATTCATATATTTCATTTCCTTTAAAACTTGCTTGTATATCATGACGATATTTTTCTTCATGTAAAATATCTTGAGGACTTGGTCTTTTAGTAATAAAATGGTAAGTCACCATATTTAGGGATAAATTTTTGTTTTCTTTCGCATTTTTGTTTTTTAGATTTTCTTCTTTTGATTGGATTATAATGATAATTTTCATCAAATATTTTATTTATTTTTTCTATATTATCTTCTGATTCTGATTTAGATTCTTCTTCTGTATTTTGATTTTCAGAAGTGTCTTGGTATTCAGAATGTGTTTCAGAGAGCGTATTTATTCGAGGTTGATGAGTTGAGGGATTTAAGGAGATATTATTTAATTTTTCTGTTAATATTTTTATTAGTTCATTTTTTTAGTTTTTTGTTTTAAAAACATTGGGTGGTAATTCAGTTGGTGGAATCATATTAGGGACAAATAATGGATCTTTTAATTTTTTATCATTATTTGTTGATTTTGTAGGATTGTAAAGTAAAGAATTATTTTCTATAATTCCTTCTATTCTATTTAATTGATTTGATATGGTTCCTAAATTCAAATTTGTATAATTATTTTGATGTATGATTTTTATATTTTCAGGATTATTTATTTTAGGAGTATCTACAAAAGGATAAGCTTCAGTAGATTCTATTTTTATTTTTTGTTGTGGAGGATGGATTGATTTCAGTGTTTGACTATCTGAGATTTTCCAAGTTTGGTAAGCATTTTCTAAGACATTTAAGTCCTTTGTGTCTGTTATACTTTCATCTTTATGTTTTAAATAAAACCATATAACAAAAGAAATAATTATTTTGTTATTATTTAAAAATTTATAATATTTTTCAGAAAATGTTTTTCTTTGGCTAGCATTATATTTATTAAAAAACCAATTTCTGAAAATAGAATATTTTTCTTGTAAAAAATCCTTTTGACAAATAGGTTTAATTTTGTTAATGTCAAAATTATTATTTTTTTCTTCTATACCTATGGTATTGAGATGAAACTCCATATCAGATTGTGTTACTGAAGGTTCACCTTTAATTGGGGATTTTTCAGTTAAATTTTCATAGATAGCATGTGGAATTTTTGAAGATGATTCTTCTAAACCTTTAAATTTTAAAGAATTTTGGAATCTTTCAGATATAGATTTTAATGGTTCTTCTTCAGATAAATTTGAGTTAGTGTAAACAGAAGAAGTAGATTTTCTATTTTTAAACATAATCTCAACATCTCCACTAGGAGATTGTACGATATGAGATATTTGTGATATATTCCTTATTTGAGGGATAGGATTTAAAATATTTGATAATGTCCATTTTTCTGGTAATTCAACATCATTCCATTGAGTAAATCTAGGAAGTTGAAGATTGGATCTTTTAGGATTTCCTTCCAATAATTGAGTTTTCCTAATGCCTTTTAGATCTGATCTTTTAGCACCAGGACTAATTGTATTCATTAGTTTAAAATAAAACCTATAAGTAATATTTATATTTTCAAATCCTATTTTCATATCATAGCCTTTTGTCATAATATTTAAAGTAAGAACATCTGCTAAATTTTTGTCAGTTAAAGAGACTGAGAAATTTGGAAAGCAATTAAAATATATTGGACCCTCACATAAGCTAGATTCTATCATTCCTAGCAATGAGTCACTAAATTGATTATGTCTTCCATCTCGAAGAGCAACAGAACAGAATTATTTAATCCTTCTCTATTTAAAGGTTGAATTGCTACCTGAATTAATCCTATATGTAAATATTTCCTTCCAGAATTTCTAATTTTATCTAAACCTTTTTCAAGAATTCTAATCTCTTCAAATTCATTTTGAATTGGGATAGTTTTCTCTACTGTTTTTATAACTAATTTTGTAGTGATATCAAAATTTCCAATTTTATATACCTCTTTTGGTTCTATTTTGGGTAAATGCCAATTTTGTAAACTTTGTTCTATTTCAGAAAATTCAAGTAAAGATGCATTTTTTGTAAATTTTGATTTAGAAGATGATGCAGTAGATAAAGAACGAGAAAACATAATTAAATAATGAATACTCTCTTTAGATGTTTCTATCCATTAATGTAAAATCATTTATAATGATTGAAATATGTAAAATATCAAGAATTAATTTATATCCTTTTTCTAAAATAGAATTAATATAGTTTTCGTATTCAACAATTGTTCACAAAGTCTTTCATTCCAGACATCCTTATTGATCAACTGATTCTCAAGATTTTCATCAATATGAATTTAAGTAATGTTGGTTTACTCGACTGTCAACGATTTATAGGCATGGCCAAGAAAACGCCTTTCTCACGGCAAAATAGCCACTTAAGCCTTACGCAACTTGGGTGTCGACCCACAAATCAATAGAACAAAAATTCATATGGATTTGGATCTTAAGACCAGAGTCTTATTGGAAATCTAACATAAAATCTTTATGTACATAGTCTTATTGGAAATTATATAAAGACATATTTTAGAACAATTCTATAAACTTCATTCAAGATATACATATTTTCATTATAATTGAAAATAATATAATTATATATAATATAATTATATATATTATATGTACATACATACGTATGTACATGCATGCATACATATATACGTACATATAATATATATAATATTATATATAGGTATTATCTATATATATTATATATTATATATATTATAATACCTATAATATATAATAAATATATTATATATACATACATGCGTATGTACATGCATGCATGCATACGTATGTACATGCATGCATACATATATACAAAAATACGTTTATATAATATAATATATATAAATATACAAATGTATATATATTATCTATATATATATATTATAATTCACATAATGTATACAATATAATATATTTAAATATATATAATATAGATAATAAACATATTATACGTTCATAAATGCATTTGTACATGCATGCATACATATTTACATACATATATTTATATATAAATATATAATATATAATATATATTTGTATATAATATATTTATATATATGATATGTACATATACACGTGTGTACATGCATGCATACATACATACGTACATATAATATATATATAATACTATATATATATAATATAGTTAATAAATATATTATACGTACATAAATGCGTATGTATATGCATGCATACATACGTACATACATATATTTATACATAAATTTATATTTATATATAATATAATTATATATATATTATATGTACATGCATGCATACATATATACGTACATATAATATATATAATATTATATATAGGTATTATCTATATATATTATATATTATATATATTATAATACCTATAATATATAATAAATATATTATATATACATACATGCGTATGTACATGCATGCATGCATATGTATGTACATGCATGCATACATACGTACATACATATATTTATATATGTTATATGTATATAATATATATAATATAATATAATATATATACATTGGTATGTTCATATGTATTATATTATATATATTATACGTACATACGTACGTATGTAAATGCATGCATGCATATATACAAAAGTACGTTTATATAATATAATATATATAAATATACATATGTATATATATTATCTATATATATATATTATAATACACATAATATATATAATATAATATATATAAATATATATAATATAGATAATAAATATATTATACATACATAAATGCGTTTGTACATGCATGCATACATATTTACATATATATATTTATATATAAATATATATAATATATAATATATATTTGTATATAATATATTTATATATATTATATGTACATACACACGTGTGTACATGCATGCATACATACATATGTACATATAATATATATATATATATAATATTATATATATAATATTGATAATAAATATATTATACGTACATAAATGCGTATGTACATGCATACATACATACGTACATATAATATATATATAATATTATATATATATTATTGATAATAAATATATTATACGTACATAAATGCGTATGTACATGCATGCATACATACGTACATACATATATTTATATATAAATATATATTTATATATAATATAATTATATATATTATATGTACATACATACGTATGTACATGCATGCATACATACATAAGTACATATAATATATATAATATTATATATATATGTATTATCTATATATATTATATATTATATATATTAAAAATACCTATAATATGTATAATATACATAATATATATTATATATAACACATATATAATAAATATATTATATGTACATATAATAAATATATTATATGTACATACATATGTATGTACATGCATGCATGTACATACGTATGTATGTACGTATAAAATATATATATATATATATATTAGTGAGTGTGAAAGTGAGTGTGTGTTCTTGATGTTCTTGGTGTGTGCTTGAAGATGAGTGTGAAAGTGAGTGTGTGTTTTTGGTGTTCTTGGTGTGAATTTGAAGGTGAGTGTGTGTTTTTGGTGTTTTTGGTGTGTAGGATTTTCGTGTGTGTAAAAATGTATGCGTGTGTGCAAAACCAAAAAATGTGCAAAAAACACCTTTTGGGTGTTTTTTGTGCCAAAAAAACACATTTCCGTAAAAACACACCATCCAAACACACCCACAGAAACCGGAAGGAAGAGAGAGAGAGAGAGAGAGAGAGACAGGGGATTAGTTAAAGAAAATGCAGAAACAATAGGAGAAAGAAGGAGGAGGAAGAACAAGTGTAACACCCTAGAAAATGCCCTTACAAAAGACATCTTTTTCCTTATTTAGGGTTAAGTGTTAATCCTAGATTTAGTAGTTGGAAGATTTCTTGAGTTAATTAGGGTAATTAGTTAAGATTTTCATTTTAAGCAAGAACATTTAAGTACTAAAGCTAGAATAATATTACTTGACCATTTAATTTATATTAGTGCTTAAATTTTGATTAGCTCATTTTACTATTTTCTAGTCTTTTGACTACTTGAATTTTAACTCAATTTTACTCAAAAATTTCACTTATTTTCCTACTTTATTTCCTTTTCCCTTAGCTGAAAATTTTCTCTTTCTTTTCTTTTTCTCTTGGCCGAAAATTTCTCTTCTTCTTTTCTTCATGTGGCCGGTTTCTCTCCTCTATTTTTGTTCTATTTTGCTTTAATAATTTATGTCTAATTATTAATTATATTAAGTGGTAAGAGTTATTAATCTTCACCAATTAAATTAATCCAAGTAGCTATTCTTGCATTAAAAGACTAACTATTTACTTTACTCTTGTAAGATTTTAATTGGACCACTATTTTTCCCATCTTTTCTTCTTTTCTTTTCCATTTTTCCTAGACTATTTCTCTCTCTTTTTCTCTTCATTTGGCCGGCCAACTCCTTTCTCCTTCTTCCCTCATTTTTTTTGCTCTCAACTTCTTGGACTATCATCTCTCAAGTTGACACAAATCAACCATAGGAAGTGGACTTCTATCTTTTCTAAGCAAAGTTCTAGGCATATCTAAGGTATTTACCATGAACTTACCTTATTAATTTCATGTTTTAATTAGTTTTTATGCAAGTTTAATACCAAGTTTCTTGTTAATACTACTTGAAGAAATTAGTTAGAACTTGATATATACTTGCTATATAAAGTGTTCTTGTGCTTAGATAGACTAGTATATGGCTTTTAAACCTTGGAAATTTATGTTTTATATGTGGTTTAGTTGAGGATTTAAGTTGGAACTCAAGAACACTTAAAACAGTCATGCTGGACCAGTTTTAGTAAAACTTTCATAACTTGGTATACACAACTTGGATTCGAGTGGTTCTTGTTGTTTTAGAAACTAGATTGATAGGGCTTTCCAACGGTATAAGGCTTGCCCTGTGGTTCGTTATGTATTAATAGCAGAAAGTTTGCAAAGTTGGCTGAAAATTTGATTCTGCGGAAAACAGTTTTGGTGATGAGCCAACTTGAGGGCTGATTTTGAACCTGTTATAGTTGGAATTTGGATTGATGATCTTCACGAAAGTTGTAGCCCTATAAACGTACTTTAAAACCATGTAATCATAATTTCTTAGTTCTTAATGGATTGACCCCAGAAATGGCACGAAGTTGGCTGAAAACCAACCCTGTGCAGATTTGAGTGATGATCCTTGGAGTAGGGATTTTGAATTTGAGTGGAATCTTGATTGAATTTGAGTTTAAATTGAACCTAGAAGTTGTAGAACTTGTTGAATTGGATTGGATAGTTGATTTTCTTGCAGGTTTTAAATTTTTGGGTTAGTCCGGTTATAGGGAAAATGCTGCCGAAATTTCGGTAAAACTTAAGAAATAAAAGTGATTAGGCTATGATTTAAGACTTTATAAGCTGTAATTTAGTGATTTAAGCGTACAGAAATTTTTGTAGATTAGCTATTAGTGAATTAAACCTTTCCGAGCCAAAACCCTAGAAAGTTAGAAAACCCTAATTTCGAAAACCCTAAACCCTAGGGTAAAACCCTAAGCTCCAAAACCCTAGAAATTAAACCCTAGAAAGACTTAGGGTATTTCTTGAATTTCTTTATGAAATTTCTTAGATTTTAGTCAGGGTTTTTACACGATTCTTTCTCGTGAATTTCAGGATCCGGAAGTGGTTCCCGACCCTACTACGAAATATTTTCTTAGGCATCAGGTGAGTGTCTTTATGTGTGCATGTTGCATGGAATGTGATATTTTATTTGATAAATATTATGCGAGAATTTGCAATTACTATGTGAATACCTGTGCTACTTGAGGAAAGATGTGTACTTTATCACATCTGTTCCGCAACATGTTACTTGCTTTCATTGACCAATGTGTTACTTGTGTGTGCGTGAGACTACCGTGATTAACTTCCATGTTATTTCACGGTTAGTCAACCGGGCTGCAAGTGGGAGGACATAAGGTGCTGGGTGTTTTAGGGATTGATGTTCTTTCCCTTTTGAGTTGTGAATCCTCAAAGAGGCCAACTCCGGATTGAACCTGTTTGATTGTTGGCCCTCCAGGGTTGAGAATATCTCCCTGGATGTGGTAGCTTGTACGGAGGTTATAAGGTGATTGGCGGTTAGGGTTTGTGCTTGATAAAACTGATATGTTCTTTGATAAAGACCTGAGCTATTATCTCGGTCCAAATATCGTGACTACATGGTCAGTGCTTGCTCTTCCTACGGCTAAGCTTGCTTCCGTAGTGGAGCCCTGTATCCTCCTTTGACTACATGTTAAATTAAATTGTTTATATCTTGATTTATTAATTTAATTGTTCGATTATTTCATTTACTAAAAATAATGAGTTCTGGATATGATTGCATGACTTGGACATTCACTGGGCTATTATAGCTCATTCCATTCCATTTGTTTTTCCTTTACTCAGGTTTCCTGAGAAATTAAAGCTGGATCAACTGGGTTTTGATTGTTATAGACGGTTCAGTTATTGTATTCGCCAAACTGTGTTAGGCGATCTTTGTGAAAAATCATGTATGTTATGACATGTAAACTCTTGATGTGAATTGTACCTTATGTTAAATAAAATGAGTGTATTTTATTTTATTCCATTTTATTTTAGCTTATTTTATTTTAAGTTAAGTACGCTCGGACGTTTGCGTGAGTGCGTGAATCGAGACCTGGCGAGAGCTAGGCAGGCAGTCCGCTAAGCCCTTTGGTGCGCCTCTGGGTAAGGTGGGGCTGTCACAACAAGACCACTGGGGATTGGGGTATTTTTAGTTTTAGGTTCTTTTTAGTTTTTTAAGTTTTATTCAATTATTAATATTTATTTAGTTAATAATTATAGTTAATTGATTTTTAAAGTCGATGGTCTAGTTAAATTAATTAAGTTAGTTTTGATTAAGTTAGTTTATTGTATTTCAGAATTTGATTTTTCTGTTTTTAGGATTGTTATAAACTCATTTTTATTACTCCTTAATTTTCTGTTATTATAGGAATATTCCAAAAAAAATTTTTAGTCTTTGCCTTTTAGTTTCCTTTAGCATTAGTTTCTTACTATTAAATCTCAATTAATTGCCATTATGTCTTTTCTTTGAAATTTATTGTTTTGCTCCAATTTTGCCTTGATTTGCATCTCTGCCCTTAGACTTGGCTAAATTTTCAATTTTACCCTCTTGATTAGTTGAATTTTCATTTTTATCGTTGAGCTCCTTGGAGTACAACTTGTTTTTAGTCCCCTTAAATTAATAGAATTTACATCTTTTAATCTAATTTTTGGTCTTTCATTTTTCGATTTATCACTTTAAATAATGGTACCTTGACTTGTTCGTTCATTTTGATAGTATCTAGTACCAGATTTTCAAAAGGTACCCCTATTACTTATTAATTTATCTTTATGTGCCCCAATGTATTCTTATGTGATTTTTATGCATTTTCTTCATATATTTCTTATTTTACATGCTTTTTGCGTATTTATTTACTTTATGTTATTTAATTTGCAAATTTTATTATTTAGTGAATATTTTGTATTTAGATAGTCAATATAATAATTAGATTATATTCCTTTCGTATTTTTCACAAATATTTGTGTATTCAGATAGCAAGCGTAATAGATAGGTCGCTTTTAATTTTTCCCTTAAAATTTATAACTAATCCTCCCAGTGTAATAGTTAGGGCTTATGCGCTTTCTGTGTGCTTGTGTGTTTATATGTTTTATCGCTTTTATTAGGATTTTTACATCTAGAATATCATGTTTGCGTGTTATGTGCTCCTATGTGCTCTTATATGTCTTTATATGTTTATTTATTTTCAATTTATTTTTTATTAGTTCTTATTATCCCATCACCACACTAGTCCAATGCTAGTTGTGGCTTTATCGTTTTCCTGCTAGTCCAACGCTAGTGGGAACCCTTAGAAAGGGCTAGTCCAACGCTAGACCCTTAGGGCATTTCAGTGCTAGGTATACTCGTGTGCATCTTACATCATTCATATGCTATTCCTTTTTAGTTTTTCATTTTTGCATGATTTTGTATATATTTTATTATCTATTTATCTATTTTGACAAATACTCAGTGCATGACATCTAGGTTGCATTTCACATAGAATTTAGGTCATTTGTGTGATTCGACTAGAAATAGTTGTCTACTTACGTGAAAAGCGGTGGACTGACAAGCCGTTCTCCCCTCCGTGAGTAGAAACATTCAGTCACGAGTTATTAGTCCCCCGTACTCGTATGTTGCATACCCACTTTCTTGGACACTTATTATCTATACTAATTTCCTTTTTCCTTTTTGCATTTCATTTTGCATATACACTCGTGACTCTCTCGAGCTCTCGACTCGGGTTTCGCAATCAATGCGATAATCCCGACCAAGCCTCGATGAAACATTTCAACCCTATCAATACTCACATTTAGACTTAGGGTTTGCATTCATATAGACACATCCAAATGCGATAGAACTTAGGGTTAATTTAGGAAATCTTGATTAAACCTCGCAACTAGCCTCGGCTAAGTTGAAAGAGTGCTTTAGGCACAATCCTTTGCCTTCCCTCTCTTCAAATGTGACTCTCGGACCTTTTTTCTCTCGTTTTCGTATACCAGAGTCGGAAAAGGGTTTTAAATAATTTTTCTAAAATTTTACTTTTGTTTTGTTAAACAATTTTTTCGGGTGGCTTGGTACACCCTAACTCAGTACCAAATGGCGACTTCATTTTTTCAATAAAACCCTTTTTCAAAAATCAGTTGGCCAAAACTGTCGCAGTCCTGATCTTGTTTTCTTATAAAATACTATTTTTCTTAAAATACACATTTTCACTAAAATCCGATTTGCATCACACACGCACGGTTTTTCCAAAACTCCACCTTTTCGAAATGGGTCACTGGACCAGACGGTCTTTTCGAGACGCGACAGTCAACAACTCCACCGTGTGTCAATTCGGACGCGACACGAGCTAACTAAGATAATCGGAGAACGAATGGTTGATGTCTTCGCCTAAAATACAAAAAAAAACTCAATCAATTCACTAATTCTATCAAGAAGTCAAAAGTAAGACTTACTTCTAACTTAACACGCAAAACGAAGCAAAAAGGGAAAAAATTGTTGTGACCCGTGGCGCGACTCACACCGCAGCTCACAAACAATGACCAGTCGCGATCCCAGCCTCGACGAGGCTGGTACAGCGACTCAGGTCAGGGATGGGAGACATCCCATCCACGGTGTTATCCGCGGCGCGACTCATGCCGCAGATGGCGCCAGAGAGCTACCCCAACGAGCCGCGGCCTCATCCGTGGTGCGGGTAACGCCGCGGATGAGCCCAGAAAAATGCGATCTTCACCTTGCAAGAACTCAAAACCAATTCTAACCTTCTCAATTCTATCCAATCACCAAAACAACTTCAAATTGGCATAGGAAGCCAAAGAAACATTACATTACTACCATTCAACATAGATTTTCCCAAAAACTCATCAAGCATCAATCATTAAATACAACCCTCCAACACTTACATACTCTCACACCATAACCACCATTAATACACAATCATTAGGGCATACAAACATCAAATCTTCCTAACTAGGAACTTAATGCATGCCCACTACTTCTAATCCAAGGATCTAAGAGGGGATGGAAGAAATACTTTGGATTGGAGGTTGGGCAACCTGTCGCGCCCCATTTTTCGAAAGAAAAAATAAAATGAAATGATAATAAGTGTGGTGAATGCGTTAGTTGGAAAAAGGAAAATTAAAATGCGTTGTTGTGTTTATTTGTTGGGAAAATAGGATAGGTATTTGTAAAATAATTTTTAGAAAATATTGTACAAAAGACGTGAAATACTTTATTTTTGAAAGCAAATGAAAAGGGCCTAAAATGAGACTTTTGGAAATGCGACGGTTTTTGAGCCCAAAAATAGAGTCTAAAAAGGGTTTTTTAGTAAAGAAGGAGTCGCCACTTGGTATTGAGTTTTGGTGTACCAAGTCACCCGAAAATATTTTATAAAAGATAAGAAAATCAAAATGCTTTATTTAAAGAAATGGTTTTTGAAAAAAATAAGGAAAAACAAGAAAACCCTTTTAGACGACTCCAGGTCTTTAAAAAAAACAAGAGAAAAAGGTTCGGGAGTCACAGTTGAAGAAAGGGAAGGCAAAGGCTCGCGCCTAAGGCACCCTTTCAACCTAGCCGAAACTAGTTGCGAGGTTTAGTCTAAATTTTCCTAATATAACCCTAAGATCTTATCGCATTTGGATGCAACTATATGAATGCAAATCTAATCCTAAAATGAATATCGTTAAGGGACAAAATATTCCATTGAGGTTTAGTCGGAATTATCGCATTAATTGCGAAACCCGAATGTAGACCTCGACGGAGTCACGAGTATAGGTGCAAAAATGGAATGCAAAAGAAAAGGAAAATAGTAGTATAGATAGTAAGTGAACAAAGAAAGTAGGGATGCAACATAACGGGTATGGGGGACGAATGGACTCGTGACTAACTGTTCCTACTCACGGAGGGGGGAACGACATGTACGCCATCGCTTCCCACGTGAGTAGATGACTATTTCTTAGTCAAAATCACGCAAATGACCTAAGATTCTATGTGTGGTGGAATCTAAATGTTATGTACTAAACATTTGTTAAAAAAAATAGATAGTAAGTGATAACATATATATAAAAATTATACAAAAATGAAAAAGGCCTAAAAAAAAGAAAAAAAAACGTGTGTAATGGTCATGAGATGCACACAAAAAATGATCCTAATGCTAAAATGACCTAAAGGCTTAGCATTGGACTAGCCTACTTTCTAAAAATTCTCCGCTAGCGTTGGACTAGCGAAGAAAGTCGAAATTAACCACAACTAGCGTTGGACTAGTGTGGCGACGATACACATATATAATTAAAGCAAGTAAATAAATAAAGCATGTATTAAAGCAATAATCACATAAAAGCAAATAATAGCACATAGGAGCACATAACACATAAACATGATATTCTAGATGCAAAATCCTAAGGAAAGCGGATAAAACACATAAGCACATAGCACACATAGCACGCAAAGCCCTAACTATTACACCGGAGAAGCCTAATTATAATCTAAAAATAAAAAGGGTAACCTATCTAGCCTATCTATTACATTTTCTATCTAAAATACATAAGATTTTTATTAAATAGATAACATATGAACTATCTATTACATTAACTATCTAAATACACAATTTTGCTAAATAGAATATTACCTATCTATTACATTTCTTTGAATAATCAAAAATTAATTTCTAATAAATAACATGGCATAAATAAATAAACACTCTCACATGGATAAAAAGTATAAACACAAAAAACACGTAGAAAAACACATAGGAGCACGTAGGAGCACATAAAAGAAATATTGGAAGGGTAATCGAGGTACCTCTCATTCGCAAACCCGGTATAAATTGCTACTAAAATGAACAAACACGTCAAAATTACCACTATTTAATAAGTCAATCACTAATTTGAATAATTTTCTACCTATCACTATGAACTCACTACGATAGTTCAAACAATCATAGCAATAATGAACAAAATAAGAGGAAGAAAATACTGATAATAATAATTAATTATTTAGGAAGAAAAATGAAAATTGTTTAAGTCAAAAAATAAATAAGCAAATAGATAAATAAAGCAAAACAACAAAAATAAAATAAAAATAAAGTAAATAATAATAATAATAATAATAGAAGATAAAACATAATAATACATACATTGAAATTTTAACACCTCAAATAAGAATTATTAAAATAACTAAAAGGAAAACAGAGAAACTAATTTGAACATTAATTAGACTAACAAGACCCAATCTTAGAACATTAATTATAAGTTTGATAAAAATAAATAAAGAAAATGTAAAAAGAAATAATTTAAAGCTTTGAGGACTTAACTAATTTTAATTAACACTTTTTTAGCAAAAAATAAAATATTATAAGATTTGGATTAAAGTGGAAATTTAAGCAATATTCTAAAGTAAAAATGTAATTTGCAACAAGTAAAAAGGTAAAATTATAATTTTTAAACCTTACTTACGGTAATGACATAGTTTACAACGAATTTAAAGGCCAAAATATAATTTTCAGCAAGTATAATGCCCAAAAATAAAAATTCCAGCAATACTTAAGTCCAAGAATATAATTTCAGCAAAGTCATTAAACAATACCTAATTTACAGCAATGTCTAGGGTCAAATTATAATTTTCAGCTATATAAAAGGGCCAAAATAAAAATTCCAGCAACTACAAGTATAAAAATACAAATTCCAGCAACAAATAAAGGCTAAAATATAATTCTAACAATTAATGGAGATCTTAAAACAAATTCCAGCAACATAAAGGACCAAAATGTAAATTCCAGCAACAATAAAGGGCCAAAAATAAAATTCCAGCAAGTTTGGGGACAAAAATGCAAAAATTCCAGCAATGTGAGGGACTAAATTGCAAATTCCAGCCACATTCAAGGACTAAAACAGAATTCCAGCGACATTTAAAGCCTAAAACACAATAACAGCAAGCTTGGGAGGTAAAAATTGCAATTTCCATAAATATCAGGGGTAAAAATGCAATTTTAGAAAAATAGAGGGGTCAAAATGTAATTACCAAAAATGTAGGGGTCAAAAATAAAAAATTGAAAAATATAGGGGTCAAAATTATAATTATATAAAAGTTGGGGGACCTAAATGCAATTAATTAGGACCTAATTGAAAAGAAAATAAAATTATGGGGGTCAATCTATAAAAAACAGAAACTTAAATGCACAAATCAGAAAATTTAAGGGCCACAGTAGCATTAATGAAAGCATAAGGGCTATAAAATAAATATCTATTATTAATTAAAATAAATTAAAAAAACTAAACCTGATCAAAACGACTGTAGTTTTGAGTGAAACTACGTCAAAACGACGTAGTTTCACCAAAACTATTTTTTTTATTTTTTTCGGCTGATTTCGGTTTTTTTATTTTTATTTATTTTTATTTTTATTTATTTTTTCCAGATTTCTTTTTATTTTTCTCTTTCCTTCTTTCTTCTTTTTTTTTTCTCTTCTTTCTCCCCTGGTTCTTTTCCTCCCCCCCGATTTCGATTCTTCTCCCTCTTTTCTTTTTCTCTCTTCTTCCTCCCCGATTTCGATTCTGTTCTCTTCCCCGGCCGTCTCTCTCTCTCACAGGTCTCTCTCTCTCTTGGTCCGAAAAAAAAAAACAAGCCCTAAATTACCTACTAAACTACATCTATTAATTGCACAAAATAAGAGAGGGGTTGGAAAAAAATTTTTTTTTTTTTTTTTTTACCTGGACCGAGAGGAGAGGGTGGTCTGGCGTCGGTGGTAGCTGGTGGTGCGGCGGTGGCTGGTGGTGCTCCGGTTGGGATTCGGCCGGTTGTTGTTGGTGTTGCTTTTTTTTTTATTTTAAATTTGCAGGTGTGTGTTGTGCGTGTGTTTCGGTGCGTTTGAATGTGGGTGCAGGTGTGTTTGAATGCGTGTGCAGGTGTGTGTTGTGTGCCGCTATGCGTTGTGCGTGTGTTTGTCTGCAGGGGAGATGAGGTGCAGGTGTGAGTTGTGTGTGTTCTGTGGGTGTCTGGTTTTTGTGTAATCTGCAGGTTGTGAGTGAATGCAAGTGTGTGTGAATGTATGGTGTGTGTATTCGTGTGTGATTGTGTTTGTGTGAATCTGAGTTTGTGTGTGCAGTGTGTGTATTGTGTGTGAAAGTGTTTGTGTGAATCTGGAGTGGTGTTGTATGGTGAGCTTGTGAATCTGTGTGTTTTTGGATTGGGATGTAGGCGTTTGCAGGGGAAGTCGAGAGAGAAGAGAGTTGAGGTGTGTGCAGGTGTGTGTATGTTTGCTTGTCTGTGTAATTGTGTGTCCAGGAAGATGGTGGAGTGAGTTGTTTGTGTGTGATCTGTGTGTGTTGTGGCTGTGTGCTTTTGGTTGTGTGAATGTGTGTTTGAATGTCTGTTGTGTCTGTGGAGGCAGAGGGAGTAGGGAGGCCGAGAGAGTGAATGGGAGGGAGTGAACTGATGTGTTTTGTGAGCAGGGGAAGTGAGTCGTGAGGTGTGTATGCAGGTGTGTGTTGTATTGAGTGTGATAAAGGGGTTTGCAGGTGTGTTTTGTGCTGGTGAATCTGGGTGAATTTTGTGCAGGTGAGAGAAGAGAGTGAGGTGAAGTGTGTTGTGATGCCTGTGAAGGAAAATGATGAGGGGAAGAGGAGGCAGAGAGAAGTGAGGGAATTGCAGGTGAGTCAAGAAAAATCATGAACAAATCCCCTAAAATCTGGTGAATGAAAATGAAAGTGGTGAGGGGAGTTGGTGATGTGTGTAGCTGGAAGTATGGCCATGAGGCTGTTCTGGTAGCAGCCATACTGCTACAGTAGCAGCAGGCTGCAAAACGCAGCCTGCCTACTGTTTTTTTTTTTTTTTTGAAGTAAAATAAAGGAAAACAAAAAATGAAATAGACTAAAATAAAAGATGTTGGGACCTCTAAAATCACTAAGAAAATACTGAAATTTATAGTTATAAAAACGAATAAATAAAATTTACTACAAAAATTTAAAAAGTAACATACCATTAAAAATGTGCGATTAATAGAAAAATAATAATAACAAATAATAATAATAATAAAGTATTAAAATAAATATTAAAAATTTTTAAAAATCATGAAATTTATACGGGAAATTCATGAATATATGAGCTATGCATAAATAAATTCACTTGAAAAAATTCTCATAAAAAGAATGCATTGGGAAACGTGCCATTACTAAACAAAAAGATAAAAATTAAATAAATATTAAACGACCTCTAAAAATTATGAGATTTTTACAGAAAATTTATGAGTATTCAAAATGCATATATAAAATTTTTTACTTGAAAATTCTCATGAAAATAGCGCATTGGAAAACGTGCCGTTGAATTAAAAAATACTAAAATTTTAAATAAATGATGAATGACTCCTAAAAATCATTAAAATCATAAATAATGATAAAAATAGTAAAATTGTGTATTTAGGAAATAAAATAAAATAAAATAATATTTACGTGATGAAATTACCATTTTGCCCCTGATGTGACAAATTAGACATAACATACACAAAAATTATAATTGGCCCCTGAAAATCACAATACCCCTTAAATAAAGTAATACGCATATTTTTGCAAAAGGTGTGTCAAAATTTGGTGTCTACACAACCCTTTCTAATCCTTCACCATTTGTTTGACCTTACAAGTCCACACTTCCACCTTCTACTTCAATGAAATGATAGCAATTAGGAAAATGGAAATGGTAAAAATTGGAAAGGAAGAGGGGGAGGAATGAAATAAGAATGAAAGGAAAGAAGGAAAGCCCTAATTCAATTAGGATAACAACTTCTTGGAATTGCAACTAAGGCCCTAACTATCAACTAATCATCTATCTTGCACTCTTTATTGATAATTTACAAAAATATCCCTAATGAAGGGCCTTGGTGTTACACAATAGGCTGTTACAACATCCATGAGACGTATTTCAAGTCGTTCCTTTGCTGCCAAATTAAGCAAATAACGAAAATTTGTTGCATCCACCACAAGAGAATATGTCTCCTCATGATCTATGTCAGGTCTTTGGGAAAAACTTTGTGTGACAAGTCATGCCTTATATCACACAATTTCAATTTTCTCATTTCATTTTCACACAAATATCCATTTATGACCTCCTGGTTGCACTTCTTCAGGTGTGCGTATTACTGGTCCAAAAACTTTATATTTTGCTAGTGAATTTAACTATGTTTGAATTGCATCATTCCATTTTGGCTAATCATTTCTACGTCTGCATTCATCTACAGACTTTCGTTCATGATCCTCATTTTCATTCATGACAGTAATTGTTGCAGTATAGGCAAATTTATCATCGACGTTTGTTGTACATCGGTTCCATCTTTCCCCAATCATGACATAATTAATTGAGATCTCATGATTATCAAAATTTTTAGCTACCTAAATTTCTTCTGGAAGTTTTGTCGCACCCCAAAAAAATAGTAAAGGAAAAAAGTGCTAGTGGGGTCGTTGACTGTCGCGTCCTGAAAAGATGGTCTGGTTCGAGACCCTTTTTAACAAAGCAAGTTTTGGAAAAAACCGTGCACGTGTGTGAAAAATCAAATTTTTATTGAAAAAGTGTATTTTAAGAAAAATGGTATTTTAAAAGAAAACAAGGCCGGGACTAAAAGTGCGACAAGTTTGGCCAAATAATTTTTGAAAAAGGGTTTTGTTTGAAAAATGGAGTCGCCACTTGGTACTGAGTTAGGGTGTACCAAGTCACCCGAAAAATCGTTTAACAAAAATAAAAATTAAAAAAATATTTTAAAACCCTTTTCTGACTCCGGTCTACGAAAAACGAGAGAAAAAGGTCCGGGAGTCACATTTGAAGAAAGGGAAGGCAAAGGCTTTCGCCTAAGGCACCCTTTCAACCTAGCCGAGGCTAGTTGTGAGGTTTAATCAAATTTTCCTAAGTTAACCCTAGATTCTATCGCGTTTTGGATGTATCTAAATGAATGCAAATCCTAAGTCTAAATGTGAATATCGGGAGGGTCGGAATGTCCTGTCTAAGCTTGGTCAGAATTATCGCATTAATTGCGAAACCCGAGTCGAGACCTCGAGGGAGTCACGAGTTTATGCAAAATGTGATACAAAAAGAAAGAAAATAATAATATATAGTAATGAAGAAAGAAGGTGGGCATGCAACATGACGGGTACGGGGGACTAACAACTCGTGACTGGATGTTTCTACTCACGGAGGGGGGAACGGCATGTACGCCACCGTTTCCCACGTGAGTAGATGATTATTTCTAGTCAAAACACACAAATATCCTAAATCCTAAGTGATATGCAACCTATATGTCATGTATTTTAAAAAATGTATTAAAATAATAATAGTAACAATAAGAATAATAATAATAAAAATCATGTTGAATAGAAAGAAAAAAAAACTAAACATGTGTGAAATAAGATGTGAAATGCACACAAATGCACCTAATGTTAAAATGCCCTAAGGGTCTAGTGTTGGACTAGCCCGTTCTAAAAAAAATCGCACTAGCGTTGGACTAGCAAGAAAAGAAAGAAACCACAACTAGCATTGGACTAGTGTGGTGACGGAATACCATAAATTATGAATTAAACATTTAAGCATGAATTAAAAGCAAATTAAACATATAAAACATATAAGATCACATACGAGCACATAACACATAAGCATAATATCTAGATGCAAAATCCTAATGAAAGCGATAAAACAAATAGGCACGTAAGCATGCAAAAGCAAATAAACCCTAACTATTACACCGGGAGGCTTAATTTACAACTTAATGGGGGAAATTAAAATGCCCTATCTATTACACTTTCTATCTAATTACACAATTTTTGCTAAAACATGCGAAAAATAATCTAACTATTACATTGACTAGCTAAATACAAAATATTATTTTTTTTATCAAATAATAATAAAATTTAAAAATTAAATAACACAAAATAAATAAATACGCAAAAAGTGCATCAAATAAGAAACGCATAAAAAATTGCATAAAATATCACATTAGAGCACGTTGGAGCACATAAAGGAAAAATAATGAGAGATCGAGATACCACTTTGAAGATCCGGTACTAACGCTTAAAAATGAATACACGCGTTAAGGTACCACTATTTAAAGTAAGAAAGCATAAAATGTAAAATATGACAAAGTAATTTCAAGAAATTGGGGCAAATGCAAAATTCTAGCAAACCAAGGGGAGTAAAACATAAATTCTAGCAAGAAAAGTGGTAAGGACATTAATTTACTAGCAAATATGGAGGTAAAACTGAAAATTTCAGCAAAGTATTAAGGGCTCAAATTAAAAATTCATCAAAACATCGGGCCTTAAAACTAAATCCAATCACTTAAAGTGATTAAAACGAAATTCCAGCAACATATAAAAGACTAAAACACAAATTCTATCAACAATTGGGGGCTAGAAACAAAATTTCCAGCAATACACGAAAGCCAATTGAAAAATCCAGCAAAACAATAAGGACTAAAATTGAATTTCCAGCAAAATATATGGACTAAAATGAATTTCCAGCAACAAGTAATGACTAAGGATGAATTTCCAGCAATACACGAAGGCCAATTGAAAAAATCCAGCAAAATATATGGACTAAAATGAATTTCCAGCAACAAGTAATGACTAAGAATGAATTTCCAGCAATACACAAGGGTCAATTGAAAAAATCCAGCAAACAAATAAGGACTAAAATTGAATTTGCAGCAAAACAATAAGGACAAAAATGAATTTCCAGCAAACAGTGTGGGATAGAAATGAATTTCCAGCAATACACAAGGGTCAATTGAAAAAAATCCTAGCAAACAATAAGGACTGAAATACAATTTCCAGCAATTGATGGGGTCTAAAATTAAAATTCCAGCAAGTTGGGGGGCAAGAACATGAATTTAATCAATTGCGGGATGCAAAAATATAAATTCTAGCAATATTAAAATTGATAAGTCCTAAGGATAATAGCTAAAGAATTGAAAATACACAAAAACTCATTAGTTAAATAAAAAAAACTAAACACGAATGAAATAATACCCAGATCATTAAGAAATTAAAATGGTACACAAAAGTATAAAGTAAAGCCAATTAAAGAAACACTTAAATAGATTAAAAAATGATGAAACGTTTGGAACAAAACAGGGAAGTAGTAATCAAAACAATAACTGTACCCCCACCCCTAAAGCAAGCCACTGAAATCGTTTTTTCTTCTTTTGTCTGATGCATCCTTAATTGATTAAATACAAACAATTCAATAAAGCAAGACAATTATGGGCCCCATTGAGATTCCTCTAATCAACTTCCCCAAAAAGCTTCTGTAACTTTTTTCAGTTGAATTCGTTTGCCCTTTTTCCTTCTTCTCCTCCGTTTTCTTCAGTTCTTTCTCGTCTGATCTACTCCCTCCGTCTCTATTCTTTTTCTCTCCTCTCACTCACTTTCTTTATTTTCTCTTCGATTCTCTCTTTCATTTTTCCTCTATTTATTTCGTTTCTTTCTTTCCTTTCCCCTGATCTCTCTCACTCTTCTTTTCTTCTCCAATTTTCCTCTCTGATTTCACTCTAGTTTCTTTCTTCTTTGTTTTCTTCATCTCTCTCATTCACTCTCCCTCTATTTCTTTCTCTCATCTCTCCTTAAAAAAAAAACAAAGCAAATTTCCAGATTGGTCCGTCAATTGAAGCAGGGGAGAGGAGGTGTGACGGTGTAATTGTGATATTGAGGATGTGGTTTTGTTTTGTTTTTTTTTTTTGTGGGCTGTTTTATTGGTTTTTTATGCAGGTGAGAGGTGGTGAAGGCTTGATTGGTGCTGGGTTTGGCCGTGGGCTTGTGGATGATGATTGTGACTGTGTAATGGTAGAGACAATGGAGAGTTTTGTGGTGGCGATGGGTGCCTAATTATCCTGTGATTTTGATTGTGGTTTCGTGGGGTCTGAGGGTGATGTTCACTGATGGAATTCGGCAGAGTGTGTGGTTTTGAAGGCTGCTTTGGTGATGGGGGTGGGCATTGTTGGTGGTTTATGGGCTCGATTGATGTTATTGGAACTGATATTTGCATAGAGGAACTGGTTGAGATTTTGGGTGGTTCAGTGCAGTTTGATTGGGCAAGAGGGGCTGATGGGTAGTGGTGCTGGCTAGGCGGTGATTGACTGGAATTTGGATGGTGTCTGATGGGCAGGAATGATCTGTTGGAGTTGGAGGTGTCGGGCGGTGGACTGATTTTGGGCAATGGTGGCTCTAGGCAACAGGGAATTGGACTGTGATTTGGTGATGGTTGTGATTGGAAGTTTGGAACTAATCTTCTAGTTTGGAGCGCGATTTGATGGGAACCTGGTGGTAGGGGAGGTGGAAATTTGTGGGAGGAAAAAGGGGTAGATGTTGAGACAGTTACATGGTGGTTTTTGGATTGCAGTTGATGGGATTCTGGTGGCTGATTGGTGAAGGCGTGGCTCTGGTGGTGGAAGGAGGAGGAAGGAGAGGGAGAGAAGCGGATGAAGGAGAACTGATGGGAAGAGGAATGAAACAAAAACCAGAAATCAAACCCAGAAACGGAAAGAATAAAGACCCATAATCAAGCAGGCAAAAAGAGAAATTAAACCTTCCATTAATCAGATTAAAAGAAGACCAAAATCAAGACTAACATAAAAAAATTTACCCTTTAAACTTGCTGGATTGGTGATTGAACCGTGGCTTTGAAAATTGCTTGAAAACTGTATGAACAGTGACTTCCTCCTGATTCTACACGGTGAACTAATAATGAACAGTGATTTTTGAACTTTTTTGAAGATTCAGATGAATAGTAGATGTTTTTTTGAAGAAACGACGCTAGTGTGTTTTTTGTGGTGTACAGTGTGTGTGTTTTAATCTAAAAAATCACAAAAGAAGAAGTGTTTTAGGGTTTCCCATTTTTTTCTCTTTTTTTCTGCTGATTAGGGAGAGTATTTATAGGCTACCTGTCTTGTTGGCCAAGAATACTGTAAAATAACGAGAATGCCACCGGTATTAAAAAATACTAATTTTATTAAAAAAAATATATTTTTAAATCTAAAATTAAAAAATTTATATAAGAAATATGACAGCGATCCCTAAATTTTTAAAAGAATTTACAGTAAATTTTAAAAATAAAAACTAGAGCTGCTTTGGTAATGGGGGTGGGCATTGTTGGTGGTTTATGGGCTCGATTGATGTTATTGGAACTGAATTTACATAGAGGAACTGGTTGAGATTTTGGGTGGTTCGTGCAGTTTGATTTGGCAAGAGGGGCTGATGGGTAGTGGTACTGGCTAGGCAGTGATTGACTGGAATTTGGATGGTGTCTGATGGGCAGGAATGATCTGTTGGAGTTGGAGGTGTCGGGCAGTGGACTGATTTTGGGCGATGGTGTCTGATGGGCAGGAATGATCTGTTGGAGTTGGAGGTGTCGAGCAGTGGACTGATTTTGGGCAATGGTGGCTCTAGGCAACAGGGAATTGGACTGTGATTTGGTGATGGTTGTGATTGGAAGTTTGGAACTAATCTTCTGGTTTGGAGCGCGATTTGATGGGAACCTGGTGGCAGGGGAGGTGGAAATTTGTGAGAGGAAAAAGGGGTAGATGTTGAGACAGTTACATGGTGGTTTTTGGATTGCAGTTGATGGGATTCTGGTGGTTGATTGGTGAAGGCGTGGCTTTGGTGGTGGAAGGAGGAGGAAGGAGAGGGAGAGAAGCGGATGAAGGAGAACGATGGGAAGAGAAATGAAACAAAAACTAGAAATCAAACCCAGAAACGGAAAGAATAAAGACCCATAATCAAGCAGGCAAAAATAGAAATTAAACCTTCCATTAATCAGATTAAAAGAAGACCAAAATCAAGACTAACATAAAAAAATTTACCCTTTAAACTTGTTGGATTGGTGATTGAACCGTGGCTTTGAAAATTGCTTGAAAACTGTATGAATAGTGACTTCCTCCTGATTCTACACGGTGAACTAATAATGAATAGTGATTTTTGAACTTTTTTGAAGATTAGATGAATAGTAGATGTTTTTTTGAAGAAACGACGCTAGTGTGTTTTTTGTGGTGTACAGTGTGTGTGTTTTAATCTAAAAAATCACAAAAGAAGAAGTGTTTTAGGGTTTCCCATTTTTTTTCTCTTTTTTTTTCTGCTGATTAGGGAGAGTATTTATAGGCTACCTGTCTTGTTGGCCAAGAATACTGTAAAATAACGAAAATGCCACCAGTATTAAAAAATGCTAATTTTATTAAAAATATATATATTTTTAAATCTAAAATTAAAAAATTAATATAAGAAATATGACAGCGATCCCTAAATTTTTAAAAGAATTTACAGTAAATTTCAAAAATAAAAACTAGAGCTTAAATCTGACAGAAACGCGTTCGGAGTGTCAAATGACGATTTTGCCCCTAGACAACGAAAATACACAAAAAACAATAGCTATTAACATCAAAAAATTACCAAAAAATAAGAGTAAGCTCAAAACACTCAAAAAATGCATTTACGACTCAAAATTTGACAAAAAATGAATTTAAACTGTAAAATGACGATTTTGCCCTTGGGCAATAAAAATTCGCAGAAAAATAGCTATTGACCTCAAAAAATTACAAAAAATTAAAAATAAGCTTAAAACACTGGAAAATGCATTTTTGACTCAAAATTGGTGAAAATGAATTTAAACTGTAAAATGACGATTTTGCCTTGGACAATGAAAATTCACAGAAAAATAACTATTGACTTCGAAAAAATTATCAAAAATTAAGACTAAGCTTAAACTACTGGAAAATGCATTTTTGACTCAAAATTGGTGAAAAATAAATTTAATTCATAAAATGACGGTTTTGCCCTTAGCTGGTACAAAAATAAAAAAAATACCAATTAAATCCAGAAAAATCATAAGAAATTAAAAAATTCACATAAAAGAAAAAATATGAATTTAAAACCCCCAAAAGTTGATAGAAAAATATTTACAGATAGAATTACTATTTTGACCCCCAAATCATTTGAAAAATTAAAAATTAAAAATTGTACCAAAAAGTGCAAACATACCCCCCCAGTGTTTGAAAATAAATGGTGTGTCAAAATTTGGTGTCTACAAGTTTATTATTTGTCGTGTCAGAAAACTCTTTAAAAGTTTTCTTTTCTGGAGATTTTTTTGGATTCTCAATTCTCTCGATTTTGCCATCTTGATTATTTGCCCTTTTTCTGTTTTGAGGATTTTTATCTTTGGAATCAGCGAGTCTACCATATTTTATAGGTGTCTTTAATTCATTACTAGTTGTAGAAGGTCATTTAGGGACATCGATTCGAATTGGAGCATTAATAGCCGGTACATGTGACATAGTCACACGTTTTGAATTAGTAAAAGCATCTAGCAACTGATCTGCTAAACTTTGCAAATGAATTATCTTTTGAACTTCCAATTTACATTGTCTTGTATGAGGATCAAAATAAGATATTGATAATTCATTCCAATTAATTTCTTTGACCGGCTGTTTATTTTCTCTCCCTAATGTTGGGAAAACTGATTTATCAACATAACAATCAGCAAAACGAGCCGTAAATAAATCCCCAGTTGTTGGCTCAAGATATTTATTATAGATGGAGATTTATATCCAATATATATTCCCAACCTCCTTTGAGGACCCATATTTGTGCATTGTGGTGGAGCAATTAGAACATAGGCCACACATCCAAAAATCCTAAGATGGACAATATTTGATTCTCGACCAAAAACCATTTGTTGGGTAGAAAAATCATGATAATTCGTTGGTCTTATGTGAATTAATGCTGTAGCATGCAAAATAGCATGTCCTCAAGCAGACATTGGGAGTTTAGTTCTCAAAAGCAATGGCCTTTGTCGCGCCCCATTTTTCGAAAGACGGAAAAAAGGGATAATGTTTATTTATTGAAAAAAGAGTGTAGGTTTTTGTAAAATGATTTTTAGAAAATGCTTTATAAAAGATAGCTTAACAAAAGATGTGATTTTTAGAAAATGCTTAGTTATGAAAACAAAAAGAAAAGGGCCTAGAATGGGACTTTAAAGATGCGACGGTTTTTTGGCCCGAAAATAGAGTCTAAAAAAGGGTTTTTAGTGAAAAGGGAGCCGCCACTTGGTATTGAGTTTTGGTGAACCAAGTCACCAGAAAATATTTTATAAAAGGTAAGAAAATAGAGAATAATTTATTTAGAAAATGATTTTTGAGAAAAATGTAAGAAAAATAAGAAAAACCCTTTTAGACAACTCCAGGTCTTTGAAAACAAGAGAAAAAGGTTCGGGAGTCACAGTTGAAGAAAGAGAATGCAAAGGCTCGCTGTGACAGCCCCACCTTACCTAGAGGCGCACCAAAGGGCTTAGCCGACTGCCTGCCTAGCTCTCGCCAGGACTCGAATCACGCACTCACGCAAACATCCAAGCGTATTTAACTCAAAATAAAATAAAATAAAATAGAATAAAATAAAATACACTCATATTATTTACTTAAAGGTACAAGTAACATCAAGAAGTTTACATGTCATAATATACATGATTTTCACAAAGATAGCCTAAAACAGTTTGGCTATTACAATAACTAAGACATCTAGTATATTCAAAACCAGTCGATCTAGCTTTAATTGTTCAGGAAACCTGGTTAAAGGAAAACAAATAAAAGGAATGAGTTATAATAGCCTAGTGAATGCCCAAGTCATGCAACCATATCAAGATCTCATTATTTTATTGAATAAAATATTCGACAAATTAAATAATCAAGATATGAACAATTTAATTAACAAGTAGTCAAGGGCGGATACAAGGGTCAACTACAGGAGCAAGCTCAACCGCAGGAGAAGCAAGTAATAATCATGTAACCATGACGTTAGGACCGAGATAATAGGTCAGGTCTTTATCAACGGACATGCCAGTTTTATCACGCAAGCCCTAACCACCGTTCACCTTATAACCTCCGTACAGGCTACCACACCCAGGGAGTAATCTCAACCTTGGAGGGCCAACACGCAAGAAAGTGTAATCCGGAGTTGGCCTCTTTGAGGATTCACAACTCAAAAGGGAAAGAACAACACGCCCTAAAACACCTAGCACCTTATATCCTCCCAAGCCTGTCTGGGTTGACTATCCGTGAAGTAACGGTAAAGTTAGTCACGGAAGTCTCACGTACAAGTAACACGTTGGATAGTGAAAGCATGTAACACATTACGGAATAGATGCAATAAAGTACACATCTTTCCTCAAGTAACACATTTTATCACATAATATTTGCAAGTGTGACATAATATTTACAAGTGGAACATAACATTTCATGCATCATGCACACATAGAGACACTCACCTGGAATGCCTAAGAAAATATCTCGTAAAATGGTCGCGATTCGTTTTCGGATCCTGAAATTTAAAAGAAATAATATAATGAAAACCCGATTAAAACCCTAGTGAATTTAGTAAAAAAAATTCTAGAAAATACCCCACTTATTTCTAGGGTTTTGGTTTTAGGGTTTCTAGGGTTTAGGGTTTAGGGTTTTCTTATTTTAAGAAACTTTAAGGTATCACTAGATCATTTTCTAAAAATTCCTGCACATCAACTTCCTTAAATTGAGCATATTCTAGGTTTAAAAATCTCACTTGTCAATTTTTCTTCTTTTAATTCTACCAAAATTTTGGCAGCATTTCCGTTTATAATCGGACTAACCCAAATTTTTTTCCTGCAAGAAAAAACCAACCAACCCATATTTCAACAAGTTCTACAACTTCTATGTTCAATTCAAACTCAAATTCATTTAAAATTCCACTCAAATTCAAGAGTTCTACTCTAGAGAATCTTCAACCAAGCTATCGCGTCCGAAAAGACGGTCTGGTCTAATGACCCTTTTTAACAAAGCAAGTTTTTGGGAAAAATTGTGCACGTGTGTGAAAAGTCGGGTTTTTATTGAAAAAGTGTATTTTAAGAAAAATGGTATTTTAAAAGAAAACAAGGCCGGGACTAAAAGTGCGACAGGTTTGGCCAACTAATTTTGAAAAAGGGTTTTATTTTATTTTAAAAAATAGAGTCACCACTTGGTAATGAGTTAGGGTGTACCAAGTCACCCGAAAAACCGTTTAATAAAAATAAAAATTTTAGAAAAACATTTTAAAACCCTTTTTCGACTTCGGTCTACGAAAAAATGAGAGAAAAAGGTTCGGGAGTCACATTTGAAGAAAGGGAAGGCAAAGGCTTACGCCTAAGGCACCCTTTCAACTTAGCCGAGGCTAGTTGCGAGGTTTAATCAGAATTTCCTAAATTAACCCTAAATTCTATCGCGTTCGGATGTATCTATATGAATGCAAATCCTAAATCTAAATGTGGGTATCGGGAGGGTCGGAATGTCCCGTCGAAACTTGGTCGGAATTATCGCATTAATTGCGAAACCCGAGTCGAGACCTCGAGGGAGTCACGAGAGTTTGTGCAAAATGAAATGCAAAAAAGAAAAGAAAATAATAATATATAGTAAGTGAAGAAGGTGGGTATGCAATATAAAGGGTACGGGGAACTAATAACTCGTGACTGAATCTTTCTACTCACGGAGGGGGGAACGGCATGTACGCCACTGCTTCCTATGTGAGTAGGTGACTATTTCTAGTCGAATCACGCAAATGTCCTAATTTCTAAGTGAGATGCAACCTAAATGTCATGCATTTTGAAAATGTTGTCAAAATAATAATAATAGTAATAATAAAATCATGTCAAATGGAAAGAAAACTAAAAGTGTGTGAAATGTGAAATGCACACAAATGATCCTAACACTAAAATGCCCTAAGGGTCTAGTGTTGGACTAGCCTGTTCTAAAAATTCCACTAGCTTTGGACTAGCGGGAAAAGAATGAGGCCACAACTAGCGTTGGACTAGTGTGGTGACAGAATACCATAAATCATGGATTTAAACATTAAAGCATGAAATAAAAGCAATTTAAACATATAAGATCAGTAGGGGCACATAACACATAAGCATAATATTTCTAAATGCAAAACTCCTAATGAAAGCAGTAAAAGAAATAAACACATAAGCACGCAAAAGCAAATAAATCCTAACTATTACACCGGGGGGGTTTGATTTACACTTTAAAGGGGGAAAATTAAAATGCTTTATCTATTACACTTTCTATCTAATTACACAATTTTTGCTAAAATATGAGAAAAATAATCTAACTATTACATTGACTAGCTAAATACAAAATATTATATTTTTTCAAAATAATAATAAAAATTCAAAATTAAATAAAATAAATTAACTACATAAATACGCAAAAGTATGTAAAATAAGAAAGTGTGCAAATAATAATAAAAAATCATGCATAAAATCACGTTGGAGCATGTTGAAGCACATAAAGAGGAAAATAACTAGAAGTCGGGATACCTCTTTGGAGACCTGGTGCCAAAGCTTAAAAATGAATACACATGTTAAGGTACCACTATTTAATAAAATAAATCATAATAGAATATTAACAAATGGGGATAAAATGTAAATTCTGGCAGACAAGGGGGCTACAAAATTCTATAAAACTAAAGGAGCAAAATTAGAAATTCTAACTAATGAAAGGGCAAAATAGAAATTCTCACAAGTCTAAGGGATTTAATGCAAATAAAGTGAATTGGGGAGAACAAAGCAATAAATTACAGCTAGTTAAAAAATGCAGACTTGTAGGACTTAATTGAAATAAAATTAAAGTCTAGGGGGGTCAATCTTAAATTATGGGGGACTTGATTGCAAGGAATTAAGAATTCTCGTGGGGCATAGTAACATAGGGCCAAACCTGAAGACTGAATCAATTAATCAAATTATTTTGGTTAACTGAACTAATTAACTAAATTAAATAAATTAAATCAACATAAAAAAATAAATTAACTAAAGATTGAAATTAAAGCTAAATGAAAGTTAAATGCCCAAATCCCAAATTGCTATTTCGGTTATCTTCCCCAGGTGCTTATTTTTCTCGTTCAGTTCTTGTCCAGTTTCTTCTTCCCGATTTGCCTTTCTGTGTTATCTCTTCTCTCTTTCTATTTTTCACTTTCCTTTCTCTTTTTTTGTTCTTTCCAATTTCTCTAAATTTCTTCCCTCTGATTTGCGTTCTCTCTATCTTTTCTTTTTTCTCTAATCACTCACCCCCCTTTCTGCTTCTCTCCTCTATTCTCCGGTTTACTCTCTTCTTCTCTGCTCTCTCTCTTTGTGCTCTCTATTTCTCTTGTTCTACTCTCTTCTTCTGGTTCTAACCCTCTCTGATTTTCTTCTCTCTCGCTCTCCAATTTATAGCTTTCTCTCATCCCCTCTTCTCTCTTTCTCTGGTCAGTCTCTATCCGATCTCTCTGTCTTTTCTTTTTTCTCTAATCACTCACCCCCCTTTTGAATTTCCTTTATGCCCGAATCGTTTTGTTCAAATTAAAATGCATAAGCTACTAGATAGAATCTGTTTTGGTGGTGTTGGGTGTTATGGCAGTGTTAATTCTGATTTGTGTTTGGGTTGTTTGTTCTTTTTTGTGCAGGTTGAGTGTATTGGCAGGGGCAATTTTGAGTTGTTTTGTGCAGGTTTGGTGTCAACTGGGTGGTGATTCAGTGATGGGTGGTGGCAGAATGGTGGAGCTGGCAGGGAAATTGGACCGGCCGTGAGGGTTTGCAGGTGGTTTAGAATTGATTGGAAATGGGTTGTTAGTTATGGATGCGTGGTGTGTGTATTGCGTGTGTGTTTTTGGATTGGGTATTGGCAGGGAGTGAGGGCTTCGGGCAACAGTGGAGGTCGTTGGTGGTGAATATGAAGACACGGGAGGCAATGTGGAGATAATTATGCTGCTATGGTGATTGGGGCTGCTGATTTGGGTGTGTAATTGGGATTTCAAAAGTTGAAATTGGAGGCGGGTGGGCTGTCTTCAGTGCCTTAGTGACTGCTTTGGCCATATTGTTTGTTTGGGCTTGCTGTATTTGGCAAAAATTGATCGTTGTTGGATGAGCTTGTGATGAATTGGTGATTAGAAATGGAGATAGGCGGTGAGGGCTACAGTTTTATCGGTGGCCTTTGTACAGGGGAGACATGGTGGAAGTACTTGTAACACCCTAGAAAATGCACATATAAGAGACATTTTTTTTCTTATTTAGGGTTAAGTGTTAATCCTAGAATTATTAGTTGGGAGATTTCTTGAGTTAATTAAGTTAATTAGTTAAGATTTTCATTTTAAGCAAGAACACTTAAGTACTAAAGTTGGAATAATTTTTCTTGACCATTTAACTTTATATTAGTGTTTAAATTTTGATTAGTCCATTTTACTATTTTCTAGTCTTTGGACTACTTGAAAATTTTGCTCAATTTTTCTCAAAAGTTTCACTTATTTTCTTACTTTATTTTCTTTTTCCCTTGGCTGAAATTTTTCTCTCTCTTTTCTTTCTTTCTTGGCCGAAATTCTCTCTCTTTTCTTTTCTTTTTTTTTGGGCCGAAATTCTTTTCTTTCTTTCTTCTTGTGGCCGGTTCTCTCTCTCCCTAATTTACTCTATTTTTGCTTTAATGATTTATGTCTTATTATTGTTTATATTAAGTGATAAGAGTTAATAATTTCAACCAATCAAATTAAACCAAGTCTCCATACTTGCATTAAATTCTCACTTTTTGCTTTACTCATGTGGGACTTTTATTGGCCAACTATTTTTCCACCTTTTCTTCATTTCTTTTTCAATTTTTCCTAGACTATTTCTTTCTCTTTTTCTCTCCCCTTGGCCGGCCATCTTCTTTCTTCTTCTTCCCTCATTTTTGCTCTCAACTTCTTGGACTTTCATCTCTCAAGTTGGTAACAATCCACCATAGGAAGTGGGCTTCTATCTTTTCTAAGCAAAGTTCTAAGCATATCTAAGGTATTTACCATGAACTTATCTTATTAATTTCATGTTTTAATTAGTTTTTATGCAAGTTTAAGACTAAGTTTCTTGTTAATACTACTTAGAGAAATTAGTTAGAACTTGAGAATTACTTGCTATATAAAGTGTTCTTGTGGTTAGATAGACTAGTATATGGCCTTTAAACCTTGAAAATTTATGTTTTATATGTGGTTTAGTTGAAGATACTTGGAGTGAAATTCTTGGAAATTGATAGAATTTTGATTGAATTTGAACTTGAGTTGAATACAAAAGTTGTAGAACTTGTTGAATTGGGTTGGAATGTTGAATTTTCTTGCAGGGAAAAAATTTTGGTTAGTCCGATTTAAGGGGAAATGCTGCCGAAATTTCGGTAGAATTAAAAGAAGAAAAATGGATAAGTGAAATTTTAAGCTTAGAATGTGTTCAATTGAGGGAAATTTAAGTGTAGGAATTTTTAGAAATGATCTAGTGATAGATTAGACTTTCTTAGAATAAGTAAAACCCTAAACCCTAGAAACCCTAAAACCAAAACCCTAGAAGTAAGTGGGGTATTTTCTTGACCTTTTTCTTACTAAATTTACTAGGATTTTAATTGAGTTTTTATGTTATTATTTCTTTTAAATTTCAGGGTCCGAAAACACAGCACGACCGTTTCACGAGATATTTTCTTAGGCTTTCAAGGTGAGTGTCCTTATGTGTGTATGATGCATGAAATGTGATATTTTATTTGGTAAATATTATGCTAAGATTTAAATCACTATGTGAGTACATGTGTTACTTGAGGAAAGATGTGTACTTTATCACATCTATTCCGCAATGTGTTACTTGCTTTCATTGACTAATGTGTTAATTGTGTGTGAGACTACCGTGACTAACTTCATCGTTATTTCACGGATAGTCAACCCGGCTGCACGTGGGAGGTCATAAGGTGCTGGGTGTTTTAGGGTGTGATGTTCTTTCCTTTTGAGTTGTGAATCCTCAAAGAGGCCAACTCCGGATTGAACTTTTTGTGTGCTTGTTGGCCCTTCAGGGTTGAGATTTTTCTCCCCTGGATGTGGTAGCTTGTACGGAGGTTATAAGGTGCTTGGCGGTTAGGGTTTGTGCTTGATAAAACTGATATGTTCTTTGATAAAGACCTGAGCTATTATCTCGGTCCAAATATCGTGGCTACATGATCAGTACTTGCTCTTTCTGCGGTTAAGCTTGCTTCCGTAGTTGAGCCCTGTATCCTCCTTTGACTACATGTTAAATTAAATTGTTTATATCTTGATTTATTAATTTAATTGTTCGATTATTTCATTTACTAAAAATAATGAGTTCTTGATATGATTGCATGACTTGGACATTCACTGGGCTATTATAGCTCATTCCATTTTATTTGTTTTCCTTTACTCAGGTTGCTCGAAAAATTAAAGCCGGACTGACTAGTTTTGATTATTATAAATATTTAGTTATTGTAATAGCCAAACTGTGTAGGCTATCTTTGTGAAATTCATGTAAATTATGATATGTAAACTTTTGATGTGACTTGTACCCTTTAAGTAAATAAAATGAGTGTATTTTATGTTATTCCATTTTATTTTATTTTAGTTTATTTATTTTAAGTTAAGTACGCTCGGACGTTTGCGTGAGTGCGTGAATCGAGACCTGGCGAGAGCTAGGCAGGCAGTTCGCTAAGCCCTTTGGTGCGCCTCTGGATAAGGTGGGGCTGTCACAGTACTGGTGATTGTCCTGTGGTGATTTTGATTTGGGCTGAATTATTTTTTCTTGGCAGGTAATGTTTGGGCATTGGATTTGGGGCTGCTAGGGATGGATTAGAGATGATTGACTGTGTTTTCTAGCCATGGTTATGGAGTTACAGTGGCGTAATGGTAGACAACTGGTGGTTCTGGGCGGTGGATGATTCACTGTCTGTGGGTTGGAATTGCCTGAAGTGGAGGAAGGGGGAGGAGAAAGTGACGGTGGATGGTGGAGAGAGAGAAAGAGACGGTGAGGAAATTCAAATCCAGAAATGGAACTAAAACCAAAACTAAATTGAATAAGAAGGAAATCCCTCAAACAAAACTCAACCCAAAATTCCAAGAGATTAGCACACAATTAATCAGATTAACATAGGAAAATAGAAGAAAATGAATTAAAACAAAAGAAGAACTCACCTTTTTATACTTGGAAATTAGTCTGATGATGAACAGTATCCGGATCAAGGAACAGTAACCGGAAAGTGAACAGTAACCGAGTGTGTGAATTTTTTGTGAGACAGTGTGTGTTTGATCTAAAAATCACAAAAAGTAAAGTGTTTTAGGAGTTTTCTATTTTTTCCCTTCTTTTTCTTCTTACTGATTAGGGAGAGTATTTATAGGCCACTTGTCTTGTTGGCCAAGAATGCTGTAAAATAACGAGAATGCCACCGGTATTAAAAAATACTAATTTTATTAAAAAAATATATTTTTAAACCTAAAATTAAAATTAATACAAGAAATATGACAGCGATCTCTAAATTTTCAAAAAGAATTCATAGTAGATTTCAAAAATAAAAATTAGAGCTTAAAACTGATAGAAACGTGCTCGGGGTGTAAAATGACAATTTAGTCCCTGGACAACGAAGATACACAAAAAAAGCTATTAACCTTAGAAAATTATCAAAAAATGAAAATAAGCTTAAAACATTAGAAAATGCCTTTTTGACTCAAAATTTGGTGAAAAATGAATTTAAATTATAAAATGACGATTTTGCCCTCGGACAATGAAAATTTACAAAAAAATAGTTATTGTCATCAAAAAATTAACCAAAAATTAAGGATAAACTTAAACTATTGGAAAATGCATTTTTTACTCAAAATTGGTGAAAAATGAATTTAAATTGTAAAATAACGATTTTGCCCTTGGATAATGAAAATTCACAGAAAATAGTTATTTTCCTCAAAAAATTATCAAAAATTACAAATAAGCTGAAAACATTAGAAAATTCATTTTTGACTCAAAAAATGGAAAAAAATAAATTTAATTTGTAAAAATGACGATTTTGCTCTTAGCTGGTACAAATATAAAAAATACCAATAAAATCCAAAAAAATCATAAGAATTTAACAAATTCATATAAAAGTAAAAATATGAATTTAAAACCTCCAAAAGCTGACAGAAAAATATTTACAGATAAAATTACTATTTTACCCCGCGAGATTATTAAAAATTTAAAATTTGTCCTAAAAAGTGCAAACATGCCCCCTAGTGTTTGAAAATAGATAGTGTGTCAAAATTTGGTGTCTACACAAGCAACATGTAACACATGAGATTTCAAGGTTTAAATGATATTTACTAGTCTATTTAACTACAAGAACACCTTATCTAGCAAGTAAATCTTCGATTCTAACTAAATTCTTCAAGTAGTAACAACAAGAATCTAGATTTAAACTTGGACAAAAGCTAAAGAAAACTTGAAATTAGTAGGAAAAGTTCATAGTAGATACCTTAGATAAGCTCAGAACCTTGTGTAGGAAGAAGAAAAGCTCACTTTCTATGGTGGAATTACCCAAAATTTGGAGAGAAAACTTCAAGAAGTTGAGACCAAAATGAGAGAAAAGAGAGAGAAGGATGGCCGGCCAAGAAGAAAGAAAAGAGAAAGAAATAGGTTGGGAAAAATAGAAAAGAAATAAAGAAAAGGTGGGAAAAAAAATAACCAATCAAAACATAACAAGAGTCAAGTTTAGGTTTATGCTTTTAAGACATTAGTTGTTAACTTGGATTAATTTGATTGGTGGAACTTTTTAATCTCTTATCACCTATTAATTAGTAATGTTATGGCACAAATATTAAAGCCAAAAAGAGAGAAAAATAGAGAGAGAGATCCGGCCACAAGAATGAAAAGAAAAGAAAAGAAAGTAATTTGGCCAAAGAAGAAAAAGAAAAAGAAAGAAGAAATTTCGGCCAAGAGAAAAGAAAAAGAGAGAAGAAAATTCAGCCAAGAAAAAGAAAATAAAACAAGAGAACAAGTGAAATTTTTGAGTAAAATTGAGCTAAAAATTCAAGTAGTCAAAAGACTAGAAAATAGTAGAATAAGCTAGTCAAAATTAAACACTATTATAAATAAATGGTCCAATAAAATTATTCTAAATTTGGTACTTAGGTGTCCTACTTAATAATATAAAAAAATTCTTAGTTAAGTAACCTAATTAACTTAAGAAATCTTCCAACTAATAAATCAAGGATTAACACTTAACTCTAAATAAAAGAATGTCTCTTGTAAGTGCATTTCTAGGGTGTTACACTCGCGCCTAAGGCACCCTTTCAACCTAGCCGATACTAGTTGCGAGGTTTAGTCTAAATTTTTCTAATATAACCCTAAGATTTTATTACATTTGGATGTAACTATATGGATCCAAACCTAGTCCTAAAAATAGATATTGTTAAGGGACAAAATGTTCCATTGAGGTTTGGTCGGAATTATCGCATTAATTGCGAAACCCGAATTTAGACTTCAATGGAGTCACGAGTATAGATGCAAAATGGAATGTAAAAAGAAAAGGAAAATATTAATATATATAATAAGTGAACAAAGAAAGTGAGAATGCAACATAATGGGTACGGGAGACTAATAGACTCGTGACTAGCTATTCGTACTCACAGAGGGGGGAACGGCATGTACGCCACCGCTTTCCACGTAAGTAGATGACTATTTCTAGTCAAAAAATCACACAAATGACCTAAGATTTTATGTGAAATGTAATCTAAATGTCCAGCACTAAATATATGTAAAAATAGATAAGAAGAATAATAATACATAAAAACCATGCAAAAAATGGAAAAAGGCCTAAAAGAGAAAATGTGTGTGAAATGATATGAAATGCACATGAGGAGTGATTTTAATACTAAAATGACCTAAGGGTCTAACATTGGACTAGCCCATTTTCTAAAAAATTCTCCGCCAGTATTGGACTAGCGAAGAAACCGGAATTAACAACAAATAGTGTTGGACTAATGTGGCGACGATACACATATATCATAATAAAGCAAGTAAATAAATAAATTAAAGCAATAATCACATATAAGCAGATAATAACACATAGGAGCACATAACACATAAGCATGATATTCTAGATGCAAAGTCCTAGAGAAAGCAAATAAAACACATAAGCACATAGCACACATAGCACACAAAAACCCTAACTATTACACCGAGAAAGCCTAATTATAATTTAAAAATAAATAAAAAAAATAAAAGATAACCTATCTAACCTATCTATTACATTTTCTATCTAAAATACATAAGCTTTTTGTTAAATAGATAACATATAAACTATCTATTACATTAACTATCTAAATACAAAAATTTTGTTAAATAGAATATTACCTATCTATACACTTCTTTGAATAATTAAAAAAATTAAATTCCAATAAATGACATGACATAAATAAATAAATACTCACACATGAATAAAAATAATAAACACAAAGAGATACATAAAAAAAAACATATAAAAAAACACATAGGAGCACGTAGGAGCATGTAAAGAAACATTGGAAGGATAATAGGAGTACCTCCCATTCGAATACTCGGTATAGATGCTAACAACAAAAACAAACTTATCAAGGTACCATTATTTAAATAAATCAATCATTAATTAAATAATTTCATATTAACCACTATAAACATGCCACAATAGTTCAAAACAATTATAGCAATAATAAACAATAATAAACAAAAATTAAAGAAAGCAATAATTAAATATTTAGGAAGAAAAAATGAAAATTATTTAAGTAAAAAAAATAAATAAATAAAATAAAATAAGAAAATAAAAATAATAAAAAATAAAATACAATAATACATGCTTAAGCTTTTTAGCACCCAACTAAGAATCACCAAAATAACTAAAAGAGAAATAAAGAAACTAATTTAAGCATTAATTAGACTAGAAAGACCAAATTTTAGAACATTAATTATAAATTTAATAAAATAAAAGTCAAAATGTGAAAAGAAATAATTAAAAGCTTTGAGGACTTAATTAAATCTCTTTTTTTTTTTGGCAAAAATAAAATGTTCCAAGGTTTTGGATTAAAAATGGAAATTTAGGCAACATTCTAGAGTGAAAAATGTAACTTATAACAAACTAAAGGGTAAAATTACAATTTCAAACCACAGTTAAGATAATAATATAATTTACAACGAATTTAAAAGGCTAAACTATAATTTCCAGCAAGCATAATGCCAAAAATAAAAATTTCCAGCCATACTTAAGGCCAAAAATGTAATTTCAGCAAACTTGGGGAGTGAAAATGCAATTCTAGCAACATTCAAGAGTAAAAAAATGCAATTTTCAGCAACATTCAAAGGCTAAAATGCAAGTTCTAGCTACTTGGGGGGCAAAATATAAATTCCAGCAATATTCTAGGGCCAAAATAGAATTTCCAGCAATGCATAGGGCCAAAATACAATTCCAGCAAACTCGGGGAGTAAAAATGAAAACTAGAGCAAACCTAGGGGGTAAAAACGTAATTTCAGCAAGACTTAAAGGACAAATTTGCAATTTCAGCAAACTTAGGGGTATAAAATTACAATTTCTAAACATATTAGAACCATATTGCAATTAATTTGGACTTGATTGAAAAGAAGCATAAATTTTAGGAGTCAATTTAAATAAATAAAGACTTAAACAAAAGAAACTAAAAGTATTGAAGGGCATAATCAAACAATTAAGAACTTAAGGGGACAAAACGTAAATACATAATCTGCTAAAATAATAAACAATAAATAACTAAAGAATAATAATCAAAACTACGTCGTTTCATGGCAAAACGACATAGTTTTGGTTAAGACTTTTTTTTTTTTTACCGATTTTCTTCCACACTTTTTTTTTCCTTCTTCTTTTTCTTCTTTTTTTTCTTCTTTTCCAGATTTCCTTCTTCTCTTTTTTTTTTCTCTTTCTTTTCTTTCTGCCTTCTTTCTCTTCTTTTCCCTCTTCTCTCCAACTCTCTGATTCTCTCTCGTTCCTCTCATTCTCTCTGATTCTCTCTTCGTTTCCCCCTTCTTCTACCTCTCAATCTCCCTCACCTTCTCTTCTCTTTCCGGATGCTCTGTCCGTCTCTCTCTCTCTCTCTTATAATTTGTTCCCTCGGTCTCTCTCTCTTTGCTCTCAGTCCGTCTCTCTCTCTCTCTCCTGGTTCCTCGATCTCTCTCTCTCTCTCACCTGCTCTCTATTCCAAATTACCTCCGCAAAAATTCAATTTTTAGTTTCTCCACCCCCAAAATTTTGATTGGCTTTCCTAATACTTATCAAAACCCAACCGAAAGAAATTGAAATCAACAAAATTGAACAAAAATCTGTAAAGAAAAAGGAGAGAAAAATTTACCTTCTTAGCTGAGAGAGAAAACAGCTTGATGGTGGCAATGGGGAGGCGTTGACTTGGTTGGTGGTGGTTGGTCTTGGAGCCGTTTGTGGTGTGAAATTAGTGTGTGTATGTATGTGTGCTGGATGGCTGTGGTTATGTGGCTCTGTGTGTTGCTGTGTGTGTCAATGTGCGCCTGTGAGTGTGTTTTGTGTAAGAAATCTGGGTGTGTGATTGAGTTATGTGTTTGTGAATTGCTTATTGTGTGGTTGTGTTTTTGCAGGTGTGACGTGTGTGCTCTGTAGGTGTGTGCATTTGTGGATTGTGTAGGTGTGTGTATGTTTGTTGGTGGAGTGTGTGAATGAATTGTCTATGTGCAAGTGAGGGAGCCAAGAGAGGAGGGAATTGTGTGTGTATGCAGGTGTGTCTTGGTAATGTTGTGCAGGTGAAATTGTGTGCAGATGAGTGTGTGTTTGTGTGTTCAAATTTGCGTGCTTTGTGTGAGCTAGGAGAGTGAATTTGTGCAGGTAAAATGAATGTGTGCTATGCATTTGTGCTGGTGTGTGTAATGTGTGAATGTGTCTGTGAATGTCGAGTGAGGAGATGTGGTAAGTTGGAACTGAAGTGAGGACCAAGGGGGATAGTTTGAGAGTGTAGTGAATTGTGTGTTTGATGCAGAGGGAAAATGAGGATTGTGTGTGTGGTGTAGTGCAGGTGAGGTTGAGAGAATGGTGAGCGTGTGTGAATTGTTAAGTGAAGGGGAAATGTGGCCTGTGTGCAGGGGAAGGGGACCGAGAGGGAAAAGGGGAGAGGTGTGTGCAGGTTGAGTGAGTTGTGGTTCTAGTGTGGTGTGTGATGAAGGTAAGGTGTGTGTAGGTGTAGTCTGGCTGAGAGAAGTGAGGAGGAGAGTTTTGTATGTAGGTGTGTAAAATGAAGATGATGGAGTTCTGAGTGTGGCCGAGAGAAGTGAGAAGAAGAGTTGAGTGTGTATCCTGCCATTGTGGTGAGGGGATGGCAGAAAAGGGGTAAAAATGAGCAGGAAAATTCCTAAAATATGATGAAAAATGAGTGCAAATAGGGAGTGTGATGTGATTGAACAAAATAGTACTTGGAATGATGGTGTTTGGAAGCTATGGGTGTTGCTAGGGTGGTTGGGAAATGATGGAATTTGGAGTAGAAAGTATGGCTGACTAAAAGCCATTTCAACAGCAACACCAGCAGCAACGCTGTTGCTATTCAGGCAGCCCTTCTTTTTTTCTTTTTTTAAAGGAAAAATTTTGTAAGGAAAATAAAGAAAAAAAAATGCAACAGAATAAAATAAAATACAAGATACTTGGACTCCCTAAAATTAATAAGAAAAAAACTAAAATTTGGAATTATAGGAATGAATAAATAAAATTCACCATAAAGTTCAAAATTAATATAACATTGAAAAATGTGCTATTAATAGAAAAGGTAAAATATTGAAATAAATATCAAAAGATTTCTAAAAATCATGAAATTTATACAAAAAATTTATGAATATCTAAAATGTGCACATAAAATTTTGCACTTGAAAATTCTCTTTAAAAAAATGCATTGGGAAATGTGCCATTAGATTAAAAATACTAAAATTTTAAACAAATACTAAATGACTCTGAAAAATCACTAAAATTAGAAATAATGATAAAATAGTAAAACTATGTATTTAGGAAATGAAATAAAAAAAAAATATTTACGTTGTGAAATTATCATTTTACCCCTGATATATCTAATTAGATATAATATACACAAAAATTGCAATTGGCCCCTGGAAATAAAAACTATCCCCAAATGAAGTAAAATACATTTTCTTTTTAAAGGGTGTGTCAAAATTTGGTGTCTACAGCCTTGCAATTAATTGAAAGCGCTTAATAAACGATTCTGCTAAACCATTTTGTGTATGAACATAAGCTACCGGATGTTCAACACTTATCCCAATAGACATACAATAATCATTAAATGATTGGGATGTAAATTCACTAGCATTATCAAGACGTATCATCTTGATGGGATAATCTGAAAAATGCGCTAGTAACCGAATTAATTCTGCAAGTAATTTTGCAAATGTCAGATTGCTAGCTGATAATAAGTATACATGTGACCATCTAGTTGATGCATCAATTAATACCATAAAATATCAAAATGGTCCACATAGTGGGTGAATTGGTTCACAAATATCACCATGTATGCATTCTAAAAATGCAGGAGATTCGGTATGAATTTTTACTGGTGACAGCTTTGTAATTAATTTGCCTTGAGAACAAGCAGCACATGAGAATTTATTTTATTGAATAATCTTCTGACTCTTCAAAGAATGACCACATGAATTCTCTAATATTCTTCCCATCATTATAAAATCGGGATGGCCTAACCGGTCATGCCAAATAATAAAATTATCATGATCAGTAAACTTTTGGTTTACTGTTGTATATATTTCAATTGTATTAATATATGTATAATACAACCTAGAGGAATAAGAAGGTAATTTTTCTAATACAATTTTCTTTCCAGAAATAGTTCTTGTAAGATACAAGTATGCATTATTACATTCATTCCTAGTCTCAATATGATATCCATTTCGGCGGATATCTTTGAAACTTAACAAGTTTTTTTAAGATTTTGGTGAAAATAATGCATCATTAATGAAAAATTTTGTTCTTTCTGGTAAAATTATTATTGCTCTCCCGGAGTCTTCAATCAATTTTGTAGTACCAGATATGGAACTAACATGAGTTTTTTCCATTATTAAACAAGAAAAATACTTCTTGTCCTTAAATATGGAATGTGTTGTTGCACTGTCTACCAGGCATAATTCTTTGTCATTGATTTTTGAAACGTCCATTTCTTTAAAGAAAACAAAAATTCCAAATGAGATGCTATATAATATTTTTTTAAGTTTAATACTTATGGAATATAATGATCATGAAAGCAAACATTAATAATAAATATTTTTATTTGAAAACAACAAATAAAAATTCATTACACCAAAGTAGACAATTAAGAGATCTATTCTTGGACATTTCCATCACTAACTAAATGACTAGTATCACTTTTAGGGTGATTGACAAATAAATAAACAACATCTAAAGAAATAAAATCAGTAAAACCGTTGTCAACAAGACTATAGTCAAGGCCATTATTATAAATAAAATTTGTCTCTATCTTTTTCTCTTTATTCTTCAATGATTCTAGATAGAGATCAACAAGATGTTTTGGAGTACGACAGGTATGAGACCAGTGGCCTTTCATGCCACAACGGTAGCACTTGTTGTCCACTTTTTGTTTATTTTGGTTTCCATTTTTCTCGTCACTACTCTCCCACTTCTGGTAGTGAGTTGTACCTTTCATGTAACCACCACGATTATTGTAACGGTTTCTACCACGTCCACGACCTCAGACATGACCTCGGCCTCGATTTCATCCATTACTAAAATGCATGGCTGCCGCATTTGCTTCAGGTAATGGGGCCGCACCAGTTGGACGTATCTCATGATTTTTTAACAGAATCTCATTATTTTGTTTAGCAACAAGAAGACAAGAAATCAATTCAAAATAACTCTTAAAACTCTTTTTGCGATATTGCTGCGGTAGGAGCACATTAGATGCATGAAATGTGGAGAACGTTTTCTCCAACAAATCTTTATCAGTTACTTTTTCTCCACACAATTTTAATTGAGAACTGATTCGAAATATTGCTGAATTGTATTCACTTATAGTTTTAAAATCTTGCAAACGCAAGTGCATCTAGTCATAACGAGCTTTTAGAAGAATAACCGTCTTTTGGTGGTCATATCTCTCTTTCAAATTTGTCCACAAGACAAAGGGATCTTTTCCATTTAAATACTCAGTTTTTAGCCCTTCATCAAGGTGGTGACGGAGAAAAATCATGGCTTTGGCCTTTTCTTGACTAGTGACATTATTTCTTTCTTTGATAGTTTCTCCAAGACCACTAGCATTCAAATGGATTTCAGCATCCAACACCCATGATAAGTAGTTCTTTCCAGTGATATCAAGAGCAACAAACTCAAGTTTTGCAAGGTTAGCCATAACAACAATTGAAATCAAGAAAACAAATACAAACTTACCACACTTACTTCAAATAACGCGTTGAAAGTTGGTTAGAGTCTCGTGCTGATAACATGATATAAAAATAGTAGTATTATAGTGCTACTATAGTAAAAATAAAATAACTTACAACTAGTTATAAAAGTAAAGGAAATGTAACAACAAAACCAAAGTAGAATAGTGCAATATTTTCTCTTCCTTTTTCCTCTTGTATTTCATGCACATAAGTCACTATTTATAGGCTTGAGGTTCACCCCTACTTATTAAAGGTCATAAGAACCCAAATGTAGGTTACATGAGTTAGATGAACTAATACCCCAAATGTAGGTTACATGAGTTACATGAACTAATGGAAGATCATGGGTAGTGGGAGTTATGAGCGATAATGTAGAAGATCATAGGGTAGTGGGAGTTAAAAGGAATAACGAGGAAGATCATGGGGTGAACATGGGTAGACATCCACTAAATATTTCATAACATTTATCAATTTTTGGTTGTAACTTATTGCTCCCAATTCTGGCATGCCTCGGGTATGGCTTCCAGGTTTGAATATTTGGATTGATTAACCGGATCGTGTACCTTGGATCACCTGCACCATGAAATAAATGAGAATCACTCGAAAGCTTAGCTTCCGAAGTACCTCCAATGCTTAAGTTAGCTTTTTGCGTGGAAGGATGTGACAACCCCACCTTACCCAGAGGCACACCAACGGGCTTAGCAGACTGCCTGCCTAGCTCTCGCCAGGACTCGAATTATGCACTAACGCAAACGTCCGATCGTAATTAACTCAAAACAAATAAACTAAAATAAAATAAAATGGAATAACATAAAATACACTCATATTATTTACTTAAAGGGTACAAGTCACATCAAAAGTTTACATGTCATAATATACATGATTCTCACAAAGATAGCCTAACACAGTTTGGCTATTACAATAACTAAAACATCTATAATAATCAAAACCAATCGGTCCAGCTTTAATTTTTCAGGAAACCTGAGTAAAGGAAAACAAATAAAAGGAATGAGCTATAATAGCCCAGTGAATGTCCAAGTCATGCAATCATATCAAGAACTCATTATTTTAGTAAATAAAATAATCGGTAAGTTAAATAAACAAGATATGAACAATTTAATTATCAAGTAGTCAAGGGCGGATACAAGGCTCAACTACGGGAGCAAGCTCAACCGCAGGAAAAGCAAGTATTGATCATGTAACCATGACATTTAGACCGAGATAATAGCTCAGGTCTTTTATCTAGGAACATGCCAGTTTTAATTACGCAAGCCCTAACCACCATTCACCTTATAACCTCCGTACAAGCTACCACATCCAGGGAGTACTCTCAACCAGGGAGGGCCAACACGCAAGAAAGTTCAATCCAGAGTTGGCCTCTTTGAGGATTCACAACTCAAAAGGGAAAGAACGTCACGCCCTAAAACACCCAGCACCTTATAACCTCCCAAGCCTATCTGAGTTGACTATCCGTGAAGTAACGATAAAGTTAGTCACGGAAGTCTCACGCACAAGTAACACATTGAATAGTGAAAGCATATAACATATTATGAAATAGATGCGATAAAGTACACATCTTTCCTCAAGTAGCACATTTTATCACATAATATTTGTAAGTATAACATAATATTTACAAGTAAAACATAACATTTCATGCATCATGCACACATAAAGACACTCACCTGGAATGCCTAAGAAAATATTTCGTAAAATGGTCGTGATGCGTTTTCGGACCCTGAAATTTAAAAGAAATAATATAATGAAAACCCAAGTAAAACCCTAGTAAATTTAGTAAGAAAAATTCAAGAAAACACCCCACTTATTTTTAGGGTTTTGGTTTTAGGGTTTCTAGGGTTTACTTATTCTAAGAAAATTTAATCTATCACTAGATCATTTCTAAAAATTTCTACACTTCAATTTCCTTCAATTGAACATATTCTAAGCTTAAAATCTCACTTGTCAATTTTTCTTCTTTTAATTCTACAAAAATTTCGGCAGCATTTCCCCTTAAAATCGGACTAACCCAAATTTTTTTCCTGCAAGAAAAATCAACAATCCAACCCAATTCAACAAGTTCTACAACTTTTATGTTCAACTCAAGTTCAAATTCAATCAAAATTCCACTAAATTCCAAGAATTCTACTCCAAGAATCTTCAACCAAACAACATATAACACATGAAATTTCAAGGTTTAAAGGCCATATACTAGTCTATCTAACCACAAGAACACTTTATCTAGCAAGTAAATCTCAAATTCTAACTAATTTCTCCAAGTAGTACCAACAAGAATCTTGGTTTAAACTTGCATAAAAACTAATTAAAACATGAAATTAATAGGAAAAGTTCACAGTAAATACCTTAGATATGCTTAGAACTTTGCTTAGAAAGGAAAGAAGCTCACTTCCTATGGTGGATTTGCCCAAACTTAAGAGAGAAAACTTCAAGAAGTTTAGAGCAAAATGAGAGAAGAAGAGAAAGGGAGATGGCCAACCAAGAGGGAGAAGAAAGAGAAAGAAACAGGCTAGGAAAAATGGAAAAGAAATAAAGAAAATGTGGGAAAAAGGTTAACCAATTAAAACCTCACAAGAGTAAAGTAAAAAGGTTGTCTTTTAATGCAAGAGTAGCTAACTTGGATTAATTTGATTGGTGGAGCTCATTAACCTCTTATCACTTAATACTAGCAATAATAAGACACAAATTATTAAAGCAAAAAGAGAGTAAAATAGGGAGAGAGAATCCGGCCATAAAGAGAAAGAAAAGAAAAAGAATTTCGGCCAAAAAAGAAAAGAGAAGAGAGAAGAATTTTTGGCCAAGAGAAAAAGAAAAGAAAGAGAAAAATTTCAGCCAAGGGAAAAGAAAATAAAGCAAGAAAATAAGTGAAATTTTTTAGTAAAATTAAGCTAAAATTCAAGTAGTCAAAAGACTAGAAAATAGTAAAATGAGCTAATCAAAATTTAAACACTAATATAAATTAAATAGTCAAGTAAAATTATTCTAACTTTAGTACTTAAGTGTTCTTGCTTAATAATGAAAATCTTAGCTAATTAACCTAATTAACTCAAGAAATCTTCCAACTAATAAATCAAGGATTAACACTTAACCCTAAATAAGAAAAATATCTCTTGTAAGTGCATTTCTAGGGTGTTACAAAGGATACGTTTGGAGGTTTTTTAGGGAAAAGAGGGAAGCATACCTTATGAGTGGGTAGATGGTGGTATCATATACAAGTTGGAGATGGTGAAATAACTATGTAGAGGCATTCTATAACCTATAGAGCCATATAAAGGCGTGCAATAGTCTGAAAAGACTTAAATTGTAGGTCGGTGATGTCAAAGAGTAAAAGCCAGGCATTAGATTGACCAATCACTCTAATCACATCAAGTTATCTCGATCTAAAAGTTTAGCGGGTATTTTAAGAATACCCCTTCTTTGGGTAGCTCGCTCTTTAGGGAGTCAAAATGTGCCGAAATGTGACTTTACCTAGACTAGCTTGAAGGTTGAATTATATCGTATCAGTTTGGATCTTCTTGAGGGGCATAGACGAAGTCAGCAAGGACGAACACAAGCTCCTGTGGGGTTATTAAGCCTAGCGTGGTTAAGACCAAGCTGATATAATCATGGTCGATTGTGCCCTTTAAATTTAACCATTGTCCCAGATGGGCTTTATTCTTGCATATTGAGTTATATTGTGATGACAAAGCCTGGTTTAAGTTTACAAAATTTTGTTCATTTTTGTGCTTTTTGGTTCAATATTTTATCAAGTCAACCTAATCATAACTCAAGAGTGATGGAGAAAGGTAATTGTTCTCGACATTCAAAGCCACATAGGAAACAAGCTCTATTGAACAAAAGATAAAGCAATTAGATTTGACTAGTTAAAAGTTTGATTGGCCAGAATAGTATTAAAAAAAAATTGAGCACTAAGCGAATGATGAAGTAATTTTAAAAATTTACATTTTGCAAAAAATTTGCATTAGTTTTTGTTGACAATGTACAAGACCTTTGAGCAAAAATGATAAATGATGATAATCTTCTCCTTGGTCCAAGCCATGACAGAAGCAAATATTATGGGAAAAGAATATAGAGCTAGGCATGATCCAAAAATTATACTCCCTGTATCCCACAAGTATAGGCTTACTTTCTTTTTGTGTCTGTCCCAAATTATAGGCATATTTCCTCTTGTAAAGAGTAGTTAGGTTGTAATTTTACTAATATGTCCATATTGAAAAAGTAAAGTATTTAAAGTTCCAAAACCAATATTGTAATATGTGTCTTTTATTTTGAATGAATGATCCAATATTAATAAGGGGTATTTGAGAAAAGTATGAACAAAAAGTTATTGTTTGTAACCACATTAACTACATTTCTTAATTTGTGTGAAAAAAGAAGTAGGGCTATAGTTATGGGATAGAGGGAGTATTAAATTATTGGGTGGAAAAATACTTTCCATATTTGTGAATGATTAAATATTTGTATGAATATGTTTACAAAAGTAAATAAGAATTGGAAGAACTTCAAGGTATATAGATTTAAAGGGGTGTTTGATTTAGGGGAATCAGGGAGAGAAATGGGTATCAATGGTAATAACACTATTGTTGATATTCAGAAAACAACTATCATTATCCTTCAATCGGAATGAAAGTGATTAATTGGAATTTATATGAGTCTCTCTAAAATACTACCCTATTAAGTTCATTAACCATGTTGGGGATGAATAATACCTATTTCATTATTAAACTAAACATGTTAGGAGGAAATCATTAAAACCTATATTCACAGAAGGGTTAATGATATTTATAGTGATTGTGATTCATAAAAAGAACTAAATAGCTCCCAACTATTAGAAAAGATGTTGAAGTATGCTACATTTTTGTGAATGTCTTAATAATTCTATCTTTTTCATTTTATAATGGCTTAAAAGTTATCCAAAAAAAAAAAAGTACACTTCAAGTATGTTTCAAAAAAAAATTTAGTTGAAAACTTACTATCATTTACAAACTATTGCTTAATTATGATTTCACACCCTAATTTCCCAAGTTTTTATTAGATATAGAAGTGATTAAAAAGGAGCTTTGACCTTTTTTCCTTGATGATTCTACATCCAATAATGTAAATGCACGCCTAAACTAAAACCTAGAGGAAACATAAAATTAAATAAATTAAATAAACGGAGTTTTTGTCGAATAAATTTCATTATAGCATTATACCCCAAAATGATGAGAAATTACACGAATTTTTGGTTGCTTAGGACTTCACATTATTACAGCAACTATGGTTTTATAATTTTTGGTTGCTTAGGACTTCACATTATTACAACAACTATGGTTTTATAATTTTTGGTTGCTTAGGACTTCACATTATTACATCAACTATGGTTTTATCTTTGGCATAATTATTGAGTTGGATCTGAGTCATACTTAGATGAACAATTATCTAACAATTATAGTTTTAGAATTTATGAGCCTAATAGGTGAAATAGAAATCATAACTACCAGGGTTCGTGCAATGAAAAATCTTGTCCCTAGGTGGAGACTTTTAAAAGTACGATATTGAAGTCACTTTATACTTATCAACAACGGATGTTGGTGCAAGTAGAAGGACTTGCATCCCTTAATCTTGAGGTTTTGGGTTCGAAGCCCATGAATATGGAAAGAACCATGTTGGAAGAGTTGGGGTTGGAAAATCATGAGGATAGAAATAACAATGTTAGAAGAGCTTTCTTTCGCAAGGGACTCAACCCGGCTCAAATATGATTAGTCGCAGACTGTTAAATGGATGCAGACACTTGTGATTTACGAAAAAAAAAAGACTTTATACTTAAAAAGAAAAATAGGTCTCTTTCACTTGTATTGGCATAATTACAAGGTGCATAAAAATCCCTCTTTATGCAAAATAGACAACTTATATTCTTGCAACCAAAACTATTTATATATGGCGCCAATGTTATCGAAGATCTTCATATAAATTGCTCTTGAGGAATCCCACCTTTAGAATAGATGGATAATCTGTTTAAATTGTGGCAAATCATAAAATTGCTTAACAATCGAATGGCAAAATATTGTGGGATTAATTTATCTTCGTGTACAATTCGTATCAAATATGAACAAAATTATATGTTATTGTCTTCGAAGTTAGTTTTAGAATTTTAAAAGCCCCTAATAGTTCTATAAAAATTTATATTATAAGTCGATCTTAAGGAAAAAAACAATGAAAAAGAAAATTTGATCTCAAATGCACAAGTGGAACGATACCATAAGTTGTCTAAAACTCCTTTTACAGATAAAAAGCCTCCTCATTTCCGTACAAGTAGGCACTGCGCTTGATGGCTGTATAACCATTTTATACACTTTGTAAAAATAAAAACCTTGTGAACATAAGTTGAAATGAGTTATTATGAGCATTTTAAAAAAGTTTCTAAAACTACCTTTAAAGATATATTTGTTTATATTCTATTCATTGTCAATATAAGTTTTATGCCAAAAATCAAATTCATCAATTAACATTTCACCATTAAAGCAATTGTAATATATGCCACAATTTATATATACTCAAGTATTATATAGGATCTATATTATCCAAATTTATCGAGTTTAGTTATAAACTATTTGCTCGTCAACATAACACTAAGGATATATCAATTTTATTTTAGATTATTATTTATCTGAAGGGATACTTCATAAACCTCCCTTGAAGTTTATAACAACTGCAGTTAGCTTTGTTCTTCTTTCTAAGTACTGCTCGAAGAAAAAATTCATGACAATCAAGCCTCATTCTTTTGCTTCATGGGGATGGAGAAGTATATTATGGGGTCGGGATTTACTAAAGCAGGAACTTCAATGGGGTAGGAGGTAATGGTGAAAGTATCAATTTAACGGATGACTGGATACCAGGAATCTCTCATAACCCTCTCAAGTATAAGTCTTTGGCTTCTACTAGTTTTCATTTAAAAGTTCAACATTTAATTGATTCAAATGGCGAATGGCACTATCCACTCATATCAACCTTTTTCCCAAAACATATATGTGATTCAATCCAAACAATTCACATTTCTCTTACTCCATAGGAAGACCTACAAATCTGGAGCAAAGAAAAAAAATGGAATGTACTCCATTAAATCTAGATATGTTCTTGCAAAAAATAATCTTTTAATTCTTGGGCATTATGGTGGTTTCTAAATATTCAAGACCCTAGTATTCATGTTACATTTATTATCACTTTTTGGAACATATGGCTAGCACGTAATCAAGTGATTTGGAATGATGTTTCGTTCAACCCTATGAAAGTTATTACAAAGACAAATTATATGATTGCCAATATCAATGTTCATCATAATCGAATGAATCACACTGACTCTGGGGATGCAGCCTAATCACATCTGCCTTCTTAACACCTGCCTTTTGTATATAGGGATTCATTCTGTGACAGCCCCACCTTACCCAGAGGCGCACCAAAGGGCTTAGCGGACTGCCTGCCTAGCTCTCGCCAGGACTCGAATCACGCACTCGCTCAATACGTATACACAATTAATGCAAAATAAAACACATTCATAAAGAAATATATTCATTAAATTCATTTGAAGTACAACTATTACAAAATGTTTTACACACTAAAATTTACACAGTATGTGCAAGAATAGCCTAAACAAGTGGCTATTAAAATATACAAAACAAAACATGTACAATGCCCAAAATCAGCTTTTCCAGCTTTAGTATTTTTGGGAAACCTGGTTAAAGAAAACAAATGAACGGGATGAGCTATAATAGCCCAGTGAATGCTCAAGTCATGCAACCATACCAGTAAAATGTGATTTTGTTCAATAAAATATTTAACGAGTAAATAAACAATTTGTGAACAATTTAAGTAACAAGTAGTCAATGGCGGATACGAGGCTCAACTACGGAAGCAAGCTTAACTGCAGAAGGAGCAAGCACTGATCATGTAACCAAGACGTTCAGACCGAGATAATAGCTCAGGTCTTTGCCAAGGAACATACCAGTATAACAAGCAAGACCCTAGCCACCATTCACCTTATAACCTCCAAACAAGCTACCACCTCCAGGAAATAATTTCAACCTTGGAAGGGCCAACAAGCAAGATAGTTCAATCCGGAGTTGGCCTCTTAGAGGAATTCAACTCATTTTGGGAAAGAACAACACGCCCTAAAACACCCAACACCTTATATCCTCCCACGTGCAGCCGGGTTGACTATCCATGAAGTAACGGTAAAGTTAGTCACGGAAGTCTCAATCACAAATAACACATATAATAGTGAAAGCATATAACACATTGCGGAATAGATGCGATAAAGTACACATCTTTCCTCAAGTAACACATATCACTAGATAATCATGTCAAGTATAATGTATCATTTTATGCATCAAAATAATGATGTCAAGTAGTACATGGCACTTCATGCATCATACACACATAAGAACACTCACCTGAAGCCTAAGAAAATATTTCGTAATACGATCGGGTCTTACTTTCGGATCCTGAAATTCAAAAGAAATAACTGTATAAAAATCCTGACTAAAATCTAAGAAATTTCATAAGGAAATTCAAGAAATACCTCAAGTCTTTCTAGGGTTTAATTTCTAGGGTTTTGGAGCTTAGGGTTTTACCCTAAGGTTTAGGGTTTTCAAAATTAGGGTTTTCTAACTTTCTAGGGTTTTTCTCGGAAAGGTTTAATCCACTAATAGCTAATTTACGAAAATTTCTGCACGCTTAAATCACTAAATTACAGCTTATAAAGTCTTAAATCATAACCTAATTACTTTTATTTCCTAGGTTTTACTGAAATTTCGGCAGTACTTCCCCTATAATCGGACTAACCCAAAAATTTTAACCTGCAAGAAAAACAGCCATCCAAACCAATTTCAACAAGTTCTACAACTTCTATGTTCAATTCAAGCTCAATTCCATTCTTCTTTGTAAACTCATGTTTTCAAGTTTACCAACTAGGGGTATTCAACAGAACATAACTTTCAATTGATATGTCGTATGAGAAAAGTGATTATATGGGTAGAAACTATACTTTAAGGGCTAAAACTTTTATGAATAACACTATGTCAAATTCTGACAAAAACCATCCCAAAGTCGGTCCACAACCTAGTGCTTCATCAACCTAATCTGCACAGGGTTGGTTTTCAGCCGCGTTCATGCCATTGCTGGGGTCAATCTACTAAGAACCAGAGAATTGTGGTTAAATGGTTTGAAAGTACGTTTATAGGACTACAACTTTTGTAAAGATCATCAATCCAAATTCCAACTAGAACAAGTTCAAAATCAGCCCCCAATTCGGCTCATCATCAATACTGTTTACGCAGAACCCAATTTTTAGCCAAGTTTGCAGACTTTCTGCGATTAATACACAATGAACCACAGTGCAAGCTTTACCCCGTTTGAAAGCCCTATGAATCTATTTTCTAAAACAACAAGAATCATTCGAATCCAAGTTATCTATACCAAGTTATGAAAGTTTTACTAAAACTGGTCCAACATGACTGTTCAAGTATTCTTAAGTTCAAGCTTAAATCTTCAAGTAGTTCTACCAATTTCACATCAAACTCACTTCAATTTCACCCAAATTCATCACAAAAATACCTAAACTACTCCAAGTTTCTTCAACTAAATCATCCCTAATTCATGACATTCCAAGTTTAAATCACTAGCTACAAGTCATACAAGTTCATAAATCTCATATTCATGGAAGAAAACTTCATATCTCATGGCTAAAATAAATCATACTTAACATTAAAGACATGGTTTAAAAGCTACAAAACTATGAATTTATACTTGAAATAAGAAGAGAAATTCTTGGGAAATACCTTTAGTAAGACAAGATTGTTGCTTAGGAGGGAAATCAACTTAATTTCTATGGATGAAAAGTGATTAAATGGAAGTAAGAGCTCCAAGAAAATGAAAGAAAATGGAGAGAAAAGAGGGAGAAGAAGGGCCGGCCAAAGTGGAGAGAAAAAGAGAGAAAAATGCCTAAGTAAAGAAGAAAAGAAATGGAAAAGAATTGGGAAAAAGTTTGACCAATCAAAGCAAGACAAAACTAAAAGTAAAACTTGACTTTCTTGCAAATTAATCTCCACTTGGCCAAGTGTAATTAGGAGAGATTTTTGTCACTTATCTTATATTTAATCTTGCAAGACTTCTTGGTACAACTCTTAAAGGAAATGGTACAACATGCTAGTAAAATAGAAAATCATTCCTTATTATTTTTTTTTCCACAAATTTCGGCCCTTCAAAAAAATTTTTTTTTTCTAATGAACATAATACAAAATAAATGGTTTTGGCATGAATTTCTTGGGTGTTACACATTCTCTCAGTAAGAAGAAATTATAACCATTTAGATTGATGGATCTTTTAAGGCTAACTCTGGAAATGCAGCAGCTATTGGAATGGTCTTCACAAATCATATTGATATTAAAATTCTTTCTTATGGTAGCAAAATTCATGCAGCCTCAGGTTTACAAGCAGAAGCTTATGCTTGCTTACATGCGATTCAAAATAGTTGCTAATCGGGGATTTACACATCTATTTGTGCTCATGGACTGTTTACAGCTTGTTAATGGAATAAAAAATATTGATCATGTTCCTTTTATACTTAAGCCTATGTTCATTGATCTTTTATCTTTAATTAATATGTTTTCTTTATGTAATGTTTCGAAAGTATCTAGAAAGGAGGTGCAGTTAGCTCATGCAGTAGCAGTAAACTTAAACTTTGTATGACATATGATTATAATATATTTCTAGTATTATTCAAAAAAAAAATTATAGTTACCTCTATAACATGACCAAAGAAACCTTCTTAAAATTATTATGTTATATGACATGGAAGATTACCCAAAAAATGAAATGAAAACTAAAATGACTCCTTTATGTTGTTGGCCAATACTACTCACAAAAATTTTACAAACCCTTTTTAGAATTTTATTCTATTTTTTGAAATGGCTTTAGTGAGTAGACCACATAAGCTAAACTTTTTTTTTCTTTTTCTTTCTTATAGAAAATGGTTTTAGAGCATTCAATGAAGGTGCAAAATTATTTTGCTTTTTTTTTCCCCTGAAATGTCTTTAGCTCATATAGCAAATGTGCTAAAGTGCTGTTTCCCCTTTTTTAAATAATTAGTTCAGCCCACTCATTGAATGTGCCAAAGCTTTTACCCCACAAATGGGCTAATTGATCAGAATATTAGCGAAAAAAAAAACTCTTGCAATTGTGTAGTTGGTGCACATTTTGTGCACCAGTTTATACTCGACGTGCTTCTGAAGCACGTTGAGCTAATTTTTTTTTTTAATTTAAGCACGATGTGCTTACTCAGCACGTCGAGCTCGATGTGCACAGCAAGCACATCAAGCTCAGGCTCAGGTTGACCAACTTGACCAACTTTTTAAAAAGTTGGTCAGTTGGTTAGGTTGATCAGGCTGACAAACTGGCACGACGTGCTTGGCAAGCACGTCATGCCAGAATATTTTTTTTTAAATTTTGGAGCCGTTGAATCAACAGCTTCAAATCATCCTTTTGTGCATAAAATGCACATCTCCATTTCTCCATTCACTTACACTCTCAATTCTCTATTTCACTCACCGAAATTCTCTCTCTCGCTCTCACTCTCCATTTTCTCTCAGTCTTGCTCCGGTGAAAATCCCTCCCTCACACTCTCAATTTTCTCTCAAATTTGGCCGGTGCAAAATTGGTTTCCAACTAACAAAAGGTTTTGGGCAGAAGGAAATGAATTGGCCAGAAGGTTTGCGGGTAGCATCTTTAGCAGCTAGTGGAGAGTTTATTTTTAACCAGTGAAAGGAAACCAATTGGCCAGAAGCCTTGCAAGAAGCATCTTCAGCAGCGCAGTTGGTTGGATTTCATCATCGACATTGTTCACTGAAATAAGTATTTATAAAGTTTAATTTTTTGTAATATTGCTATGATTTTAATGTACTATGTATGAATTAAATTATATGTAATATAATGTTTAGGCTAAATGTTGTATGATTATAATTATAATTTGTCATTTAAATGTTTGAAGTGAAATTGTTGGTGGAATATTTATAATTTTTTGACGTAGAAATGTTATGTAATGATATTTTGGTTGAGATGTTGAATAATTACATTTGTGTCCCTATATTGTTGAATATTTACATGTTGGCCCCTGAACTTTTGTATAATCATAATTTGAACTCAAAACTTTTTAAAATTATAGTTTGACACAATATTTTTATGTATTTATATTTTGGCCCCTAAAATTTTGTATAATTATAATTTGGCCCCTAACTTTATAATAATTACATTTTTGCCTCGAAACTTTTGTACAATTACAATTTGACCCCAAAAATTTTTTAAATTACAGTTTGACCCCTATATTTTTATGTGTGTATAATTTGGCCTCTAAACTTTATAATAATTACATTTTTGCTCCGAAACTTGTGTACAATTACAATTTGATCCCAAAACTTTTTATAATTATAGTTTGAATCCTATATTTTTATGTATTTATAATTTGGCCCCTAAACTTTATAATAATTACATTTTTGCCCCAAAACTTTTGTATAATTACAATTTGACCCAAAAACTTTTTCAAATTACAGTTTGACTCCTATATTTTTATGTATTTATAATTTGGCTCCTAAACTTGTTATAAATACAATTTGCCCACTAAAATTTTTAATAATTATATTTTTGCCCCTGAAATTTTTTATAATTACATTTTTGCCCCTAGAATTTAATATATTTTGGCCCCCTAAACTTTTTTATAATTATAATTTGGCCCTTAAATTTTTTATAATTACATTTTTGCCATGGAACTTTATGCATAATTACAATTTCACCTCAAAACTTTTTAAAATTACAGCTTGACTGCTATATTTTTATGTATTTATATTTTGGCCCCTAAACTTTTTAATAATTACAATTAGACCCCAAACCTTTGAATAAATACAATTTGATAGGCTTGAAAGTTTTGTATATTTTGAACATGTTGTTTAGGATTAATTATGTTTTGTTTGTTAGATATAAAACTTGTTAGTTTTACATTGGTTAGATTTAGGTGAAACATGTTGAACGATAATACTTTGGCAATTAATTTATATTGGGGAGGAAAAATTGTGTATACCGGAGGATCAATGTTGTATGACTTGTCAATACCAAAAAATGTTTTGTTCCTTACAGAAAGGGTAAATTTCGAGGAATTGATAGATAAAATATACGATGCTATGGATATAGATCGGAGTAGATTCAAGATTAATTTGATGCTCAGGGGTTGCAACTTTACAATTGACCCCTTAAGCGGGGGTCCCACTAAGAGACTTAATGTGTGGAATGTGGAGACGATGGAACTTCGGTTGGGCATGTTATTTGATAGTAAAACAAAGGCACAGAAAGCAGCGCAAAAGTGGTCAATTAAGAAAAACAAAGAGTACAAGGTGCGCAGCTGTTCTTAGATGACTTGGTATGTTCGTTGCAGGGCTCGTAACTCGACATTTCCATGCAATTGGCAGTTGAGAGCGACGTTAAGATGTTCTCATAACATGTGGATGATTGTTACTCTTGCCGATGAACATACATGTGCCCGAGTGTTCAATAACAACGATCACCGGCAGTTGAGTTTAGAGTTAATTGCTGAATTCATTCTTCCACACATTAGTAATGGTCCTATGTTCAAGGTAAAGGAAATAATGACAGCAATTAAGTAGCATTTTCATTGCGATGTGTCGTACAGGAAAGCTTGGTTCAGTCATTGTAGAGCCATTGATATTCTTTATGGTAATTGACCTTCATCTATACTCCTTCTTCCGACATACATGAAAGAGTTGCAATGATGTAATCTGGGGACAGTTGTTGTGTGGGACTTATATCCAAGTAGCATCCCTTTTAACATATTTTTCGACTATGTTTTTTGGGCTTTTAGTCCTGTTATTCAAGCATTTCATCATATGAAACTGGTGATTTGCGTGGACGGCACTTTCATGAAAGGACCGTACCAAGAAAAATCACTAGTTGTTGTCAAGTACGATACAAGCAATCACCTATTGCCGCTAGCTTTCACACTCGTCGATGAGGAGAACAACAAAAGTTGGTCTTGGTTCATGTAGTTGTTGCGTATTCACATATGTGGTGATGTTCAAAATGTATGCGTGATATCCAACAGGCATAAATCAATTATCCACGCAATGACCACGCTTCTAAAATGGCATGAACCCATGGAAATCCAATGCTACTGTCTTGTGTGCGTGCAAAGTAATTTCACACAGAAATTTAAGAACGAGAGGTAATATGGTTTTCGAATTTTTATTTTTTAGTTTAGGGTTTTTTACAATTTTAGGGTTTAGTGTCTAACGAAGTACTCAATTCTATAGGCTAAAGAAACTTGTTATGTAGATGGAATGGCCAAAGATATGAAGAATTCATGCATCAAATACATAGTTTGAATCAAGAGGTGTATGATTGGTTGACAGGCGTCAATGTTAGACTTGAACAATGGGCTTTGTGCATGGACGAGAGATACCGTTGGGGTCATACATCGACAAATATGGCTGAGTGTTTTAACAACTGGATGATAGTGCGCGGTTGTTTCCTATTACTGTTTGCGTTTGCTTTACATTAAGCCAGACCATTAAATTGTTTGTCAAGAATTAGAAATTGGCATAGGATATGAGATACCCACTCCCAGAATACAGTTGGAGTAAATATGCGTCAAATGAGAAAAAAGGAAAAAAACACAAAGTGGAAGTGTATGACTCCAGAAACAAAATTTTCAACATTATTACTCGCCATCGTCGAGGTCACGAGGGTGAAAAAATACAAACTGTAGACCTTACAAAGCAAATGTACACATGTCGTAAGTTTCAACAACTCCACTTTCCATGTTCACATGCAATGGTGGCATGCTCTCAATGCATAATAAAACCTATGGATCTAGTGGGGGAGGAGTATACTTACGATGCATATCTGGTGACATTCGGGCTCCAATTTTATCCTCTCAAAGACCAACGATATTAGCCGCCATCGGAACTCAAATTGACAATTAATAGTAGTCGCCTAAGACAAAGACGACCAGAGCCAATGCGGACTGCAAGAATTCAAAATCAAATGGATCATAGATGCCCAGATCCACCGCGTCAATATAGCAACTGTTACAGCCTGGACACATGGCACAAAACTGCCCATTTCTTGGTTTATTCCATCGTTAGCAATGCAGGGTTTTGGATGCTTTAACTGGACTAAGTACTCCATAATCGGAGGTTTTCATTTTAACCTTGTAAAATTGTAATCATATTTTTCGTATTTAATAAAATTTTGGGGTGACGTTCCTTTCCCGTGTACGGGGTTTGCCATCTAATAGAGTTAGTTTTTGATTTTTTAAGGTTTAGGGCTGGGATTTAGATTTTTAGGGTTTAGGGTTTACGGTTCAAATATAGGGTTTAAGATTTTGTTTTACTTATATATCTGTCGATATTCATTTTTACATCTCGCTTGCAACAAATTTTTTTTTTCATCATTCAAATTTTTTTGTCTATCCTAATTTACTTTGTAATTATCACTTTTACATTGTTGTATTCTTTACACATGCAGCCATGGATTTATATTAATCACGTCCATAAGAGCATCACACCACCAGTTCAGGGTCTTATAGATCCTTCTCTTTTACACCAGCAACATATGTATAGATTTGTAGCAATTTTTCACAGTCAAGGCTTTGATCTCGACATTAGGAGATGTGACGGACATTTTTTTGCAGTTACTTCAGGCAGAGAACCCAGCGTGAGATATTATATTGACGTTGCTGGGTTTGGCAGGGTATGCTGAATCGGTTCTTTTAATTTGGACTACGGATTGATTACTGTGTTTGTTGAGCAATGGAGATAGGAGACCCATACATTTCATCTTCCTGTTATTGGTGAGGCCACTATCACTTTGCAGGATGTCGAAGTGTTGTGGAGTTTGTGACTGGATGGTTTATTCGTTATGTTACGCTACAGGAGTACTTCCGTTGTTGAGCGACGAAAGATGGTTTTGAATTGGTTGGGATTTTTACCTAAGCAACAGCATTTCAAATGGATAAAGATCGATGTCCTGTACAGGCATTTGACACAGCATCTATTACCATTAGATGCCCTGAATGAGATGGTCTGCAAGTATGCTCGCATGTTACTTTTGATATTACTCAGAGGTTACATGTTTTAGATGGTGTGGGGAATGTTATAAATATACTCTAACTGGATTCGTTAAGAGATTTAGAGGGAATGGAACAATATAGTTGGGGGAGTGCTATTCTCGCATGCTTCTATAGGCGCATGTGCGACGAATCAGTTGTCGGAATTAAGATCACTGTAGGCCTGTACATGCTACTTCAGGTAAAAAACTTAAACGTTAATCTTACATTACTAAGTATGTTTAATTAGTTAAATAACTTAAGATCTAACATTTAAATTATCTGATTTTAATAGCTATGGGCATGGAAGCGGTTTTTGACTATCCGTCCAGCTATAGTCGATCACTGACCACCGAGTGATTATCCATGGGAAGGTAGATGGGTAACCTGGTGTACAATTCAAAATGCTCCCCAGCACGTTATCAGTCAATACCGTGATCAGCTATTGATGTTGCAGTCGGATCAAGTATTTTTTCATTTTCACGAAGCATGACAATTTTCTCCATATTACATACATTTTGTTAAATACACGTCGATGACTAATGATTGATTGTTGCAGTTCATATGGATGCCCTACACTGATGATGTGCTATTGTCTCTACTCGCATATTGCACAGCAGGAACTCATATTTGGAGAACTAGAGTCCTCTCGCTATTTTGGTACATTGTCATGTTTTATTTGCCATATTGTGTCATGCGGCAGTTTGGAGTGTGCCAGCATATTTCAAAGGATCCCGACACTGATCAGGGCATATTATATGATATGCAACTAAAGGGATATCCAGGACGGGATTGGAGTGACTACCACAAGTCTTGGGTCAGTTATTGGCATGGACATGCAGGTTCGGTCGTTTTTGGAGAGCTTACGAATACTTTCCAGCCATGGACTAATTACCTATCGTGGTACCACTGCCACACAATCCTCTATATCACCCCTCTCGTCCACCAGATTTGGCATGATAGGCTGCAAGGTGTTTCTGGGCAGTTCGAGTACATGGTAATTATTATTCAGTACTAAAACATTTCATTCAATAAATCGTACTTCCAACATATGTTTACTGATAATTTGTATTTATGTGTCTTAACAGATGAGCAGCATGTATAGGATAAGACAAGCGTTTCTATCTAGTGTTAGCCACAATGACCCCTCACAGAGTTTTCATCCCGGTCTAATTACGATTTGAGACGAGGTGTTTAGATCTATGCAGTACTTACAGGGTTCTGAGCGTATGGGTTTTGGCCCAGATTCCCAACAGGACACTGGCAAGGCTAGCCATTATCATAGGGCAATAAGATATGTCCCTAGCCAGGCTAGCCATTCGTCTTAGGGAGATAGACGTTGTCATAGACATGGACTTCGCGATAATGGCAGACAGGACGAGTAGGTTACCCTGGCAATTACTACACACGTATCATCGGGAGTACACAGATCTCGACTTTGTCTGGTACATTCAAGGAGTACGATGCATACACTTCCTCTGCTATGCACGCTAGTACTTCTGTCGTTGGGCACTAGTTCTATACGCTTGGATTTTTTGATGGATCTGACTTGCACCATATATTTCAGTTCCTGCATGGATGTACCAGTGGATTTACTGATTCATATGCTTCGACATTTTTTACATCGGGTCCTATTCCACACATTCCCATCTCAGGCCCATCCACCTCTACCATGATCCGTCATCATTATTGAGATCCGTTCGGTGTAGATTCATCATCTGATCCTACAGGCTCACACCACGGAGTTGATGATGATGATGATGAGACCAGCATAGTTGAGTCGTTAGCTTACCCAATAGTTCGTGGACGACGTGAGGTTCGAAGGCCATGTAGATTTTGTTGCTCGTCGATCCCTTGAGACTTGGATCGGGGTCAACATCAACAATATTCATTTCATTTATAAATTGTATACTTGATTAATTTTTTTACACAAATTTGTAAATTCTCTAATTCTATACTTGAACATTTTATCTATTTGCTTAATTTACTATTTTCCGCCGATAATTGCTAACTTCGTCATTTTCACTTATGAACTAGAATTTGACATCGAAAAACCCCCACAAAAAAATTTATCAAACTTAGGGTTTAGCCATTCCATTTATAAATTGTGAAAAATTAATCATTTCACTCCGTCATTTATAATGCCGATCTTAACTAATCGAACATACAAACCCTAAACCCTACAAATCAAATTTCTTAACCCTAAACCCTAAATTTGTTTTAAGGGTTTAGGGTTAAAAATTTTATTTTTAGGGTTTAGGGTTAAGGTTCAGGGTTTAGGGTTAGGATTTTTAGGGATGGTTTATATGTTCGATTAGTTAAATCTTAAACCCTTAAACCCAAAACACTAAATTTAAACTCTAAAAATCAAAATTCTTAAAATCATCAAAAAAAAAAAAATTCAATGACCTTAATTAATCGAACATATAAACCCTAAACCCTAAACCCTAAACACTAAATTTGATCTCTACAAATCAAATTTCTTAACCCTAAACCCTAAATTTGTTTTGAGGGTTTAGGGTTAAGAATTTTGGTTTTTAGGGTCTAAGGTTTAGGTTTAGGGTTTAGGGTTAGGATTTTTAGGGAGGGTTTATATGTTTGATTAGTTAAAACCTTAACCCAAAATCCTAAACACTAAATTTAAACCATAAAATCAAAGTTCTTAAAACCCTTAAAAAAATTCACCGATCTTAATTAATCAAACATATAAACTCTAAACCCTAAACACTAAACCCTAACTCTACAAACCAAATTTCTTAACCCTAAACCCTAAATTTGTTTTAAGGATTTAGGGTTAAGAATTTTGGTTTTTAGGGTTTAAGGTTTGGGTTTAGGGTTTAGGGTTGGGGTTTTTAAGGAGGGTTTATATGTTCGATTAGTTAAACCTTAAACCCAAAATCCTAAACTCTATATTTAAACCCTAAAATCAAAATTCTTAAAACCCTTAAAAAAATTCGCCGATCTTAATTAATCGAACATATAAACTCTAAACCCTAAACACTAGACCCTAACTCTACAAACCAAATTTCTTAGCCCTAAACCCTAAATTTTTTTTAAGGGTTTAGGGTTAAGAATTTTGGTTTTTAGGGTTTAGGGTTTGGGTTTTTAGAGTTAGGGTTTATATGTTCAATTAGTTAAACCCTAAACCCCAAATCCTAAACACTAAATTTAAACCCTAAAATCAAAATTCTTAAAAACTGAAAAAAAATTCGCCGATCTCTTTTAATCGAACATATAAACTCTAAACCTAAGCACTAAACCCTAACTCTACAAACCAAATTTCTTAACCCTAAACCCTAAATTTGTTTAAGGGTTTAGGGTTAAGAATTTTGGTTTTTAGGGTTTAGGGTTAGGGTTTTTAGGGTTAGGGTTTATATGTTCAATTAGTTAAACCCTAAACCCCAAATCCTAAACACTAAATTTAAACCCTAAAATCAAAATTCTTAAAACCCTTAAAAAAAATTCGCCGATCTTAATTAATCGAACATATAAACCCTAAACCCTAAATACTAAATTTAAGCTCTAAAACTAAATATGTTAACCCTAAACCCTAAATTTGTTTTAAGGGTTTATGGTTAAGATTTTTAGGGTTAGGGTTTATATGTTCGATTAGTTAGACCCTATATCCCAAATCCTAAATCCTTAAACCTCAAACTCTAAATTTAAACCCTAAAAACCAAAATTCTTAAAACTCTTAAAAAGATTCACCAATCTTAATTAATTGAACACATAAACCCTAAATCCTAAATTCTACACCTAAACATATGAATCCTAAACCCTAAATTTAAACCCTGAACCCTAAACTCAAATTTAAACCCTAAACCCCTGGAAAAAAAAAAAGACGAGCCAATTTCTATTAAAGAAAAACTGAATTTCGGTTAGTTGGTCAACGTGACCAACTAACCGGTGAGGTGCTCGACGTGCTTGTTGAGCACGTCGAGCCATTAAATTAAAAAAAAAAAGGAATTTTGGTCAGGTGGTTAGCATCACCAACTGACCAATCACTCCCTCGACGTGCTTGCGACGTGCTCAATAAGCACGTCGTGCTTAAAATTAAAAAAAAAAAATAGCTTGACGTGCTTCAGAAGCACGTCGTGTATAAAATGGTGCACAAATTGTGCACCAGCTACACAATTGAAAGAGTTTTTTGTTTTGGCTAACATTCTTATCAATTAGCCCCACAAATGAGAAAAAAAAAATTTAGCCTTTATGTTTTTAGCCAATATCATCTACCAAACTTGTCCAAACTCTTTCTTAACAATGTGCATTTTTTAAAATAGCTTTTGTAATTTACTACTGATTAATAAACACTTTTATTATATATAAAATTATAAAGGGCATTTTAGAATGTTCATGAACTCCGTCGCCCCCCCCCCCCCCCCCGAAAAAAAAAAAAAAAAAAAAAAAAGCCCAAAACAGAACTAAGATGAAATCCTAAACTACTATTTGAGGGGGGCTACGTTTAATTTTTCAAATGTGATGGACACTATCTGCAATTATTATAAACATCAAGGCGAAATTATCCTTTATTTAAAATCACGACAAATGGAAAATTAAATAGAAAAAACAAAGGGTGAGGATGGAAATTCTTGTTTTTGGAACCACATATAATATGTTCTGTCCTCGAATAAGACAAGTCCAACTTTCATTAGTCAAACATGATGTCACCGCAGAACGAGAGGTAGAAAAAAGAGAAGCAATAAGAAGACAACCTGAAGATGTGAGCCATGACGTTACCATTTTTGCTCGGATGTATGTGCATAACTCGTAGGATCCACATAATTCTGTGAGATAACTTTCTATGAAGTTAGATACAAACCAAATCAAGTACATATATGTTTCATGAAAAGAGTGGAAACTAGAAAACCTAAGTTTTGGACTTTCTATTCTCATCGAACAAGTCATTGAATTCAACAGGAAGAAATATAGAGATGAAGAATAAAGAGCTAGTTTTCATTCCTTCCCCAGGAATGGGCCACCTGGTATCAACTATTGAAGTAGCAAAGCTTCTGATTGATCAAAATGAGCAGCTGTCGATCACAGTTATCATAATGAAGCTACCATTTGATACAAAGGTCAGTGGCTATACAAAATCACTGTCTGAATCTTCCAATTCGGGTGTAAGGTTTCTTGAGCTCAATAAAGATGAATCTTCCTCACAATCGACATTTTCCAGTACTTTTTTGTTTGATTTTATTGATAATCACAAGACTCATGTAAGGGATATTCTTGCTGAGAAATCTAATTCTCTGTCATCTGATCTCGCTGGAATTGTCATAGACATGTTTTGTGCATCTATGATTGATGTAGCAAATGAGTTTGGTGTTCCCTCTTATATCTTTTATACTTCTGGTGCTGCAATGCTTGGTCTTGTATTTCATATGCAAACCCTGAGAGATAATTTCAACGAAGATGCTACTGAGTACAAAAATTTGGACATTGAGGTAGCTATTCCAACTTACATCAATCCTGTTCCAACTAAAGTTTTGCCTTCTGTAATTTTTGATAAGGAAGGAGGTTGCAGAATGTTTCTCGATCAGGCCAAAAGGTACAGGGAAACCAAGGGAATCATAATCAATACCTTCCTCAAGTTAGAGTCTCATGCAATAGACGCTTTGTCTAAAGATAAAACCATCCCTCCAGTCTACGCAATAGGGCCGACATTGAACCTTAAGGGAAGCGATGAACAAAATCAAGATCCTCAGACGATTATGGAATGGCTTGATCTTCAGCCTGATTCTTCTGTTGTGTTTCTTTGCTTTGGTAGTGCAGGTTCTTTTGAGGTAGACCAAGTAAAGGAAATTGCATCTGCACTCGAGCATAGTGGATACCGATTCTTGTGGTCTCTCAGAAGGCCTCCACCTAAAGGCAAGATTGCATATCCAGGTGATTACGAGAATCTGGAAGAAGTCTTGCCAGAAGGGTTCTCGCAGCGCACTGCAGAGATTGGTAAAGTTATTGGATGGGCACCACAAGTAGCAGTTTTATCCCATCCTGCCATTGGAGGCTTTGTGTCCCACTGTGGCTGGAACTCGACATTAGTAAGTGTTTGGTGTGGAGTGCCAATGGCAACCTGGCCGCTTTATGCCGAGCAGCAGGTGAATGCATTCCTAATGGTGAAGGACTTGGGGTTGGCTGTGGAGATTAAAATGGATTTCAGGAAGGATTTTCGAATGCCAAGTGCCAATATTTTAAGTGCAGATGTTATAGAAAAAGGGATTAAAAATCTTATGGATCCTGAGAATAAAATCAGAAATAAAATGAAGGAAATGAAAGATAAGTGCAGGTTAGCCCTCACTGAAGGAGGATCATCCTCTGCTTCCCTGAGATGTTTTCTAGATAACGTAATTGATAATATCCCATGATTAAGTCTCGCTGTAGATTTTAACTCTCTATGTTCTGAGATATGTTATATGAATTCATGTGTTTTTAACAGCTTATGCTTAATGATTAGCAAAGATTAAATCTCTGAACTCTGCAATGAGTAATAAAAAATATGCGACTGATCTTACCTGTATGGATTTTTTCTTTTTGTTTGGTGGGAAGAAGGATGAACTCGTGGAGATTTTCTATAGGGAAAACTGATCAGCAAATGCTTGGGAGTTGACGAGAGGTAATACCATAAAAATGTTTTCTTTTTCCTCTATGTGTTCTCGAATGGTGTCTGTATTTGCTCTGCTGACCCTTTCCAGTGATCGTCCTATCCGAAGCACACACTGTTGCTAGGAAAAATCCTTGCCTGATCCTGACAACTCAATTTATATGATTGTTATATATGGGAAATTACTCTAAAAGAATAAAGGCAACGGTCAAACAAAAGTTTTCGAGTGGTTTTTTTGGGAGCATTTGGTTAGTATCGAAATTTTGATGAGAAAAATATTTAATTGAGTAGACGAATGACGGGTGACGAGTAGCAAAGTAATCCTCATAACTGAGGCTCATAAGCGATTTCAACGTGAATGAACTGTGCAATGGGGAAGGATGTGTGAAATGTGAGTTGAACTTCTAAGCAAGTTTCCGAATCCTGTCAGGAAATGGAGATTAACAAACCAATGTTCAGTGCTAGTACTTCACCGAAAGTTGTTACGATCAGATTTAGCTACTTCCTCACTTTTTCCAAAACTTCCTTGAATTTGTAATGTGACATGGCCTTAGCACAATATCCAGACCACTTATGATAGGGTGAAAATTTTAAGTGGTTCATTGTCATTCTTTTTCGGTGAATTTTATCATGTACCGGATAATGAGTAGGCAGTGATGTAAGTTACTGTCTAATGGGTCACATTTTCACCGTTGGGTCTATGAATGTAATCTGTAGACTCAGTCCATTTTAAAAAAATCCATCTTTTTCTTGCGCCATAGAATTTCTCTTCCAATCAATCGACAGAATTAGTTGCTTTAAGCTCATTTCAGCTAGCTAGTCTAGATCAATTACTTTTCACTAGTTACAAAAACATATCATTTGAATTACCTCATATTTCACACATCTTCTTTGACATGTTTTTTTTTTTTTTTCCAAAATTTCTTCTAATGAAGTAACCAAATAAAACAGACACATTAGCAGAATTCAGGATTAGGTGTTCAAGAGAGCAACAAATTTTATGCACTGTAAATTACATACCAAATACTCGGTGAGGTTTTGTTCAAACAATGGCGGACGAGAGAATCGTGACTTGAGGGGGTAAGAATTTATAGATATACATTCAGAATCTATACGTCTTTTAGAATTTTAAAGGCTGAAATATAAATTTTTTTAAAGGTATTGAAGAGAGCAGCAACCTGTATGCGCTCCAAATTAATACCAAAGATTTAGTGAAATTTTGTTCCAGAAACGGGCAGACGAGAAAGCTGTGACTTGGTGCCTCTTCTTCTTTTTTTTTTTTTTTAACCTTTCTAAACAGTTTGTGATATTTATTCTTATATGTATTTTTTTTTTGTCTTTTTACAGTTTTTTTTTTTTTTTGGTTATCTGTATTTCTCACTTTTGTTTGACAGATGGTTATTTTTGTTTGAGATTCCATCTTTTGCTTTGCATAAGCTGGCTGTACGCATGAAGATGTTTTTGCCATTTGCTGTGGAGCTTGATATTTTAAAAATTTAAAGAGGGTATAAATTAAGAATTGGATTGTTGAATTTAGATTATATATTTATCTTTTTGATAATATTGATAGCACAATTGTCTTTTATTTTGAGTCCAAATATAACGATGTGAAGGATTAAGCTGAAATCACCGTAAAATTTTAGGGGAGCTTAGTGCAATTAAACTTTTAGGGTAAATTGCCTTTTTACATAACTAACTACACAATTAATTTTGATCATAAATTATCAGACTAAAGTGACATAAAATAACGCTAGAAATTGCAAAACACCAAAATGTGAAGGTCGTTCACTCCAGTTACCCTAGTGTTTCTCCTATATGCATTGAATATGTTCAATGCATCAATATCTATACTTGATTTGTAGATGTATGCTTTGTGGATCAACTATGATTACATCATATTATTCTATAACCACTTGCCTGATTTATGTATTTCTTTATCAATTTTTGGTTGTAACTCGAGTGACGGAGAACGGTTATTATTCATGATATTCAAGCCCACACAGGAAACAAGTTTTACTGAACAAAAGATGAGTATTAGATTTGACAGGTTAAAAGTGTGATTGGCAGAATAGTATTAAAAAAAATTGAGTACAATGCAAATTATGAAGTACTACTAAATTTTCGTTTTGCAAAAATTTGCACTAGTTTTTGTTAACAATGTACAAGACTTTGAACAAAAATGATAAATGATGATAATCTTCTCTTTGGTCCAAGCCAAGACAGAAGCAAATATTATGGGAAAAGAATACAAGCAAGGCACGATCCAAAAATCATATCAAATTATTGGACGGATAAGTACTTTCCATGTTGTGAAACGATTAAATATTTGTATGAATCTGCTTACAAAAGTAAGAACTAGAAGAACTCCAGGGTAGATGGATTTGAAAGTAAATTACGTTTAGTGGAATCAGAGAAGGGAATAGGTGTCAGTAGTGATAACACTATTACGGATATTCAAAAAATAATAATTATTATTCTTTAATCGAATGAAAATAATTAATTGATATTTATATGACTCTCTTCAAAATACTACTCTACCAAACTTATTAACCATTTTGATAAAAATGATAGTTATGAAATTATACCTTATTTAAAATCACGATAAAGGGACAAATAAATGGAAAGAACAAAGGGTGAGGATTCAAATTCTTGTTTGGAAACTTGTATAATGATGTTCTGTCCTTAAGTAAGACAAGTCGAAATTAGGTATTGACTTTCATTAGTTAAACATGATGTCACCGCAGAACAAGAAGTCAAAAAGAGAGGAGCAATAGGAAGACAACCTAAAGACGTGAGCCATGACGTTACCATTTTACTTGGATGTATGTGTATCGTTATATTAAACTCGTAGGATCCACATTATTCTGTGAGATAAGTTTCTGTGTTAGATACACACCAAATCAAGTTTCATTAAAAGAGTTAAAACTAGGAAGCCTAAGCTTTGGACTATCTGTTCCCATCGAACAAGTCAACGAATTCAACAGGAAGAAATATAGAGATGAAGAATAAAGAGCTACTTTTCATTCCTTCCCCAGGAATGGGCCATCTGGTATCAACTATTGAATTAGCAAAGCTTCTGATTGATCAAAATGAGCAGCTGTCGATCACAGTTCTCATTATGAGCACCTGGTATCAACTATTTGATTCAAAAACCAGTGGCTATACAAAATCATTGTCTGAATCTTCCAATTCGGGTATAAGGTTTCTTGAGCTCAAAAAAGATGAATCACAATCGACATTTTCCAGTACTTTTTTGTATGATTTTATTGATAATCACAAGACTCATGTAAGGGAAATTCTTGCTGAAATATCTAATTCTGTGTCATCTGATCTCGCTGGAATTGTCATAGACATGTTTTGCACATCTATGATTGATGTTGCAAATGAGTTTGGTGTTCCCTCTTATATCTTTTATACTTCTGGTGCTGCAATGCTTGGCCTTGTATTTCAGATGCAAACCCTGAGAGATAATTTCAACGAAGATGTTACCGAGTACGAAAATTTGGACATTGAGGTAACTATTCCAACTTACATCAATCCTGTTCCAACTAAAGTTTTGCCTTCTGTAATTTTTGATAAGGAAGGAGGTTGCAGAATGTTTCTCGATCAGGCCAAAAGGTACAGGAAAACCAAGGGAATCATAATCAATACCTTCCTCGAGTTAGAGTCAGATGCAATGGACATTTTGTCTAAAGATAAAACCATCCCTCCAGTCTACGCAATAGGGCCGATATTGAACCTTAAGGGAACCGATGAACAAAATCAAGATCCTCAGATGATTATGAAATGGCTTGATCTTCAGCCTAATTCTTCTGTTGTGTTTCTATGCTTTGGTAGTTCAGGTTCTTTTGAGGGAGACCAAGTAAAGGAAATTGCATCTGCACTCGAGCATAGTGGATACCGATTCTTGTGGTCTCTCAGAAGGCCGCCACCTAAAGGCAAGATTGCATATCCAGGTGATTACGAGAATCTGGAAGAAGTCTTGCCAGAAGGGTTTTTGCAACGCACTGCAGAGATTGGTAAAGTTATTGGATGGGCACCACAAGTGGCAGTTTTATCCCATCCTGCCGTGGGAGGCTTTGTATCCCACTGTGGCTGGAACTCGACACTAGAAAGTGTTTCGTGTGGAGTGCCAATGGCAACTTGGCCGCTTTATGCCGAGCAGCAGGTGAATGCATTCCTAATGGTGAAGGACTTGGGGTTGGCTGTGGAGATCAAAATGGATTTCAGGAAGGAATTTCGAATGCCAAGTGCCGATATTTTAAGTGCAGATGTTATAGAAAAAGGGATTAAAAATCTCATGGATCCTGAGAATAAAATCAGAAATAAAATGAAGGAAATGAAAGAGAAGAGCAGGTTGGCCCTCACTGTGGGAGGATCATCCTCTGCTTCACAGAGATGTTTTCTAGACAACTTAATTGATAATATCCCATGATTAAGTCTCTCTGTAGAAATTGACTCTCTATGTTCTGTGATATGTTATATGAATTTATCTGTTTTTTACTGCTTATGCTTAATGACTAGCAAAAATTAAATCTCTGAACTCCGCTATGAGTAATCAAATACTAAGTGACTGATCTTACCTGTATGGATTTTTTCTTTTTCTTTTTTCTTTTTGTTTGGTGGGGAGATGGATGAACTCGTGGAGATTTTCTATAGGAAAGTAAAACTGATCAGCAAATGCTTGGGAGTTGAGGAGAGGTAACACCATGCCATTGTTTTCTTTTTCCTCTATATGTTCTCAAGTAGTGTCTCCTGTCGTCCTATCTGAAACATACACTGATGCTAGGAAAAATCCTTGCCTGCTCCTGACACCTCATTTATCATGATTGTTATACATGGGGACTTACTCCATAAGAAAAAAGGCTACAGTGCAACAAAAGTTTTCGAGTGGTTTGTGTGGGAAGCTTCTTGTTAGTATCGAAATTTGATGAGAGAATCTTCAATTGAGTAGACGAGTGATGGGTGACAAGTAGCAAAGTAATCCCCAGAAATGGACAAATTTGTTAAAATATTGACTGGAAAAAAAAAATTGGCAAATGTGGGGCGTTCGAAAAAATTTTTTGATAAACACGATGCAATTTTTTTTTTTTTAAAATGGAGCGCTGCGTTTGGAAATGAAAAAGACAAAATTTTCATTCTCAAATGCGGCGCTGACACACCGCAAAAAATCAATTGACATGTGGCAGGCTGTCTGCCACTGACAGCACGGCCGGTCAGCGGGTGGAAGCTGCCTGTTGACCGGCATGCTTTTTCGAGTGCCAAACGTGGCCCTGACACCTTGATTGACACGTGACAGGCTGTCTCCTCATCGACAGCACTGCCATTCAGTGGGCAGCTTTTGCTCGCTGACCAATAGACTTTTTCGAGTGCTAAACGTAGCGCTCTTTTATTTTTTATTTTTTAAATTAATTAGCCGTTGATCAGCTGAGAGCAACGGCTAGTTTTGAATCTTGGCTTATAAAACCCCCTCCCCAATTCAGCAACACACACACGTGAATTCATTTGCACACACCCACCAAACTTAAACTCAACTCTCATTTCTCTCTTCTTTGTTGCAAAGTTTCAGTCGTCTTCCTTCTCTTCTTCGTTGCAAAGTTTCAGTCGTCTTCCTTCTCTTCTGCAGAGCCATTTTCATTTTTCATCGGCAGAAAGAAAGTTATTTTCATTCTCTTTTGAAACAACATTTGGCTGCATTTTGGTTGGAAAAGGCAAAAAAGCACTCCGGTTGTGGACATTAAAATATCAAGTTAGTACATTATATTTATTAATTATTGTTCCGTTGTATTGTGTTGACATAATGTGTTGATAATTATTGTTCTGTTATAATGTGTTTATAATTATTTTTATGTTATTGTGTATTATGTAGTTGAAAAATTATTATTACTTATCACTAATTATATTGTTATTTGTATTTATGTAAATTTATAATTTATGTCGCAAAATGATTAGATAATTGCATGTAGACCACAAGACTATGCTTATTTACATTTTGCATGTGTATATTTTGGAAAATTACAATTTAGCCCTTGAAATTTTATATAATTATGAAATGGCCCTAAAATTTTGACATTATATAATTATGACCCCAAAAGTTACACCTACTTACACTTTAGCCCCTATAAGTATGAAAAAACACAATTAAGCCCCTGAAGTGTTGTGTAAATATAAATTGGACCCAAAACTTGTACATAATTAAATTATGACCGTTAATTTTGCATATTTATACTTTGGCCCCTATAATTATGCAAAATTACAATTGTGCCCTTGAAATTTTACATACTCATAAAATGAACTCGAAACTGTACATAGTTAATTTTGAACCCTGAAATTTTTATATGTTTACACTTTGTTTCTTATAATTAGGAAAAATAATAATTAGGCCCCCAAAGTTTTATGTAATTAAAAATTAGACCCCAAACTACTACATAGTTAATTTTTTGCCCAAAAGTTTTACATATTTACACTTTGGCCCCTATAATTATCAAAAATTACAATTGTGCCGACAAAGTTTTACGTATTTTTAAATTGGACTTAAAACTTGTACGTAGTTAATTTTTTACTCTAAAAATTTTTCAAATTTACAATTAGGCCCTTATGATTATGCAAAATAGCAATTAGGTGGGTGAAGTTTTACTTAATTAAAAATTAGGCCCCAAACTTGTAAATAGTTAAGTTTTTACCCTGGAAGTTTTACATATTTAAACTTTGGGCCTGTAATTATGCAAATTATAATTACGTCCTCGAAGCTTTACGTGATAATAAATTAGTCCCAAGAATTGTAAATAGTTAAATTATGACTCAATAGTTTGCATATTTACACCTTGGCCCCTATAATTATGCAAAATTATAATTGTGCCCCTAAAAATTTACGTACTCATAAAATGGACTCGAAACTGTACATAGTTAATTTTTAACTCCGAAATTTTTATATATTTACATTTTGTTTCCTATAATTAGGAAAAATAACAATTAGGCCCCTGAAGTTTTATGTAATTAAAAATTGAACCCCAAACTACTACATAGTTAATTTTTCGCCCGAAAGTTTTACATATTTACACTTTGGCCCCTATAATTATGAAAAATTACAATTGTGCCGACAAAGTTTTACGTATTTTTAAATTGGACTCAAAACCTATACGTAGTTAATTTTATGTAATGTCTCAAATTAGGGTTCAGGCCCCAATGATTATGAAAAATTACAATTACGCTCGTGAAGTTTTACTTAATTAAAAATTGGACCGCAACTTTTAGTCGTGTAATTATGAAAATTTACAATTACTTTCCCTGAAGTTTTACGTAATAATAAATTAGTCTAGAAATTTGTACATAGTTAAATTTTGACTCGTTACTTTTGCATATTTACACTTTGGACCCTTTAAATTTAATATTTATATTTTCGGCCCAATAATTTTGAAAAATTTAAATTTGACCCCTTTAGTTTACATGATTATGAATTTACTCCGAAACTGTTAAATAATATATTTAGGATTTAAATGTTAATTAAATTTTGTCCAGTCAATTTCATACTTTATATTTTGATTCAACATTTGATTTCCAAATGTGAATGTCATTACTACTTCATGATTAATTACAGTTACGTATTATGTTACACAAAACACGTAATTGGGCTTGCATTTGTTAGATTGGGTAAAACATGTTGAACGATCATACTTTATCTATTCAGTTATACTGAGGAGGAAACATTGTGTATGTCGGATGATCAATGTTGTATGACCCACCTATGCCAAAAAAAGTTTTGTTCCTTAGACAAAGGGTGTGCTATCAGGAGTCGGTTGATAAAGTTTACAATGCTATGGATGTAGATCGAAATAGATAAAAAATTAATTTAATACTTAGGAGTTGCTTTCAACAACAAGGTGTATTTAGTGCTACACCTTTGGATGACGGTGACGGAGTGGACACGATGTACTACTTCAAAGCAAACACTCGAGAACCAACAGAGATCTACGTGGAGGTTGAAGAGATCCGAAAGTAGAACAGCAAGATACTCAATGCAATGAAATTGCATGGACACACTTTGATCAAGGCACTAGTCTACGTGGCACGTCGACGTTGGAAGAAGCGTGGACATTTGATATGTACAGAGGTCAGTGTACTCAGCATAAAATAGGAGATGGCCAGCGGACTAGGAGAGGACGTCGAAGAGGCAGCAGAAATCATGTTGATCAAGGCACTAGTAGCAGCGCTGTAGTTATGTATCTGTCTTTGGCGGGAGAGTTTGCTTTTGGACAAGACGATGATGATACACCTCACATTCGTGGTACAAAACCAAAAAATGATGTTCAAGATGATGATATGGACTCCGAATCGGAACTTGAATATGATGAGTTTGAAGATGACATGAAGGATATAATGAAACTGGATAAGAAGATGCACAGAGACATTTGGATGTAGGTCCTAGTTTAGCATGGACGGACTACGATCCTGGAACACTACAGTATGATGCTGGTGTGGATACAATTTTGCAATTTGACCCCTTAAGCGATGGTCCAGTTGAGAAGCTTAATTTGTACAACGAGTAGACAGGTGACATTCGGTTGGGTATGCTATTTGATTTAAACGAAAAGGAAATAAAAGCAGTAAGATTATGGTCTATGAGAGAAAATAGAGAGTACAAAGTTCGGGAGAGTACTCCAACCACTTCATATGTCCGTTGTAAGGCTCGTAATTCGACACCTCCATGCAATTGGCAATTGAGAGTGACATTGCGTAAATCTCATACCATGTGGATGATAGTTACTCTCGTAGGTGAACATACATGTGCTCAAGTCAATACCAGAAATGATCACCGGCAGTTGAGCTCCAATTTAATCGCCAGTACATTTTACCTCACATTAATAACGGTCTACTGTTCAAGGTAAACGAGATCCAAGCCACAATTAAGCAGCAATTGTATTGCGATGTCTCCTATAGTAAAGCTTGGTACGCGCGTCGAAGGGCCATTGATATTATGTACAGAGACTGGCCATCGTCTATACACATTCTTTTGACATATATGGAAGAGTTACAATGCAGCAATCCAGGGACAGTTGTTGTGTGGGCCTCATATCCTGGCTGCATTCCGTATAACGTAATTTTTGACTATGTATTTTGGTCTTTCGGTCCTGCCATTCAAGCCTTCTAATATATGAAACTGGTGATATGTGCTGACGGCACTTTTATGAAAGGAGCGTACCAAGAAAAATTACTTGTTGCACTTGGATACGATGCTTGCAATCACCTCATGCCCCTAGCCTTCGCCTTCATTGACGAGGAGAACAATCGAAACTGGTCTTGGTTCATGAGATTATTGCAAATTCACGTTTGCGGTAACATTGAAAAAGCGCGTCATATCCGATAGGCACAAGTCAATTATTCATGCAATGACGACACTTGAGGAATGGCAGGAAACACGGGGAGTCCACCATTTCTATCTAATTCACGTGCAAAGCAATTTTGCACAAAAATTTGAGAATGACAGGTAATGTCCAAATCATTTGGACGTGACGACATTATATTTTTTTCGAAATTTTTCACTCAAAAAGCTTATTATGGCAGCTGGAAAGGCCAACTAGCCTTATACGTACGACTACTACATGCAAGAAATATAAAATTTGAATGAAGAAGCGTACAATTGACTAACAGGCATAAATGTTAGGCTCGAACAGTGGGTCCTCTGCAAGGATGACAGCAGCCGTTGGGGGCACACATCGACAAATATGGCAGAGTGTTTCAACAAGTTGCTTAGGGATGCTCGATTGTTGCCTATCACTGCATGTGTTCGCTTTACATTAACCCAAACTGTCAAACTTTTTGCTAAGAATGTGAAATTAGCGTGTGCTGTGCGATACCCATTTCCAGAATGCAGTTGGCAAAAATATGTGGCAAATGAGAAAAAAGGTAAAAGACATGCAATCGGTGTATATGACCCTGGAGCAGGTATTTTCTGCATTACTATTGGCCATAGGCATGGACACGAAGGTGGGAAAAGACAAATCATAGATCTGCACAAGCGGGAGTGCACATGTCTTAAGTTTCAACTACTCCATTTCCCTTATTCACATGCGATGGCGGCATGTTCTATTTCTGAATTAATTCTATGGATCTTGTCGGGAAGGAGTATACTTACAATTTATATCAGGCATCATTCGGGCATCAATTTTATCCTCCCAGAGATCAAAGCTACTGGCCTCTATCGGATTTGAAGTTCACAATCAATACTAGTCGTCTAAAACAAAGGCGACCGGGGCCATTGCGGACTGCAAGAATTCAGAATCAGATGAAACAATGTAGCACTTGTTCACAACCTGGTCACATGGCAACCAATTGTCCTTTTGCTGGATATTTTAATCGTTAAGATTGTAAGGTTTATGTCATTATAAAGGGAGCAAATACTCCTTATTTATTCTACAATTTAAGCGTATTTGTGTGTAATCATTTAAAAGTACGGTTTATGTTCCTAAAAACTAAATTTAGTAATTTAATAAAATTACGGGGTTTCACCTTCCCTCGTGTACAGGGTTTGCCATTTAATAAAACAAATCCGTTTTTGCTTTTAAATTTTAATTTTTTGGGTTTAGGGTTTTAAGGGTTTAGTTATTAGTTATTAGTTTTAGGGTTTAGAGTATAGTTTGTTTAGGGTTAGGGTTTAGGGTTTTATTTGTTTAGGGTTTACGGTTTACGGTTTACGATTTAGTTATCAAATTTTAAGGGTTTAGGGTTCACACTTACGCTTCTAGTTAGTGATTATTCAGTTTGTATATTTTGTTTGTATGCAAGCACATTTTGATTGTACGATAATTTATAGACAGTATTTATTACTGATATTTTGTTCATTTTTCATATGTGCAGGTGTGAGTTCATATGGAGCCCGGCCGCATGAACGTGAGCACCTCAGCCCCCGTTCAGGGTCCTATAGATGATTATGTTTTACGCCTTCAGCCACAGCATAGATCTGCAGTAATTTTTCACTGTGAGGGCGTTGAGCTCGAGGTGAAGAGGTGCGATAGACATTTTTTGATACGCACAGAAGTAGTGAATGCCAAGAAAGTATTAAAAATTCTAGGTTGAACAACTCGAATGCTTGACTCTTTTGAAACCCTGTTCAAAGACTCCAAGAATCATGAATTGGTTGCTTTGATTCTATCCAACTTCATTGAATGTTCTCCTTTTAGAATTCGCTCTAGACCCCTAACCAACTTGTGGTGTAGATTCCTAAGTAGACAAACCTAAAAGACTAACGACAAACCGATTGAATAAACTCTAAGCGAGAATTTGAACTTAACAAAATCTCTTCGTTAAGAACAAGGGTAGTTCTTAATCACCAAAGAACTAAGAAGATCTCATCACGAGAAATACACTCGAAGTGCTGAAAATTATCAATAATCATCATAATTCTCGGATGAACAGTAACTCCCCTTTAAAAAAAAAGGTCAAACATTACAATAAGAAAATAAAACTAATTGGAAACTAACTAGGACGCTAGTTGTAACCTATCACAAAAGGTAACTACTAAAGATTACAACTTGTACTCAAAGAAAACTACTAAAACATGAAAACTTAAACTTAGGCCCAACTAGGGTCTCTCTAAGCCCAATAGAGGCTTGGTCACTTGACTTGGGCTGAACAAGGCTTCATGGTCTCCAAGGAAGCTTCATTAACTTCTTTGAATACAAACTTGATCCACAAATAATAGCTCACACCTTGGCCCAAACATTCAGCAACATAAACATAAATTCTAAGCCCAAGTTGAACATAAAAATCGTGTGAAATCTTTGAAGAAATTATCCTAACTCGTCCCCTCATTCCAAGCATCATCAAGGCTTCTCCAAGAACTCGTATAGGCATCCAAGGGGTTGTATCATTCCCTCCTTCCTCGCGAAGATTCATCCTCGAATCGCCTATAACATATAAACCAATATAAGTAACTAAATGATGGATAGATAAACAAAGTAGGACCGCCAATGACACTTAAGATATGAACTAAGTCATATAAATCAGATGACTCAATACAAGAATAAAAGCAAATACCTAAAAATTCATTGTTCTCTAAAGATGAAACAAGATAAAGCTCAAAAACAATCATGAATGATGCAACAACAGATTTTGATCCTAAGAATAATAAACATATCTTGATGTGTATCATCCTTAAAAACATGAATAATAAGCATGCATGGACTACTAATAAAATAACAAATATAATCAAAAGAAGAAATAAACACACAGATAGAATTACAGTCACTAGACGAACCATGCACATCACTACCAACTATTAAACTTGCACAATCCATATGATGCAACAAAGACTCAAAAATCTGAAAATTACTAAAAACTAACACACTAGAACATATAGGATAGCACGTATAAACAAACACATAATAAAAATAATTTTCTGAAGATAAAACTCTAAGAAATTCAAATTGAAAAACGTTGACAATGCACTCCCCTAATACACATATATGAGGAATAAAAGAACAATGCAATACAAATTCAAAAACACAATAGTCACTACTAGGTAAATCATGAACATGCTTTGGATAGAATGTATTGAAAAACATATGAACCCTAACATGATATAAAGCTCTACTAATGAAACACTCATAATCATCTAAAGCAAGATAACAATTCACACGATGACCATGAACTAAATTTGGACAGATTACACAAACGACTATGCAAACCTTTACACAACTATCATGGCATGATAATTCACTCAAAACATGCTGTAAATCATCTAAATAATGATGCAAAAACACACAAAAACTTTTAAGACAGATTGCACTAAAAGGAGTTGAATTAACTAGATGCAAAACATAATCACCTAAAATAATTGAATAAACATGCAAAGCTAAATTAATATGTAAAGTAAAATAATTAAAATGAATAAAACACAAAAGCTTAAGCCACAAATCAGTAGAATCTAGCAATTCAGCCAAGTTCAATGTGGCATTTGAACTTTGCATTAATTCCTTCTTCACGATTTTGTCTTCCAAGTGGATTAAACAAATCTGAACTATATGGCAGCACTAATGGCGCTCTTTTCCTTGATGATCAACCTACAAAATAGTCACAAAAACACTAGGAAAAGATTGGTTAAGTGAGTTAGTAAAATAAATTTCTTCTTGAGAGTACATTAGTACAAGACAATTAGCCCTCACAAGTAAGACACTCTTGCACTCACTCAAACAAGTTTCAGAAATTTTCTCACTCGCATGACTCTCACTCTTTTTCTTCTTCTCACGAACACTCTTTTCCTTTGATCTCATCTTACACTCTTCACCTATTCTAAGTTGATCTCTATAAGCTTCAATTGGCCTCATAGGTGTTAAGATGACATTCTTTTTAATCCAAGCAAAGGAATAAGTGTTTTTGAATCCATCGAAGATCACCCTCCTATCAAATTGCCATGGTCTTCCAAGAATTATATGACAAGCTTGCATAGGTGCAACATCACAAACAACTTCATCTTCATACTTCCCTATGGAAAAAGATACAAATACTTGTTTGGTAACCTTCAAACTCCCCGTATCAGTCATCCATTGTAGATAATATGGATTTGGGTGCTTTAATGTAGGCAATTGCAACTTATCTACAAACAATGAATTAGCCACATTAGTACAACAACCTCTATCAATAATCACACTACGTACCTTATGATTAACAGTGCATCTAGTATGAAAGATGTGATATCGTTGCAAACTCTCCTCATCTTCTTTAGGTTGATCACTCAACGTCTTCATTGTAACTAAAACTTCACCATGATCACCAGTACATTCAATGATCTCCTCATCGCTTCCTCCTTCCAATGGTGGCATATCTTCATCATCACTTGAATTCAGACTCTCAACATCGCCATTGTCTAGCACAATCATAGCTCTTTTACTTGCACATTGAGAAGCTACATGACCATAACCTTGACATTTAAAACACTTAATAGCACTTTGCCTTGTCGAAGTTTCAATCTTACCCTTAGATGATGATTTGGATGATGGATCAATTTTGTTGGCACCTTCATGAGTTGGAGTAGCTCGTGGTTGATCAACTCTTCTCTCACTTCTCCTTGGCTACTCTGCTCTCCAATTAGCTTGGTTTTGCATTGAAGAATACCCCCTTGCACGTCTACCCTTCAATTGTCTCTCAACCTTGATGGCCATGTCCACCAAGTCATGGATGTCTAAGTAGTGTTGGAGCTCCACTTTTTCAGCAATATCCACATTAAGTCCAGCTATAAATCGAGCCATTGAAGCCTCTTCTTCTTCCTTGATATCAGCCCTAATGATGAGCATCTCTATCTCTTTGTAATACTCATCCACACTCATTGAACCTTGCTTCAACGTTTGAAGCCTATGATGAAGATCTCTTGCACAGTAACTTGGCACAAATCTCTTCTTCATGACATTCTTCATCTCACGCCAAGTTCTAATAGGCTCCTCTTCACATCTTCTTCTTTCCTTCACAAGCTTATCCCACCATATGCTAGCATAATCCGTGAATGCCACTACAGTTAATTGCACTTCCTTCTCTTCGGAGTAGTTATGACAATTGAAAATATGCTCCACTTTACGTTCCCATTCAAGATATGCCTCAGGATCAAGCTTTCCTTGGAATGGAGGTATATTCATCTTGATGCTTCCAAGATTGCTATCTTGGTTGTTGGTAACCCTCCTTCCTCTTCAAGTGATTATGTCATCATACTCGGATGCTTCATCTCCATGATCCTCCTCATACACTGGATTCCTCGTAACCCTAGTTTGGGCTTTAAAGGCCGACTCCATGCCTTCCATTCTAGCATTCATTTGAACCAATTGATCTTGCATAGCTCGCCACATAGACTTCATGTCAAAGTTTTGTTCTACACTTTCATTAGACATGATGAATAAACCGGCAAGAAAAATCGTTAATAATTAAAAAAAAAAAGAATATGTGAAACACTCCCTTAGTGTTTGCACTCGCTTCTCTCAAATATTATGGCTTTTACCCTCCTTGTATTCACCACTAAGCCTTTTACCTCTCTTGAGATCAATCTATATGCCCTTTGATGAAGAACCTGCTCAATTGTCCTCAACAAAGTGTCAAAAGTTAAGTATCAAGGAGAGGAATAAGAGTAACAAAAAAACTTAGGAAGCTTAGAGTAGTTTGTTGTCAAGAATTTCAAAGAATGACCAGGAATGAAGACACAATATAGACACCCTAATGTGTAGTATAATTGTGTGAAAATTCATGATTTTTAAAGTTCTCTTGACTAAAAATATTGAACTTGTGCAAAAAAATAAAAACTCTAGCCAGTTATTCTTTCAAAACTCGGACCACAATGCTCAAAGAAGCAAGCCACACCAATTAAGAAACCAATAAAACACAATTCCAGCAGTTTAGGAAACCAAATAAATGGTCAAATAACTAAATTCAGGTGGTTTCCTAAGCTATCTCCACACGGCTTTGCAATAAGGAAACAAGCTCACACGGTTTCTTGCAAAAAGGAAACTTTCCCCTTTGCTTTCCTTTTTCTCTTCACAACTGAATTTTCCAATCCTTAAGGACTAGGATTCTTCCCTTATTTAAACACTAATAACCCCAAAACTCCTTTACACAATCAAAAAATAGGCTGAAAATTTTTCAGAAATTCGTAACTGCAAGTTCAACAAAATTCCAGCAAGTATTTTTAACCAAGAACCAAGAACCAAGTTCAAGAACTTGATCCAACCAATTCACTTATGAAACTTGAAGCAAAATATCACCAAAACAACTCAAAAACCTTCTCTTTAAAGTTCAAATCCTGCTGGAAAATTTTCAGAATGAATCTGCAATCAAATTAAAAAATTCCAGCAAGTAGTTTGGGACAAGATGTTAGTGTATGCCCTAAAACCAAGTTGGTTTTTGGGATTTTTATTACGCTTATTTCGTGTTATACTTATATATGTGGCATTTTCTTTGTCATTTAATACTTGTTATTAATATTACTTGTTTATTTGATAAAGTCCATAGAATATTAACTGTGTATAAGAGATTGTAAGAGTTACAATGATGAGACTCTTATTACACATAAAGTTATATTCTTAAATATCACTAGTCATAGTATTAATGAGATTGGACATCATTAATATGGGAAGGCTAGCACATACTTTGCCTCTACTTATGGTAAGTAGTAGTTGATCTCGTCAACTATGGCGTGTGACACCTAAGCTGGTATGTGGATGCTTGTTAGAGAACAAGTTCATTGGATTGATCCGCCAAGAGTTACTATTCATAGTGCTAATGAATTATACTCTTAATGGCAATGGTGTAAGTGATCCTTAGACTTGAGATTACCATGGTATCTTGAGTGTGGATTGCTATGCTTTGACTCTATTGCTCGGTGCTCGTAAAAGAGTAGCCCATACGGTAGAGATTGGGTATAGTATGAAGCATGGAAGGATAGTGAGTAATCGATATAGGAATTCACCACTCCTTATTATAGGAGAGTATATCCCGGATTGGCCACTTGTTGAAATATGACTTAAAGAATCTTTTGCGCAAAAGTGAAAGTATGACTTGAAAGAGTTTCAAGGTTATACTTTTATGGAAAGTTATATTTCGGGAACAAGAAATCATTAATTAGTCATTTAAAGAGTGCGCACTACACTCTTAGACTAATTGGGATATAGTGTGGTGAAAGGATATTAATTACACGGTAACATTGTCATTGATAGGTGTAGTCTACCATATGACTTTCCTATTCACTTGGGTGGTCATGATGCATTGCTAGACGCCACTCATGATCTATAAGTGCAAATTAATTAATTAGTGAATTAATGATAAATTAAAGTGTTAATTTATCTGGCTCTTAATTAATTAATTAATGAGTTATAATTTGTACTTATTGCCAACGTGAATGGAACCTAATGGGTCACACACAATAAGAACATGGTCTTTGGGTTAAATTGTTATTAAGATAAGTATAAGATACTTATGGGGTTAATTTATGTGATAAATTAACTTAAAGGACTTAATTATAAATATTCTAAGTCTTGATGGAAATTAGTTTCCTAAAAGGAATTAAGAAGCTATTTGGTTTCCTTTTGGAATTAGGTTTCCTAAAGGAATAGGATTAGCTTAAGGTAAGCTTCCTAAACCTTCTTGGTTTCCAATTGCTCTTGTTTCCTTAAAGACTAGGATACTACATCTATAAATAAGTCCATGCCTTGACTCTTGGAAGATTGATGAAACACAACACAAAATCTAGAGAGAGAAAACTTGAGAGCATGAGAGGCGTTTCTCTTCCCTAGAAAAATGCCACCTCTCTTCTTCCTAATAGTTAGGGTTTCTTTCTTCTTCTTGTGTTCTTCATGAATCATTCAAGGGAGCTAGCACTCAAAAGGCAAGGCAAGCAAGCCCAAAGGTTCCTAAAGATCATGTTCGTGTGGATACCGTTGGAGGCTCTACACTTGGAGGGCTTTTCATGGTAGATCAACACCTTCATCGAATAGGATCTTGCCCTTTGAAGCATAGAAACCTTCTATGCTTGAGGTATTTGTGCTAAACACCCTTTAATCGTATAGATTACATCAAAGAGATCCATGGCTAAGGTAATAAATTTTTAAATTTTCCGCTGCGTTACTCCCCTTATTACCTTACAGTGGTATCAGAGCCTACTTTGATTATATCTATATGATTTGTGTTTATTTAATTGTCATAAATATGGATGGTTTGTTCTTGATGAAATTTGTCTCAAAATTGTTTTAGAAAAATCAAGAGTTTGATTTTTAAGATAAGTTCTTAATTGTTTAAAAGTGTTTTAAATAATTAAGATGAGTTCTTATGGTAGTATTCAATGGTTTCTAAACTAATTTTTACGTGCTAAAAGGGTTTTAACATGTTTTGAATTCAAAAGAGTTTTGAAAAAGATCAAAGAATTTCAAAAATCGTATTTTCTGGACACAAACCGCGCGAAAACTCGCGCGCGTTTTTACCCACGGTTAAAAACTCGTACGTTCTATCAACAAACCGCAGATGAAACCGCGCAAGGTTTGTCCCACGGTTTATAAACCGCGGATAAACCCGCGCACGGTTTGTCCCACGGTTTGCTGGCAGAGTTCTAGCGAGATTTTTCCTAATTTTTTGGAAATCGTGAATTTTTGGAATTTTCTCTATAAAACACTTTCCAATTTTAATTGTTAATATTTGGAAAGTTAAATTTTGGAAACCTACACCTTCTATAACTTTATTTTTGAGACAAATAAATTCAAGAATATTAATCTAATTAAATTAGACCATGTGATTTATGACTAGAATTAAATAGAGTAATTTATTTAATTGTTAAATATTATGATGGCATGGTGGATGATTATGGACTATGACCAATGTGATTGAATGGTTGAATTTTTATCAATTTTGATGGTTGGCTTGTATTGGTTTTTAAAATAGGGCCTGCGCGTCCTGCCTTCTCTATTATTCTCATGTAATTCTCTTCTCACCTAACTCCCCTCGAATGTAACTCGAGGTTTCTTAGTCAATACATGTAATGTACATTGTGTAGGTTAGAGTTAGGTTTTAATTTTCTAAATTGTTTAGAATAGAATTACATGTGTAATGTACAAAGAAGATGGAGATGGAACCAAGGAGCAACCATGGAGGCTCGTCAAGAGTTGAAGACCTCCCAAGGAATGCATCAAGGAGTTGATCACATCCCTTAGGAATTTGACCATATATTTTCCTTAAGGCTCGAGGAAAATATCTTAGTAAAGTCCATAATCATCCACGGTTTATTATGCATGTTTTTATTTTATATGTCGATATATTTTAATTACATGCTATGATGAGACTGTATATTATATAATTAAAATAAAATCCCTCAAATAAAATATTAAGTCACTAGCCTTCCATTATTGTAGTAAAAATCATTAGTTTTTGTTAAGTGTTGACTTGTTGGCCCACCGTCAAGGTCACCTTACCTAGAGCATGTTTTTTACTATGAGATATGATCTCGAAATAATGGGTCTGACTTAACAAAAATACATAACTTGTTGGCCTCCGTCAAGGTTATGGTATTTTTTGAGGCAATATTAAGTCAATATATAAGTTGCCTTCCATTATTATAACAAAAACGAAGAGTTCCTATTAAGTGTTGACTTGTTGGCCGACCGTCAAGGTCACCTTACTTGGAATATGTTTTTGTTATGAGATGTGATCTCTGAATAATGGGTCCGACTTAACAAAATGCATAACTTGTTGGCCGACCGTCAAGGTTATGGCATTTTTGAGGCAATGTTGGGTAACGCATTAGATGTGAATATCAAGAGTTGATACCCAACTATCTAGGAGTCACAAGAGTTGTGATTGGTAAAAGTTACCTACCTAATCGAAGTTAGCCTTTGGGTGCATTGGCCGACCGTCAAGCTCAAAGTTAATTAGATGGGATCCTAGCCACTAGGAATCTCCAACGGATTCCCGAATCAATAGTTTGAGGGTTATTGATTTGAAGTAAAATAGTGGGAGCAAACCAAATAAATTCGAAACCCACATTTTTGGTTTGCAATTATAACACGAAACAAATACTTATACTATCTTTTCATTTGTTGTAGAATGAATGTACACATGAACACACTTATCACCCTATATCTCCATTATATGCGATTTTCTTGGACTAGTGTAAAACTTGAGAATAGTTCTTAAGCACAATTGGCTATGTCCTTGATACCCACTTCCACTTGTCCTATAGTGATAATTATAGTTAGGAAACAATGTGCATACAAGATGCATAAAAGATGATAATGATATTGCTACTTGTATCGTAATGTCATCTATAATTCCTAAGCTATAAAAGTAGCACAAATTGATAGATCTTTTTGTCTGTGATTGTGCATCTCAAAGAGTTGTTGATACACAATCTAGGACCATTAGATATGAGATATCTAAAGAGTAGTCTATCAAGGAAGAAAGGGGCACTTTATTGTTTGTCAAGGGTAAAACCTAGCGTGGTCTTGAGAAGACCCATGTAGCTATGACAAAGCTTAAAGGTGTGATCAAAATGGACAAGTCTAAGGGCACATGTTTCCAATTCTATTGGAAAGGGAATTGTAAGGCTCGTTTCAATACTAAGAAGTTAAAGAGGCTTAGTGAAGCTTCTACTTCTAAGTATGTTTATTTTTGAGATAAATTCATCTACTAATTAAGACCATTGGGTATAAGATACTGGATTTAGATCCCATATTTGCAAAATATGCAAGGTCATAAGCATAGTAGACAATAAGGAAAGAGAAAGTCAAACTACGTGTGATGAATGGAGCAAGAGTTGCTACACTAGCTGTAGAGACTTATACACTTTTTACCAACTGGGCTTGTTCTAGAATTTAAAACATTGTTATTATGTTGTGATACTTACAAAAGAGCACGAAATCAATTCACATTAAATGTGAAAAGATTTACCATTACAAAAGAGAATATATACTGTTCTTTTACGTAGTGGTGTTCTTTGTGCTATTAGATCACTAAAACAACGTTTTATAAATCCTAGACCTTGATAAGTCCATTCTCAAACATAGACAAAAACTCTATATTTTGAAACAACTATCCTTCTGGCATTATAGACTTGGTCATGTGAATGAGAAACGCACTTCTAAATTACATAATAGTTGTGTACTTGGACTCTTTCAATTGTGAATCGTTTGAGACATGCGATTCTCATTTACTTAGAGAGATGACCATAACACCTTTTATTATAAAAAGGTGAATATGCTAGTGATCTTCATAGACCTTCAACATATAGATGTTTTTGGCCCAATGTCGATCTATGCTAGAGGTTGTTTATCATACTTCATCACTTTCATGGATGATCATATGGGATATGATTATGTGTATCATATGATACACGCATCCATGGCCTTTGAAGTGTTCAAAGTCATTAGCATTGAAGTAAGAAAAACAAAGTTGACAAGAGTATTAAAACACTAAAGATTTGATCTATGTGGCTAATACTCAATGTCAAGTGTTTCAAAATAATTAAAGAAGAATGTGATTCTTTCTCAATGTCTCCATTTGAAACACCATTATTGATGATGTGTGAAAGAGGAGAAGTTGTACCCTATGAGATATGGCGCAAACCATGATGAGTCATACTACAATTCCTAACCTCATTTAAGGGGTTCTTGCCTTAGACGCCACTCCCATACACTCAACCATGTTCCAACAAGTATCTATTTGTGGGGTATCCTTGTGAAAACATTGGACACCACTTCTATAATTCCCTTGAGAAAAATGTTTGTCTCAAGAAATGTCTTTTTCTAGAAAAATAGTTTATTCTTAAAAGAGACAGTGGGAGCAAGATAGAACTTGAAAGGTTCAAGAACCATGAATTGACAAAGATCAATAGTTGGAACTACAGCTTATGCCACATCTTGATGAGGCGCAACGGAAGCTCAAAATACACAAAATCTTCAAAAGACTGGTAGAGTGCATTATACTCGTGAGAAATATGGATTTCTCACACATGAGAGATATAGACTTCTCATTAGCAAGAGCAATATTGTACTTGTCATATATGATGACAAACCTACTAGTCACGAAGAGGCTTTGTCTAATGTAGACTCCTTGACATGGCAAGATGCCATAAAATTCAAAAATGGATTCCATGTACAAGAACAAGGTGTAGACCTTGCTCAAGACACCCAATCGGATAAAACCCATAGGGTGCAAGTAGGTCTTTAAAAGAAAGACTGACATGGATGGTAATGTAGTTACCTATAAAGCAAGGTTAATAGAAAAGGATTCAATTCAAAGGCTTGACTTTGAAAGAAACCATTTTACCAATAGCCATGCTTAAATCCATTTAAGATTTTACTTGCAATAGCTGCCTTTATGGCTATGACAAATGGATATGAAGACTTCATCCCTTAACGGGAATTAAAAGGTATGTATATGACACATCCCTTGGGCCTTCACTACCATTGATAGTCATTAGGTAAGCAAGCTTCAAGGGTCCATTAGTGGACTCTTGCAAGTGTCAAGGTGTTGGAGCATTTGTTTTGATAAGATAATCAAAGAGTTTGATTTTCTCGAAAACAAAGACAAGTTTTGTGTAAATGTAAAGTTGAGTGGGAGCGTTGTCATTTTCTGGATACTATATGTGGATGACATATCGTTGATGGAAACAACATACTTTAAAGGTAAAGATATGGTTGTCCAAGAATTTCTTACTAAAGGAGAGGCAATCTCTATTCTGGGAATTAAGATCTATATAGATCCAAGAGGTTGCTTGGTCTCACTAGATCCAAGTACACAGGCTAGATGCTAAAGGGTTTAGCATAGTGCAATCGAAGAAGGGGTTTTACCTATGTGATAGGAGATTACTCTTTTGAGAGACATGTGCCTTTGACACTTGTCGAGATTGACAGCATTAATAGATCCCGTATGCTTTTGCAATAGGTTCTATTGTATATGCTATCCTATGTACGAGACCCGATGTCTTCTGGTTTTAAGTGTTACGAGCAATTCTGGTGAGTGTCACTAGATGGTTGTCAAAGAATATTCTTAAGTACTCGAGTAGCACTAAAAAGACTATTCTTGACTATGGAGATCACACTTAGTAAGTGTGTGGATTTAAAGATACAAACTTTTAATCCAATAGGGATGATAAGTAAATCATGAGATGAATTGGTGTTCACGTTGAACTGTAGTGGATAAAAGCGTTTTATGATAGACACTACAACATATTCTACAACAAAGGCGAGTACATGGTAGCTTTAGAAGTTACTATGGATCAAGGGATTCTTTGTTGGACAAAGAATAGTTCTTTCTATTGTTTTATGAAAACAATTGTGCCATCGCTTAATCAAGGAACTAAAGTCTCATCCATGATCCTAAAGTGTAGGTTCGTGCCGCCATCTATTTGTGGAAATAGTTTGGTACAAATGATGAAAAGATAAAGGAAGTTCCCACAATATAAGTGTCACTAATCCTTTCACCATGGCCTTGTCCCAAAGTAGGCATGATAGTCATGCTTATGGCCTAAAACCTATAGGTGATTGGTTTTAGTGCAAGTGGGAGTTTGTTAGTGTATGCCCTAAAACCAAGTTAGTTTTTGGGATTTTTATTACGCTTATTTCGTGTTATACTTATATATGTGGCATTTTCTTTGTCATTTAATACTTGTTATCAATATTACTTGTTTATTTGATAAAGTCCATAGAATATTAACTGTGTATAAGAGATTGTAAGAGTTACAATGATGAGACTCTTATTACACATTAAGTTATATTCTTAAATATCCCTAGTCGTAGTATTAATGAGATTGGACATCATTAATATGGGAAGACTAGCACATACTTTGCCTCTACTTATGGTAAGTAGTAGTTGATCTCGTCAACTATGGCGTGTGACACCTAAGCTGGTATGTGGATGCTTGTTAGAGAACAAGTTCATTGGATTGATCCGCCAAGAGTTACTATTCATAGTGCTAATGAATTATACTCTTAATGGCAATGGTGTAAGTGATCCTTAGACTTGAGATTACCATAGGTATCTTGAGTGTGGATTGCTATGCTTTGACTCTATTGCTCGGTGCTCGTAAAAGAGTAGCCCATACGGTAGAGATTGGGCTATAGTATGAAGCATGGAAGGATAGTGAGTAATCGATATAGAATTCACCACTCCTTATTATAGGAGAGTATATCCCGGATTGGCCACTTGTTGAAATATGACTTAAAGAATCTTTTGCGCAAAAGTGAAAGTATGACTTGAAAGAGTTTCAAGGTTATACTTTTATGGAAAGTTATATTTCGGGAACAAGAAATCATTAATTAGTCATTTAAAGAGTGCGCACTACACTCTTAGACTAATTGGGATATAGTGTGGTGAAAGGATATTAATTACACGGTAACATTGTCATTGATAGGTGTAGTCTACCATATGACTTTCCTATTCACTTGGGTGGTCATGATGCATTGCTAGACGCCACTCATGATCTATAAGTGCAAATTAATTAATTAGTGAATTAATGATAAATTAAAGTGTTAATTTATCTGGCTCTTAATTAATTAATTAATGAGTTATAATTTGTACTTATTGCCAACGTGAATGGAACCTAATGGGTCACACACAATAAGAACATGGTCTTTGGGTTAAATTGTTATTAAGATAAGTATAAGATACTTATGGGGTTAATTTATGTGATAAATTAACTTAAAGGACTTAATTATAAATATTCTAAGTCTTGATGGAAATTAGTTTCCTAAAAGGAATTAAGAAGCTATTTGGTTTCCTTTTGGAATTGGTTTCCTAAAGGAATAGGATTAGCTTAAGGTAAGCTTCCTAAACCTTCTTGGTTTCCAATTGCTCTTGTTTCCTTAAAGACTAGGATACTACATCTATAAATAAGTCCATGCCTTGACTCTTGGAAGATTGATGAAACACAACACAAAATCTAGAGAGAGAAAACTTGAGAGCATGAGAGGCGTTTCTCTTCCTAGAAAAACGCCACCTCTCTTCTTCCTAATAGTTAGGGTTTCTTTCTTCTTCTTGTGTTCTTCATGAATCATTCAAGGGAGCTAGCACTCAAAAGGCAAGGCAAGCAAGCCCAAAGGTTCCTAAAGATCAGTGTTCGTGTGGATACCGTTGGAGGCTCTACACTTGGAGGGCTTTTCATGGTAGATCAACACCTTCATCGAATAGGATCTTGCCCTTTGAAGCATAGAAACCTTCTATGCTTGAGGTATTTGTGCTAAACACCCTTTAATCGTATAGATTATATCAAAGAGATTCATGGCTAAGGTAATAAATTTTTAAATTTTCTGCTGCGTTACTCCCCTTATTACCTTACACAAGATTCAAGAACAAAGCTCAAGAACTCAAGTTTAACCAATATGGCGTTAAAGCTGGCCAAGAACTCAACAAAATAATTCCAAAACAAACCTAGAAAATTCGTGCAAGACCTCTCAAGTCACGCTCAAACTAGATTTTTTTTCAAGAAATCAAGAAATCAATCAAAAATGTTCAAGGACAAAAATTCCAGCAACTAGCAACTTCAAGATCTTCAAGATTTTGCTCAAGAACTTCAAGAATGTGTTCAAGATCTTCAAGAAAGTGTTCAAGAACTTCAAGAAGATGTTAAAGAACTTCAAGAAATTCAAGAAACTCTCCATGAACCTCAAGAAACAATTGGACAGTCTACCAGATTTCAAGAAACACACCAAGTAAGTCCAAGAATTTCAAGAACTCACTTGTAACACCAAGAATCAACCAAGAAACTTAATAAAATTTGTACACGGCTTTTAGATGTTTGTGTACACCTTTTAATTCAATTTTCTTGATATTTTCTTTGTGCTTTGGCTTTTCTTTTTCTCCTTCTAGCACGCCTCTTTTTTCTGGAATTTTTTTTTCACGTAACAACTCAACACAACCACAAACATTTCCAAACCCTAGTTCAAACACCCCACAAATGATTTTCCACTTCAAGAAACTTCAACCCTAGGCTTTTTAAGTCCAAGAAACTGATTTTTCTTGAAAAGTTTTCACACAAGAATTTCAAGAAAACAATAAAATAGTCAAGAAACACAAAAATTACCACACAAACCTAGAATTCTTGATTGAGGACAATCAAGAACGACTCTAGGACCCTAAAAGAATTCAAAATAACACAAGAACAAAATAAGAAACACAATCCATGACACAAAAAAAGGCTGGACAAAATTGAATTAGAAACATGACACAAGAATCAAACGCGAAATAACAAGAAAACAAGACGTGACACAAGAAGAACACAAGAACGAATTGAAAGAAAGATAAATAGATGGATATGTCCGAATTTTCCAAAGGAAAATTGGACTAAAAACCTGGAATTATCAAGAAACCTTTGCTCTGATACCAATTGATACGATCGGAAGTAATGAATGCCAAGAAAGTCTTGAAAATTCTAGGTTGAACAACTCGAATGCTTGACTCCTTTGAAACCCCGTTCAAAGACTCCAAGAATCACAAATTGGTTGCTTTGATTCTATCCAACTTCATTGAATGTTCTCCTTTTAGAATTCGCTCTAGACCCCTAACCAACTTGTGGTGTAGATTCCTAAGTAGACAAACCTAAAAGACTAACAACAAACCGATTGAATAAACTCTAAATGAGAACTTGAACTTAACAAAATCTCTTCGTTAAGAATAAGGGTAGTTCTTAATCACCAAAGAACTAAGAAGATCTCATCACAAGAAAAACACTCAAAGTGCAGAAAATTATCAATAATCATCATAATTCTCGGATGAACAGTAACTCCCCTTTAAAAAAAAAGGTCAAACATCACAATAAGGAAGTAAAACTAATTGGAAACTAACTAGGACGCTAGTTGTAACCTATCACAAAAGGTAACTACTAAAGATTACAACTTGTACTCAAAGAAAACTACTAAAACATGAAAACTTAAACTTAGACCCAACTAGTGTCTCTCTAAGCCCAATAGAGGCTTGGTCACTTGACTTGGGCTGAACAGGCTTCATGGTCTCCAAGGAAGCTTCATTAACTTCTTTGAATACAAACTTGATCCACAAATAATAGCTCACACCTTGGCCCAAACATTCAGCAACATAAACATAAATTCCAAGCCCAAGTTGAACATAAAAATCATGTGAAATCTTTGAAGAAATTATCCTAATTCATTCCCTCATTCCAAGCATCATCAAGGCTTCTCCAAGAACTCGTATAGGCATCCAAGGGGTTGTATCATTTTTGGCAGTTTGTGAAGGAGATTGACTCTCGGATTCTTCACTTTATGGACTAGGCCGGATTTGGAGGAGTTTGGCGTGTAGGTTCGTTCAAGTTGGACCACGGCCTTATTAATGCATTAATTGAGCGGTGGAGGCAGGAGACTCATACGCTTCATCTTCCTATTGCCATTGGTGAGGCCACCATCACCTTACAGGACGTTGAGGTGTTGTGGGGCTTGCGCGTGGACGGTTTACCTGTCACATTAGTCCATCGTTCGCAGAGCTTACAAGAGCAACAGTAGCAGGTTTATGATTTGTTGGGGTTCTGGTCGACAGAAAATCGATTCAAGGATATTAGGATGAAGCTAGTTGGCTTGTGCGAACACATAGAGAAGAATCCCCTACCACCTGATGCTCCTATTTAGACAGTTCAGCAGTATGCCCGCATATATATATTGATGTTACTTGGTGGGCAGTTATTTGCAAATACGTGTTGGAATGTCGTACATACCACAAGACTAGATATGTTGGTTGATTTGGAGGCATTGGGACAGTATAGTTGGGGGAGTGCCGTGCTCGCCTACTTGTATAGGCGTATGTGCCATGCATCGCTTGCTAGCACTAAGACGATAGCTAGACCATACATGCTACTTCAGGCAAATGAGAAAAAATCAATACTTATCTCATACAATGAAATATTACAGGTCAGTTAAATTATTTATATCTTAACAACTAAATTGTCTTATTTTAACAATTTTGGGCATGGGAACGGTTCCTGTAGGTAGATGGGTGACTCGGTGGACTACTTGAAACGCGCCTCAGTATGTAGCGAGTTATTATAGAGATCAACTTTTGCTGTTGCAGGCCGATCAGGTAATTTGACTTTCATATTTTTCAAAGATTACCTATACGATAATATAATTTCTTATCTGTCAATGACGGTTGGGATTTTATTATAGTTCATATAGATGCCATACACGGACGATGTGCTGGCATTTCTACTCCAGTATTGCACAGTTGGTGCACATATTTGGAGGTCGAGAGTCCCACTCATATTTTGGTACATCGTTGAATTTCATTTCTCAAATCGTGTAATGAGATAGTTCGAAATACGCCAACATATTCCGGAAGAGGTCAACACAGATCCTGATAAATTGCATTCACTTGAACTATCGGGACGTGGAGGATAGGATTGGCATTATTATCTCAAGGTCTGGATTGATTATTGGCATTTACGCATAGACTCAATTATTATAGGCGAGATTACGAATACACTCTGACTGTCGACTGAGTATCTGCATTAGTATTATCGCCATACGATCTTATATATTACTCCTCCTGTCCATCATACTCAGCATGATAGCCTTCAGGACGTTTCCAGCCAGTACGAGTACATGGTAAAGATAATATGTCTTTAACATTCTACCTTTTATATCTATTTCACGTGAGTGAATTACTGATAATTTGTATATATGTAATTTACAGATGAGCAGCATGCAGAGAATCGGGGATGCGTCAGCAACTCGCCTCCGTCATATCGACCCAGATAATATTTCTCATCCTATTTTGACGATAATCAGGGACGAGGCATTTGGGTGCATGCAGTATTTAGGGCGCTCAGATCATATGCTTTTGGGCCTGGATCCACGACAGTACAGTGGTGCCTATATATCGTACACTCTTCAGTATCAGAGGCAAGTCAGACACGTACCTAGCGCGGCTGGCACCTCGTCTAGTGGACACTGACATCGTTACCAGCATGGACTTCATGATGAAACCGTACACCAGGAGCAAGTTACTCCTACTAGATACCACGCTTATACGACGTCGTATAGTAATGCACATATTCCATCTTCGGAGAGCACAGCCGGTGTGTACAATCCGTACTACTATATGACTATGCATGCGGGTGGTACTTCTGTTACTAGGCACCAAACAGATTCAGCTTCACTTTCTATTGGATTTGGGCTACATCCTATATTCCCGTTTCTTAGTGGTGATGCCGGTGGATTTCCTAATGGAGCCGCGTCCACGTATTTCACCCCGAGTCCTCATTAACACATGCCTATCTCAGGTCCATATTTAAGATACTCATGATGTTGAAGAATCGGGTGATGATCAAACTGATGAAGATGAACCGTCAGCACATCCTGAGGTACGTGCTCGATGCGTGATTAGGAGGCCCAAAAGATTTTGCTGTTCATCGACGTCTTGAGACCCAAATCAACAGCAATTTTGTGGGTGTTAGGGGCATTTGATAATTTTTATACTTGTAAATTTGATAAATTTGATAAATTTTCATTTATAAAGTATTTTACCATTTTATTCCTACAAAAACTAATTTTCATATAATTTTTAAAGTAGTCACATCTAAACCCGACAAATATAAAAAATTACGAAAATACTAAAAATTGTAAATTGTGGTAACAAATTTCTTTTGAAAAAAACCCTTGTGTGCCAAAATGTCATTCATCCCAGAATTTGTCTAAAAACACATATTAGGATTTAAGAACCAAAATAGAGTTAAAAGACAATTATGTACCAAAATAATGTTTTGCCCCCAACATGTGTGTTGTGGAAAAAATATTTTTGAACCCCAAAAAATTATCATATATTGGGAATATGCCTAAAAATATAAAATCTAAATTTAGAATTAAAAATATCATTTTGTCCTTTAATTCACATAATAGATGGCAAAAAATAGCGCTGTGTTTCGCCTTAAAAAAATGACAAAAATTTGAAAATCCATACAGGGATGTAAAATCAGAAATAAAAAAATTGTAAAAAAATGTATTTATGTTCGAAAATTTTTATTTTCCACCTATAACTGCACATTCGTTGTTTTTACCTTACAATCAAATTTTGACATCCAAAATTATAAAATGAGCAGCCAGTTTTTAGTATTAGTAATACGCTAACAATTTCACATTTGTTATATAAATAAAAAATTCTACAACTCAAACACAATCTTTGTATATTGCATATACGATTTGAACTGCCTCAATTATTTTGGACAATAAAACTTACAAATTTATCAAAAACACTTCCTTCACACTCCTAAAACCCTAAATCCAAAACCTTAACCCTAAAGCCAAAAACCAAAACCCTCCCTAACCCTAATCTAAAACCCTAATTCAAAAACCCATACACAGCCAAAAAAAACATTATACGTGTTTGGGAAACATGGAGCATGCGCTACATTTCCCAAACCCTAAACCCTAAAATCAGAGATAAAAAAATTGTGAAAAATGTATTTATGTTTGAAAATTTTTATTTTCCATCTATAATTGCACATTCGTTGTTTTTACCTTAAAATCAGATTTTGATATCCAAAATTATAAACTGAGTGGCCAGTTTTTAGTATTAGCAACACCCTAACAATTTCACATTCGTTATATAAATAAAAAATTCTGCACATTATACGCGTTTGGGAAACGCGAAGCATGCGTTGCGTTTCCCAAACCCTAAACCCTAAAATCAGAGATAAAAAAATTGTGAAAAAATGTATTTATGTTTGAAAATTTTTATTTTCCATCTATAACTGCACATTCGTTGTTTTTACCTTAAAATCAGATTTTGATATCCAAAATTATAAAATGAGTGGCCAGTTTTTAGTATTAGCAATACCCTAACAATTTCACATTCATTATCTAAATAAAAAATTCTACAACTCAAACACAATCCTTGTATTTTATATATACGATTTGAACTGTCTCAATTATTTTGGACAATAAAACTTACAAATTTACCAAAAACACTACCTTCAAACCCCTAAAACCCTAAATCCAAAACCCTAACCCTAAAGCCAAAAACCAAAACCCTCCCTAACCCTAATCCAAAACCCTAACCGAAACCCTAATCCCAAAAACCATACACGTCCAAAAAAAAAAAAAATTCCCTCATGCGCCGCGTTTCCCAAATACGGCGCATCAAAAAATAAAAAAAAAATTAAGTCAGCACCACGTTTCCCAAACACGGCGCCCTTAGATTTAAAAAATTTGTATCTGACACCCAGAATTGCCAAATTTCTTTTTCCAAGCAATATTTTGACAAATTTGCCCCAGAACTGAGGTTCATAAATGATTTTAATGTAAGTGAACCGTGCAATGGGGAAGGACATGCGAATTGTTAGTTGAACTTCTAAGCAAGTTTTCAAATCCTGTCAGGAAATGGAAATTAACAAAATAGAGTTTAGTACAAGTACTTCACCAAAAGCTGTCACAATTAGATTTCGTTACTTACTCTTTCCAAAACTTTCTTGAATTTGTAATGTGACATAGCACTAGCATAATATTAAGACCAACCTACGATAGGGTAAAAATTCTAAGTTTTTCATTGGCACTCATTTCACCTAGCTATTCTAGACCAATTATTTTTCACTAGTTACAAAAACATATCATCTGAATTACCTCATATTTCACACATCGTCTTGCACATGGTTTTTTTTTTCCCAAAATTTCTTCTAATGTAGTAACCAAATATGAAAAACAGTAACAGAATTTGGGATAAGGTGTTCATGAGAACAACAAATTTTATGCACTCTAAATGACACACCAAATATTCAGTGAGGTTTTGTACAAAAAATAGCGGATAAGAGAATCGTGACTTGAGGGGGTGAGGCTTTATAGATATACATTTGTGGGGGCTTGTTTATACATCTTTTAGAATTTTAGAGGCTGAAATATAAATTTTTTTTAAAGGTATTGAAGAGAGCAGCAAACTTTATGCGCTCCAAATCAATACCAAAGATTTAGTGAAGTTTTGTTCTGGAAACGGGTGACCGAGAAAGCTGTGACTTGGTGCCTCTTCTTTTTCTTTTTCTTTTTTTGTCTTTTAAACATTTTTTATATGTATTTTTATATGTATATATATATTTTGTCTTTTTACAGTTCATTTTTTTGGGTTATTTGTATTTCGCACTTTTGTTTGACAAATAGTGTTATTTTTGTTTGAGCTTCCATCTTTGTCTTTGCATGAGCTGGCTGTAAGCATGAAGATTAGTTTTTGCCACTTGCAAGGAGCTTGATATTGCACATTGATGCTGTTATCATGCAGCCCCAGAGAGCAAAAATAATGGCAAAAATAAAAAGAAATATCAAAGCATAAACTTGTACTCCCTCCGTCCCATTTTGATAGGCTTATTTTTATTTTTCATCTGTCCCAAATTATAGTCCACTTTTTATTTGAAGAATGTAATTAATTTTCAACTTCTCTCAAATGCCCCTATTTAATTACTTTGTTAGAAGTGAGAGGTACATAGCAAACCGTGCATTCACATATCCAATGGAATTAATTTGACTTATGGTGTAATTTTCTATATTGTATTTAATCTAAATGTTTAATAATGCATATAAGGGTATTTTAGGAACATCATACATTAATTTATTCTTTCAATAAAGTTAACTAATTTTTCTTAAACTGTGTGAAAAAAACTGTAAGCCTATGAAAATGGGACGGAGAGAGTATAATGTTTGTATCTCTTCAATTATAATGGAATATGTACTTGCATAACAAAATGTAATTGTATTGTTAACAGAAAAGGGCTGAGAATCATGAAAAAAAAACTGTTTGTTGCTTGTTATTGATTTGTACAAAATGATGCCTATTTATAGGCTTTACAAAATGAACCTAGACATCTACAACAATGAACCTAAACTAGTTTTTATACAAGGTAGTAACAATTAGGCTACAATCAAGCTAATTAGGCTACAATCATGTCATAATGAACCTAGACTACTTCTATACAAGGTAGTAACAATTAGGTTACAATCATGCTAACATTAATAAGGCTACAATTATGCTAATAGGCTATAATTATGTTAACACCCCCCCCCTCAAACACAAGGTGGTATAGTCGATGCCAACTTGAGTTTGCTTAATAGATCCTGGAAGTGAGCTGGAAGATGTGTTTTGGTGAATACATCAGCTGTTTGGTTGATAGAAGAAATGGGAACCAAACGTACAGTGCCATGAGCAACATGATGACGTACAAAGTGACAATCAATTTCAATGTATTTTATATGCTCATGAAATACATCATTATGAGAAATTTGTATGGCACTTCGATTATCACAATGAAGTATAGTGGCAGAAGAGTGTTTGATACCCATATCGATTACCGTAACCAAAGTAACTTAGATGTCGCATCAACAAGAGCACGATATTCAGATTCAGTGCTAGAGCGTGCAATGGCAGTTTGCCTTTTGATTCGCTAGGAGATAAGAGAGACACTCAAGAAAAAATAGTAGCCACTTGTAGACTGACGATCTGTTGGATCACCAGCCCAATCTGTAACATCTCCATATGGGTTGGCCTAATAACTTTCGAACTTTAAACCACGGGCTCAAAATACTTAAGCCAAGTTATTTAGTAGCCTAAACGCAGGATATTATATATCATTTCTTTTCTTTTCTTCCCGCCGATGTGGGATATCACATTCAACCCTCCTTTAGGCTTTTGCGTCCTCGCAAAACCCAATTCATATATGGACTGTCCACCCAATTGTGTCAAATTCTAGAGATGGCTCATACAGGCTCTAGAGGTGGCTCCCGTCCTTAAGTCGACGTAGCACTTAGTCCAGCACAGCACTTAGTTCCTTCACTTCCTTGCATAGTCACGGCCCAAATACCATAGGCCCAATCTCACCCCGTGCAGAAACCACACGAGGTTCGCTCTGATACCATGGGCTACTAAATAAATTGGCTTAAGCATTTTGAGCCCGTGGTTTAAAGCTCAAAAGTTATTGGGTTAGCCCAGACACGGGATGTTACATATCATTTCTTTTCTTTTCTTCCCACCGATGTGGGATATAACACAATCAGCATCCAAGTAGCCTGACAATACTAAAGATGAGTTAGTAGAGAAATGTAAACAATGGAAAAGAGTTCCTTTGATATAGCGAATGATTTGAAGTACTATAGCGAAATGAGATGAGCAGGGAGTAGATATAAACTAACTAACTAGATGGACAGCATATGAGATATCAGGATGAGTAACAGTGAGGTAAACAAGACTCCCAACAAGTTGGCGATATAAAGTAGGATTAGCAAGAAGAGTGCCATCAAGAGGTGTAAGCTTGCAATTGAGTTCCAAGGGAGTTGATATAGTTTTGCTATCAGTGATGCCATCCCAAGAAAGTAAGTCAGATGCATACTTGGCTTGAGAAAGATAATACCCTTTAGGATTTTGAGAAGCTTCAAGACCCAAAAAATAGCTAAGTGAACCAAGATCTTTCATTTCAAAATGCTGGCTAAGATAACATTGTATTTTTGAAATACCATATGTATCATTTCCTGTTATTATCATATCATCAACATAAAGTAATAGAAGGACAATCCCACCATTAGTCCGTCGACTGAATAAGGCAGAATCATATGAACCAGAAACAAAACCAAATTGAGCAAGAGTAGAACTAAATTTGACAAGTCAGGCTCTGCGGGCTTGCTTTAGTCCATACAAGGCTTTTCGAAGTTTGCAAACTCTATGAGGAGTATGATAGACAGGAGGAGGATGCATGTAAACCTCTTCAGTTAAATCACCATGAAGAAAAGCATTTTTAACATCCATCTGAAAAGCTTCCATTTACGAACTATAGCAATAGCTAAGAGACTGTGGACAGATGTTAATCGAGCCACTAGAGCAAATGCCTCTTCATAGTCTATGCCACACTCTTGAGTGTACCCCTTGCTGCTAGGCAAGCTTTGTAATGCTTAACAGTTCCATCAGAGCGGGTCTTGATTTTGTAGACCCATTTGCAACCAATAGGGGTCTTGTTTGGAGGGAGATCAACTAAGTCCCAACTATGAGTTTTCTCTAAAGCCTGAAGTTTTTCAGTCATAGCTTGTTGCCAAAGAGGGTCAGTACTTGCCTCATGATAAGAGCGGGGCTCATGAAGAGTTGCAACAGCATAATAGCAGTAGAAATCAGAAACATAATGAGGAGTTTCTCTTACCCGAGTAGAACGATGAAGAGTAATATCATGAGTAGGTGTAGGCAAAGGTGTAGGATCAACAACTAGAACAAGTCCGATAGAAGCAAGTGAGGCAAATCAAGTATTGAGCTCATCAGAACCACTTGGATCAGAACTTAGAAACAACTCAATTGAAGAATCATTGAAAAACAAAGATTCACTATTGACAGATTGATGAAATTTAGAAAGAGACGAAAACATGGTATTTTTTTATAAAGTAACATGACGAGAAATGCGTAATTTATTTGATGTAGGATCCCAACATTGATAACCTTTATGTTCAGTACCATAACCGAGAAAACAACATAGACAATCATGAGGTTCTAATTTTGTTTATTCATGAGGTTGTAGAATAGGCACATCCAAAAGGTTTAAGGAGTGAATAGTCAGGCGGTTTACCAAACAACTTCTCAAAAGGAGATAAATTATGGAGAACTAAGGAAGGAAGTTGATTAATAGTATAGACAGCATTAAGAGTTTCTTCTCCCCAAAAATTTTTCCAGACATGAGGCAGAAAGAAGAAAGGCACGAACAAAATCAAGTATATGATAAAACTTACGCTCGGCTAGGGGTGGGCAAAAAAACCCGATGACCTGATTACTCGACCGACTCGACCCTAAAAATAGGGTACCTGAAATTGTTTCACTCATCGAGTCGGCTTAGGGTCAGGTACCCAAAATTTTCGGGTTAGGATACACGTTAGAAAAATTAAAACCCGCAGGTACCCGACCCGAGGAGTAATTTTGTAAATAAAAAAATATATTGTGGTAATTTTAATAAAATATAAGTTATTTTAATAAAATATTTAATAGTATTAACTATTCTATATAACCTAATATTGACTAAAGGAAGCAACAGCAACAACCGGACGACGCTTCCGGCTAACCGGACGACGCTTCCGGCCAACCGAACGACGCTCCGCAGCTATCGAATGACCAGTTCCACTGAAGAAGGCTTTTTTCGCCTTCTCTTCTTCACTCTCCACCCCACTAGTGATCTGAGCGGCCCCTCCACTCTCTTCTCTCTCTCCTCCATGATGCTTTCTTCTCAATCTCATCATCATTTTGCTGGCACTTAGTTGACTAATCCATCAACCATCATCCAAGCCTTCCACCCAACTGCAGGTATGTTTCTCTATTTCTAGTTTTCTTCACTGCCAATTATTTCTTTAATACATAATCACTGATTTATTCTAATTTTTGTCTAAGGAATTTCTAAGTGATTGAGAGGAACTTCTAAGTAATTAATGTAACCAAGTCATTTAGAAATTTCTTCTAAGTAATTACTATTTTTTAAATTTTTTAGATGTCAAGTATGGGAGATAATACAACTAGTATAGTTGCAAGCCCAAATGTAGATCATTCATCTTCCATGAATCTAGAACAAGTTTCAAAATCCTCTGGAGCTGATGCATGTCAAGCACCTCGTCATCCTTCATCCCAAACAAATGAATCAAACCAAAAGAAGTCCTGGATATGGGAGCATTATCAAATTGTTGAAGGTACGGAAAAAAAAAAGACAAGAAAGCAACTTGTAAATATTGTGGACAGTTGATTACTTGTGCAAGTAAAAATGGTAGTATTTCTTTGAGCAACCATCTTCATAGGTGTGAAAAATATTCCTATAATGATACGGATAAGAGGCAAAAAATATTGGAATTCAAACCAAAAGAAGGAGGAGGAAAAGCATTGACAAGTCATATGTTTGACCAAGAATCATGTAGAAAAATATTAGCTAGGATGGTGATTATAGATGAACTACCTTTCAAGTTTGTGGAAAGGAAGGTTTTAAAGATTTTTCTCTAGCCATGTAGCCACAATTTCAACTCCCCTCACATAGAACTGTGACTAGAGATTCCCTCAAACTTTTCTTAGATGAAAGGAAAAGTTTGAAGAAATACTTTGAAAGTCTATCCTCACGTGTTTGTCTCACCACTGATGCTTGGACATCCATTCAAATTTTGAATTATTTGTGTTTGATAGCTCACTTTATTGATGATAAATGGAAATTGCATAAAAAGATTTTGAATTTTTGTCCTATTACAAGTCATGTAGGTGAAGTAATTGATCAGACTATTGAAAGTGCTTACTTGATTGGAAAATTAGTAAAGTTCTTACTGTTACAGTAGACAATGCTAGTTCAAATGATAATTGTTTATTATATTAGAGGAGAAGGCTTAATAATTGGAAAGGTACTGTATTAAATGGGGAGTTCTTGCATATGAGATGTGTCGCTCATGTATCAAATTTGATGGTTAGGGAAGGATTGAAAGATTTGGAAGATTTTATTTTGTAGGATCTGATCTACTGTGAGACATATGAGATCTTCACCTACTAGAGCTCAAAGATTCAAATCTTGCATTGAAAAGGAAAGAATTGAGAGCAAAAGCCTTGTGTGCCTTGATGTTGAAACTAGGTGGAATTTCGCATTTTTAATATTAAAGGCTGCTCTTAAATTCCAAAAGGCATTTGAGTTGTTAGAAACTTTGGATAGCAAGTGTCGCACCCCAAAATGACACACACGGTGGGGTCATTGACTGTCGCGTCCCGAAGAGACGGTCCGGTCCGGTGACCCTTTTCGAAAAGATAGGTTTTTAGAAAAACTGTGCGTGTGTGAAAAAATTGAGTTTTTTTTAGTGAAAAAGTGTATTTTAGGAAAAAATGGTATTTTAAAAGAAAATAATACTGGGACTAAAAGTGCGACAGTTTTGGCCAACTGATTTTTGAAAAAGAGTTTTATTTGAAAAAAAAAATGGAGTCGCCACTTGGTACTGAGTTAGGGTGTCCCCAGTCACCCGAAAAAATTCATTTAACAAAACAAAAGTAAAATTTTAGAAAAATAATTTAAAAACTCTTTTTCAACTCCAGTCAACAAAAAAATGAGAGAAAAATATTTGAGAGTCACATTTGAAGAAAGGGAAGGCAAAGGCTCACGCCTAAGGCACCCTTTCCACCTAGCCGAGATTAGTTGTAAGGTTTAATCAAAATTTTCTAAGTTAACCCTAAGTTCTATTACGTTCGGATGTATTTAAATGAATATCTAAATGAATGCAAATCTTAAAATCTAAATGTGGATATTGAAAAGTTTGAAATATTTCGTCGAGGCTTGGTCGGGATTATCGCATTAATCGAGAAACCCGAATTGAGACCTCAAGGGAGTTATGAGTGTCTATGCAAAATGCGATGTAAAAAGAAAAGAAAATAATAATAATATCTAGTAAGTGAAGAAAGAAAGTGGGTATGCAACATAATGGGTATGGGAGACTAATAACTCGTGACTGAATATTTCTACTCATGGAGGGGAGAACGGCATATTCGCCACCGCTTTCCACATAAGTAGGCGACTATTTCTAGTCGGATCACACAAAATGACCCAAATTCTAAGTGAGATGCAACCTAGATGTCATGCATTTGAAGATATGTCAAAAATAAATAAATAATGGTAATAATAATAAAAAGTCATGCAAAATGGAAAGAAAAATTAAAAATGTGTGAAGTGGGATGTAAAAATGCACACGAATGCACCTAACACTAACATGCCCTAAGGATTTAGCATTGGACTAGCCCTTTCTAGGGATTCCCACTAGCTTTGGACTAGCGGGGAAAACGACAAAACCACAACTAGTGTTGGACTAGTGTGGTGACGAAATAAAACTTGATAAAACATGAATCAAAGCAATAAAGTATAAATCGAAAGCAAATAAACATAAAAAGACATATAAGATCACATAGGATTACATAACACGTAAGCATGATAGCTAGATGCAAAATCCTAAAGAAAGCGGTAAAATATATAAGCATATAAGCACGAAAAATCACGCAAGCCCTAACTATTACGCCGGAGATTTAGTTACATTTTTTTTTTGGGGTGAAAAAAATAAAACAACCTATCTATTATATTTATCTATCTAAATACACAATTTTGCTAAAATATGAGAAATGTAACCTAACTATTACATTGACTAGCTAAATATAAAAATATTATACTTTTTGCCAAAAATAATAAAATTTGAAATTAAATAACATAAAATACATAAATACGCAAAAAGTATGTAAACTAAGAATTATATGAAGAAAACATGCATAAACAATCACATAAAAACACATTGGGGCACATAAAGATGAAAATAATGGATAGTAGTAATACCTCCCATGAGAAACCTAGTACCAATTCTTTTTGAAGTTGGAAGACAATCTGATGATGAACAGTAAAGGTCTCCTTGAAGAAGTGATGAACAGTAGCAAGGAATTGAAAGTGATGACAAGTGTTTGTATTTTTGGGTAAAAAATGTGTGTTTTAATCTTTAATGCATAAAAGTAAAAGTGTTTTTAGGGTTTTGGATTTTCTCTCCCTTTTTTGTGTCCTCTATTTTTCTAATTGAAGGACGGGTATTTATAGAGTAAGTTGTCTTGATTACCAAGAATAGTACAAAATAACAAAAACGCCACCAGTAATGAAAATTTTAATTTTATTTAAGAAAAAATATTTTTAACCCAAAAATTTAAAAATTAACACAAAGAAATGACAGTAAATATCAAAATTTGCCAAAACATTGAAAGTAGATTTCAAATTGAAGGTTAGAGCTTAAAACTAATCAAAAACGCGCTCGAAGTGTGAAATGACGATTTTGCTCCTAAACAATGAAAATTCACAGAAAAATAGCTATTGATCTCAAAAAATTACCAAAAAATTAAAAATAAGCTTAAAACCTTAGGAAATGCATTTATGACTCAAAAATTGACAAAAAATGAATTTAAACTATAAAATGATAATTTTGCCCTTGAATGCAGTATTTAAAGAAAAAATAGCAATCGTTTATGAAACAATAAAGAAAATTTAGAAACATGCTTAAAGAATTAGAAAAATAAATTTGGAACCTAAAATGAGCTAAAATGGTATTCTCGAGGTGAAATTACCATTTTACCCTTGTGCTGGTAAAAATATAAAAAATAAAGAAATATCAATTAAATCTGAAAAAATCATAAAAAATTAATAAATTCGTATGAAAGTAAAAATATGAATTTAAAACCCCAAAACTAATGGAAAAAATATTTATAGATAAAAATTGCTATTTCAGCCCCAAGATTATTGAAAAATTAAAATTTGGCCAAAAAAATATAAACATGCCCCCAATGTTTGTAAAATAAATGGTGTGTGAAAATTTGATGTCTACAGTTTGCCCCTCTTTGTCGGGAATCTCATAGAGATTTCAGACAAAGACATAGACAACACCAAATTTTGACACACCTAAATGTAAAAATAAAGACCAATGTAAACAAAAATATATAAACATGCATTGTGGTGATATGCAAACCAATGAACAAATAAATATACAAAACATGCGACCAAACTCTCTAGGAGATGCCTACGTGTCTCGGTGAAGGGAATCAGGTCAAACGTAATTCAGATATAAGTGAACGGTGGATGCGAAACACAATTGCAAATGGTAATACAAGAATTCAAACTTTTCAAAACTTGTGATCAAAAGAAAAAAATGCAACATTCAAACTGCTAAAGAAAAATAACATAAAGCGGCAAAGACTGCAAGACATAATAAAGTGCTTAAACTTATAGAAAAAAATGAATCCAGGCTGCTGGACAAAATAAATATGGATAAGCTAGATGCAATGTTTGGACTACTAGACTTGAGAATGTAAATAAACAGATGCTGACCAGGCTGCTGGATAGATGCATGACCTTGGGCTATCAAGGTTGATGAATGCAAAGTTTGGGCTGCCAAAGTTGAAAAAGTAAATAGAGATATGCCGTTCAGGCTAGTGAACGGATACATGACATTGGGCTATTAAGGTCGATGAATGCAAAGTTGAGCTGCCAACTTCAAAATATAGATGAATAATTCTGGGCTGTCAAGAATCATAGAATGTAATGCAAGGTTTGGGCTGTCAAACTTGAAAATGTAAATAAATAGATGTCGATCAAGCTCCTGGACGGATGCATGACTTGGACTACCAAGGTTGATGAATGCAAAGTTTGGGTTGCCAAACTTGAAAAAGTAAATAGAGATATGCCGTTCAAGCTGCTGAACGGATGCATGACCTTGGACTGCTAAGGTTGATGAATACAAAGTTGTGCCGCCAAGTTGAAAATATAAATGCATGATCTTGGACTGCCAGGAATCATAGAATGCAATGCAAGGTCTGGGCTGTCAGACTTGAAAAAGTAAATAACAAATGTATGATTCTGAGCTGTCAGGAATCATGGGATGCAAAGTTTGGACTATCAGATTTGAAAATGCAAAAGACAAATGGATGATCCTGGACTATCAAGAATCATGGAATGCAAAGTCTAGGTTGTCAAACTTGAAAATGCAAAAGACAAATTCATAATCCTGAGCTGTCAGGAATCATGGAATGCAAAGTTTGGGCAGTCAAACTTAGAAAAGTAAATAACAAATGCATGATCTTGGGCTATCAAGAATAATGGGATGCAAAGTTTAGGTTGTTAGACTTGAAAATACAAAAGACAAATGCATGATCTTGGGCTGTCAGGAATTATGGGATACAAAATTTGGGCTGTCAGATTTAGAAAAATAAATAACAAATGCATAATTTTGGGCTGTCAGGAATCATGGGATGCAAAGTCTAGACTGTCAGGAATCATGGGTGCAAAGTCTGTGCTGTCAGACTTAGAAAAGTAAATAACAAATGCATAATCTTGGACTGTCAAGAATCATGGGATACAAAGTCTGGGCTGTCAGACTTGAAAATGCAAAAGACGAATACATGACCCTGGGCTATCAGGGATCATGGGATGCAACGTCTGGGTTATCAGACTTGAAAATGTAAATGACGAATGCATGACTCTAGGCTGTCAGGGATCATGAAATGCAAAATTTGAGTTGTCAGATTTGGAAATATAAATAACAAAAGCGAGTCCAGACTGGTGGACAAAATAAATGCAATAAAGATTTTAAAATAGAACAAAATAAGTGTGACAGCCCCACCTTGCCCAGAGGCGCACCAAAGGGCTTAGCGGACTGCCTGCCTAGCTCTCGCCAGGGCTCGATGCACGCACTCACGTGAAAATCCAAACGTACTTGACTTAAAATAAAATAACATGAAGGGACATGGAATAAAATAAAACAAACTCTTATTGTTTAACTTAAAGATACAAGTCATATCAAAAAGTTACAAGTCATAATTTACATAATTTCTTTCACAATAATAACCTAACATAGTGCGACTATTACAACAACTAAAACACTTAGAATAACCCAAAAACCAGTTGGTCCAGCTTTAATTTTTCAGTTGACCTGAGTAAAGGAAAACAAATAAAATGGAATGAGCTATAATAGCCCAGTGAATGTCCAATTCATGCAATCATACCAAGCACTCATGATTTCAGGTCATTAAAATAATCAATAAATTAAATAAACAATATATGAGCAATTTAATTCACATGTAGTCACTGGCGGATACAGGGCTCAACTACGGAAGCAAGCTTAACCGTAGAGGAGCAGGTACTGATCATGTAGCCACGATATTTGGACCGAGATAATAGCTCAGGTCTTTATCAAGGAACATATCAGTTTTATCAATCACAAGCCCTAACCGCCAATCACCTTATAATCTCCGTACAAGCTACCACATCCGGGGGAGAAAAATCTCAACCCTGGAGGGCCAACACACAATCAAGAAAGTTCATTCCGGAGTTGGCCTCTTTGAGGATTCACAACTCAAAAGGAAAGAACATCACACCCTAAAACACCCAGCACCTTATGTCCTCCCACTTGCAGCCCGGTTGACTAACCGTGAAATAACAGTGACGTTAGTCACGTAGTCTCACACACACAAATAACATTTTAAATAATAAAAGCGGGTAACACATTGTGGAATAGATGCGATAAAGTACACATCTTTCCTCAAATAACACATGTACTCACATAATATTTGCAAGTTAAGCATAATAGTCACAAAATAAAATTATCACATTCCATGCATCATGCACACATAAAGACACTCACCTGGTGCCTAAGAAAATATCTCGTAGAAAGGTCGGGTCTCACTATTGGATCCTGCAAATTGAAAGAAATAATCTAATGAAAAACCCAATTTATACCCTAATTAACCTAGTAAGAAAATGCAAGAAATACCTCATTAAATTCTAGGTTTTTTTTTTTTCTAGGGTTTAGGGTTTAGGGTTTAGGGTTTTCATTCTAGGGTTTTTATTTTAGGGTTTTCTAGGGTTTTTCTAACAAAAATTGGGCATTATCTCCCCTAAATTTCGGTCCTTCCAATCTTGTTTTTCATCAAGATTTCAATCATCCAACCCATAATTCATCAAGTTCTACAACTTCTTAGTTCAATCCAAACTCAAATTCAATCAAAATCTCACTAAATGTCAAGGATTAAGCTCCAAGAACTTTCACCCAAATAACATGTTCTTCATGAAATTTCAAGGTTCCAATACCACATACTAGTCTATTTAACCACAAGAACACTTTATCTAACAAGTACATATCAAGTTCTAACTAATTTCTTCAAGTAATCTTAACAAGAACTTGGTATTAAACTTGAATAAAAACTAATTAAAACATGAAATTAATAAGGTAGGTTCATGGTAAATACCTTAGATATGCTTAGAATTTTGCTTAGAAAAGATAGAAGTCCACTTCCTATGGTGGATTTGTTCCAATTTGAGAGATGAAAGTCCAAGAAGTTGAGAGCAAAAATGGGGAAAGAAGAAGAATGAAGAGGGCCGGCCAAAGTGAGAGAAAAAGAGAAAGAAATAGTCTAGGAAAAATGGAAAAGAAATGAAGAAAAGGTGGAAAAATGGGTAGCCAATAAAAAGCCCACAAGAGTAAAGCAAAAAGTGAGATTTTTATGCAAAGTGTGATAACTTGGTTGAATTTAATTGGTTAAAATTATCAACTCTAATCACTTAATATAAACAATAAAGAAACATAAATTATTAAAACACAAATAGGGTAAATTAGGGAGAGAGAACCGGCCACATGAAGAAAGAAAGAAAAGAAGAATTTCGCCTAAAGAAAAGAAAAGAAAAGAAAGAGAATTTCGGCCAAGAAAGAAAGAAAAGAGAGAGAAAAATTTCGGCCAAGGGAAAAAAAGAAAATAAGGTAAGAAAATAAGTGAAACTTTTGAATAAAATTGAGCAAAATTTCAAGTAGTCAAAAGACTAGAAAATAATGAAATGAACTAGTAAAAATTTAAACACTACTATAAGTTAAATGGTCAAGAGAAATTATTCTAACTTTAGTACCTAAGTGTTCTTGCTTAGAATGAAAATCTTAACTAATTAACTTAATTAACTCAAGAAATCTCCCAACTAATAATTCTAAGATTAGCACTTAACCCTAAATAATAAAAAAAATGTTTCTTATATGTGCATTTTCTAGGGTGTTACAATAAGTGTTGAACATAGGATCTAATTCAACTCAAAAGTTTAAAAAAATTCTTTTTTTTTTAAGCATGAAAGTAAATAGATTAATATGACGACTACTGCATGATGGCATAAGAAGAATAAAAATGCTAAAGCAAGATGCATGAGTATGCAATTGGAATGGCATGATATTTAATGTGCAAATAAAGATGGTACTCAATGCTGACGATTGAGCCTACTGGTGAACTTAAAATGAAAATTGGTACCCAATGTTAAGATTGAGCCTACCGAGAACTGAAGGTAAAGATGGTACCCAATACTGACGATTGAGCCTACTGCAAACTGTAAATGAAAATCAACACCCAATGCTAAAATTGAGCCTACCGAAAACTAAAGGTAAAGACGGTACTCAATACTGACGATTGAGCTTACCGCAAAGTGTAAATGAAAATCGGTACCCAATGCAAGAATTGAGTCTACCGAGAACTGAAGGTACGAATGGTACTCAATGCTGACAATTGAGCCTACTCCGAATTAAAAATGAAAATCGGTACCCAATGTAAGGATTGATCCTACCGAAAACTAGAAATAAAGACAGTATCCAATATTAACGGTTGAGCCTACCATAAATGAAAAATGAAAAACGATACTCAACGCTAAGATTGAGCCCATTGAGAGCTGAAAATAAAGACAGTACCCAATGCTGACGATTGAGCCTATCACAAACTATAAATGAAAATCGTTACCCAATACTAAGATTGAGTCTACCGAGAACTAAAGGAAAAGATGGTACCCAATGCTGACGATTGAGCCTATCGCAAACTGAAGCTAAGAACGGTACCCAATACTGACGATTGAGCCTACTGCGAATCAAAAATGAAAATCAATACCCAATGCAAGGATTGAGCCTACCAAAAATTGAAAATAAATACGGTACACAATGCTGACGATTGAACCTACCGTAAACTAAAAATGAAGATCGGTATCCAATGCAAGAATTGAGCCTACCGAAAAGTGAAAATAAAGACGGTACCCAATGCTGACGATTGAGCCTATCACGAACTGAAAATAAAAATCAGTACCCAATGTAATAATTGAGCCTACTGAGAACTGAAGATAAAGACAATACCCAATGTTGATGATTGAGCCTACCACAAATTAGAAATGCAAATCAGTACCCAATGCAAAGATTGAACCTGCTGAGAACTGAAAATAAAAATCGGTACCCAATGCAAAGATTGAACCTATCTAGAACTGAAAATAAAAACTGTACCCAATGCTGACAGTTGAGCTTACTGCGAACTGAAAATGAAAGTCGGTACCCAATGTAAGGATTGAGCCTACCGAGAATTGAAAATAAAGACGATACCCAATACTGACGATTGAGCCTACCATGAAGTGAAAATGAAAATCGATACCCAATGCAAGAGTTGAGTCTACCGAGAACTGAAAATAAGACGGTACTCAATACTGACGATTGAACCTACCGCAAATTGGAAATGAAAATCGGTATCCAATACAAGGATTGAGCCTTCCGCGAACTAAAAATGAAAATCGGTTCCCAATGCAAAGATTGAGCCTACCGAGAACTGAAAATGAAAATTGGTACCCAATGCAAGGATTGAGCCTACCGAGAATTGAAAATAAAGACGGTACTCAATGCTGACGATTGAGTCTACCGTGAACTGAAAATAAAAATCGGTACCCAATGCAAGGATTAAGCCTACTGAGAATTGAAAATAAAAACGGTACCCAATGCTGACAATTAAGCCTACCGCGAACTGAAAATAAAAATTGGTACTTAATGCAAGGATTGAGCCTACCGAGAACTGAAAATAAAGACGGTACCCAATATTGATGATTGAACCTACTGCAAAATGAAAATAAAAATCGATACCCAATGCAAAAATTAAGCCTACAGAGAATTGAGAATAAAGATGGTACCCAATGCTGATGATTGAGCCTACCGCAAATTGAAAATGTGGACGAAAAAGTGCGAACACAATATGTGAACAACTAAGCACATTAAAACACCGTGCAATATGCTGGACAAATGCAAGACAATTACTAAATGAATGCAAATTAGAAAAGTAAAACATATTAATGGGATTTAGGCTGCCAAACGAATGCATAAATGCATGAATAAAAATGCAGAATTTGAGTTGTCAGACAGAAATTAAAACCCAACGGACGAGTAGGGACTTAAAAAGAAAAGTAAAATATGCGTAATGCTGGACAAAATCAAAACAACATGCAACATGCAACATGCTAAACAAATAATGAACAAATATTGGTTCGAAAAAGTAAGACAAGATGATGTACTACAGGCTGTTAGACAAAATGCATGAATGCATGATCCTAAACTGATGAACAAAATGCACCAAACTAAAATGAACAAAATAAGATTTAGACTATTGGAGAAATGCATAAAAAAATTTGAGACATAGGAAAACTTAAAACAATTATCGAACATTGTATCTAAATCATCCCAAAGATAAAAAATTTTCAAAAAATTTTGCCCTAGTGTATGGCATCAAACTAATTCGAAACCACTCTTTTTGAGATTTAGTATCAAAATCCATTTTAATTTAACCTTTGCAAAAAATTTGCTCCGGTATAAATCAATTTCAAAATCAATTTTAAAATCAAATTTTTTTCAAAAAATTTGTTCTAGTGTCAATTGTGAAATCAATCTTTGAATTGAGTTGTAACCTTGATTAAACTATCACTAATTTAAAAAAATTACTCCAATTTTTATTCTTGACGAAGGCCTCAATTAATGACAATGTGATCACACTTACAAAAATTGAAAAATAATGAAAATTGCAAAAGTGACGTCACCACTTGACGGTCATTTGACTCCACTAGTGCATATAAACATAAGTATTACCATTCTGAGTTTCTGACCAATTTCTTTCCTTACTTTCTGCAAGTTTTTCAATTTAGTGAACTCTGATTCATGAATCAGACCAAATTTCTTAAAATAGTCTTGCAATTCGTGCATGATTCTGGCTTCTGATAAATTTAGGATTGCCTTCACTTTTATTTCAAATTCAAACAAAGCAAATGGCAAAATTTTCAAAACATGAATTGGTCAGACAAATGCTTCACATGCAGTAATGTAAAAGAAATTGTGTACAGTAAACAATAGGTAAAGACTAAATGAAATACAATTAAATGAAACATTGTTAAAAAAATTAATTTTGAAATAATGGCTTAAAAGATGCCTTTTGATCTTTGGATGTCATTCCCATTTGAATTCTGACATTGCCACAACTGATTAATGCATACGAAAAACCTCAATCAACTATTGTCATCAACTCCCCAATGACTTCCATGTCGGCATATTGGCTTTCTCATTTGTGAACCTTTAACTGTCACATTCTCCTAATCCATAAGATCCTTTCGAATTGCTGACTTCAGAAGAAGAAATGAAATGAACGACAGTGCCCAAAATTGAGATGATCTTTCCTTTTTCCATCAAAATAGACTAGTATTCGAAGAATATTTGGCATCAGTAAGGCAATCTTCCTTGTTGATTGGGATAGTTATATTAACATCATCTGCCAATGTGCTAGAATGCATCATTTCGACACTTGTCAATTCCCCCATACTTGAATCATTGTTTGTTCTCAACCATTCAAAAAATGCGAGCTCAACTAGTGATTCAAGCATTAAAATCACACATGCGTTCTAAAGTGTATTTTTCCAAAACCGAGTAAATAACCATTATGTAATTTATTTTCTTGTCTTTAATACTCATAATATCAAACAAAGAGGAAGGAATTATATTACAACTAAGCCGGTTCAATTACATATCTTCGCCTTACATTACCTTATTTTAATCTTACATTAACTTATACCACACATTCCAAAGGTAACGGAGGGATTGTGGACAGGAAACAATAAAACTCCCCTTGTGCAATGGTTGAAGTCGTATCCTCTGCATGTTTATTCTTTTTGTCGTGCTTGAATCCTCCAAATATTCGTTGTGAGGCTTGCTCGACATTTTCTAGATCTTTGAAATAAAAGTGCCTCTTGCCCTAACTCCTTAACCCATTTCTTGGTGTCAATATTTGTAGTTTCTTTCTCTTTCAAGTTAAATTTGGATTCCCCTCTTGTACCATTTAGATTCCTTAACATAAAGTTCAAATTCTTTTTTTGTGTCACTCTAACTCCTCATTAACAACTTGTGTTATTTTGAAATCCAAAGAGATATCGAAGTGGCAATCATCCGTTTCTAGTGAGGTGACATCCAAAAATCATGAGTATTTATTTTCACCGTTAAAGAAATGAGTAAAAACATGAAAATCGTTGAATAAATATACAAAGAGAAAAACTTTCATTTTATTGAATTCAAACTTATACTTTCTTAAACAGATACATAACTGGCATCGGCCTTTAGGAAAGTAGTAAACACATTCCAAATCAAAAAACGGTTTCTTAAAAGTAAATAAAGACTCACGACTATTTTTAAATGAAAGCAAAACATGATATGAGCTTGACACCAAAACCACTTGAAGGAGGAAATCCATTCCAGGGCTCTATTTAGAAATAAATTATTTTTTAAAGTAAAGGCAATCCTAAGTTCACCGTCACTTCCTCAACACAACAGAGTGATCAGTTGTCTAGTTTTTCAGCACTCATTCTTTGATGACCTCGAAACCAACAGTATCGGATGTTTCTCCCACCATGAATTTCTCATCCAGCACTATCATTGCAACAGTAGGTTCATGTTGAGGTAAAGGATTGTTGTCGATATTAGGGCCCTGTCTTCCCCCTCTCCTTAACACGATTTCTCCATCATCAATCATGTCTTAGATCTTATACTTCAATTCCCAACAATTAGCAGTAGTATGCCCTGGGCTTCCCGAATGATAGTTACAAATAACTTGATGGTCATAGCCACGACGTAGCCCATTGGGGAAAATCTTCTCTAGTATGGTGCCAATCTTGCTTGCCGCCTTCAACTGCTCATATATTTGATCAATAGGGCGACCAAGGGGAGTGAAATCTCTGTAGCGTTTTCGCAATTGGTTGGCTTGGCCAACAACTGCCTGATGTTGGGTAGGTGGCACATAGATGTTAGGGTAAATAGGCCTTAGGCGAGGCTGAAATGGAGGACAAAGGTTAATTGGTGGTGCGGGTTGAAAGTTTTGAAATATGGGTCAAACATTTGGATGAAATGGCTATGCATTCATCGGTTGGGTTTGGGTGTGAAGGATTGGCTGAGGACATGGTGAAAAAGTAGAAAAAGCATGTGCTGGTGGAGGGTATTGCAGATAATTGGCATGATGGTTTGTATTGGTTTGGAATTTGGGTCTGGATCTCGGGTTTTGATTTAGCACAAAGACTGATTCTGTTCAGGTTTCTTTCCAATCGCTTTCTTCAGACTGTTATTGTTCTGCAAATTTTCTACTTGTAATTTCATAGTAGCCATGTCTACCACTTTTCCTTTCTTCACTTCTCTCTCAATAGCTTTTGCTTGTTCGATGACCTGAGCAAAGGTTTTTCCAATGGAACCCACAATGGCTTGATAATACGGTGAGTCCTGGGCATCAATGAAGAGTTTGACCATTTCGTTTTCATCAATTGGTGGACTTACTTTGGCTGCCACACTTCGCCACCTTTGACCATAAGCTACATAGCTCTCTGAGGGTTTCTTCTTTAACTCTACCAAAGCAAATCTATCAGGTATCATGTCATAGTTAAATTCATACTGTTTGATGAAAGCCAGTGAAAGGTTATTCCAGCATCTAATTTTTTGAGAAGTCTAGCTTCAAATACCACTCTAATGCGTATTTTTTCAAACTTTCTCCAAAAAGCCTCATTGGCAACTTGTCATCTCTGGTTGGTTTTTCAAGTTTGTTGCAAAACATTTTGAGATGCACCACAGGGTCCCCACTACCAATGTACTTGAAAAACTCTGGGACTTTAAATTTTGGTGGCAATTGGGCATTTGGGAACATGCAAAAATCCTCATAGTCCAATCCCCCATATCTGTCAAATCCCTGACTTTCTTTGATAAAATCATCAAACCTGTCCAACCTTCTTAACAGGGCCTTTTCTATCATACTTGGATTTTTCTCTCTAGTGTAAGGTTCCACATTTGCTTCTCCCTGAAACTTGACATTGAGCACAAATTGACTTGCATTCAGAGCCGGTGGTGGCTGAGTGTTTTGGATGAATTGAGTTGCTTGTTAGGGGTAATAAGGTTGGTTCGGAGCATTCTGGGTGTTTCTAGGGTTGGATGGAATATGAACAGACACTTGAGGGTTTTGAGTAGGTGGGGGTGGAATTTGAGTGTTTTGGGTATTTGGAGATGAGACTTGTATCTGAACAGTTAGGTCATTGTTGTTTGTACCAAGGGTACTTTCACTTGCATTGGGTTGGGTGTACAGAGTTTCCTGAGTGGGTGGTACATTCGAGGTGGAGCCATTGTTGTTCATATTGCTTATGAAGTGGAAAATAATTTGGCTATGGGAGGACATCTCGTGAGTCATGTAATTAATCTTGGTTAATATTTCATTTATTTGCGCCCTTAGCGTAGTCATTTCAGATGCCTGATTCCCTGTTGGCACTTCAGAAGAATTTAGATGGTTACTCATGTTTATATGCAGTAGCTTGACGCGAGACCGCATGTAAATGGGGCTTCGTTGAAAAGAAGCTATGATTTAAGGTACCTGAAAGATGGGAATTTAAAGAACATGATTCAGGTGTTTATCTTGCGTAACACTGTCAAATTTTTATTTTGAGAAAGAAAAAGAAAAAGATTGGAGTTAGTAAATGTATAAACAATTCGAATACATGTCTTAGGGGGTGCCCTTATTATGCCAAGGGTAGGCCTAGTATGAAATGAAATTTTTTAGGGTAAGACCCCCCTTTTTCTGATGAAAAACGCATTAAATTCATCGAAAAGAAAAGCTTCCATTTTGCTCGTAATACCTTACCTAGGGTCTCACCCACTAGGATGGTACTGAAAATACAAACGTGCATGTCCTTTTAGAGTTATGTACCCAAGACAAAAGGGTGGCTTTCCTATCATGGGATTTCCGAAATGGCATTCCCTCTAGGGTTTATGCATGATGCCAATTTATTAAAGCAAGTTAAAATATGTGAAAATGCCAAATTTGAGAAATGTCCTAAAGATTTTTTTTTATTATCTAATAATGATGCAAAATTCTTCGAGAAAGATGGGCCATAAACTGTATAAAAGAGATTATTGACTCCAAAAATATTTGATTGAAAAATCTAGCCTCCAAGAGGTTACGAGACACAACATTGAAAGAAATCAAAGATCATGACTTCATATAGGAACATACAAGTCAAAATGTCAATTTATTAAAGTAGAATAAAATATGTGTTAGAATCACTTTTTGTGTAATGTGGGACGGGAAAGTGGGGGATACGGCAAAAATGACGTATCAATTCTTTAAAAACGGGATAAATGTAAACTGTGCAAAAATTTGACCACTTGGGTACATTTATTGACTCTGAGAAAATTTGGTTCGAATAAAACTGACAAATACAACGAGGACGAATTAAACTTTAAAAAGGTCTAAAGTTACAAATCTTCAAAAAGGTATAAGTTAAAAAAACAAATTTTCAGGATTTTACAAAATTTACAATGACTGGACCCTCAGGGTGCCTTATTTACAACAAAAATGCAATCTATAAAATTATATGAAGATCTCATTTCAATCTTTTTCGAAGAGATTAATGGTAAAACAAAAATTTAAACGAATGAGTTAGTTTCCTGCAAGAGCACCATGCTAGGGTTTTTTATTCTATGGTTGTGAATGCAATCAAAAAGGAAAGAAATTATATTAGTTTATTCAACAAATATCACATAACACACTGGTAAAGCACATCAGAAAAATAAAGAGGGGTGGATTCCTTCCTCGCGTGCCTGGTGTACTTAATAGGGTAAATTGACTCTATCCTAGGCTATTCTACATGGATGCATGAGGTTAGGCTTACTAATGCATCTAGACTCAATTAGGCTGTCAGTTTCCAAACCTTCAGATCTAAAGGTAAGGGTCATCAATCCCAAAGCCCTTGGTCAGTTGCTTGAGTGATCCCCCAGACATTGCTACATGCACATCGTGCCCCGGCCACGTATCTGAGTGGATTTATTTTTAAAGCCCAAATCTCTAGACTTGTGGACTCAAGCCGAGAGTTTGGATGATCTCTTAGACATGATCATGTGAACATCGTACCACAATCACACATCCAAGTAGATTAAGCCTAATTCCTAAAGGGACGAGTGGGTGAAAACCACCAAAAATACAAAAAAAAAGTTAAATATATCGAATGCATGTATGGAGTGCTCCTTATGAGAGGAGGGAATGATAAAGCGTGGGCTCTAAGGGTGACTAATCTCCTTCCCAAATGCAAGCGCGGTCAAATAATGCAATAATAAATAAACATACATCACATAAACAACGGAGAGACGGGGAGTGTGAGATGCAAAAGAAAAACCTAAAAATCTAAAAAGGAAAATGCAATCCTAACATCCAAACGCGATGGAATAAAGGGTTAAAGGAGGAAAAGATGATTAAGCCTTACGCTCGGACTCACTAGTGATCCCCAGTGGAGTCGCCAAAATCCTGTCGCGCCCCGAAATGACACACACGGTGGGACTGTTGATTGTTGCATCCTGAAGAGACGGCCTGGTCCGATGACCTTTTTCTAAAATATAAGTTTTTGGAAAAACTGTGCGTGTGTGAAAAAATCGAGTTTTTATATGAAAAACTGTATTTTAGGAAAAAATGATATTTTAAAAGAAAATAATGCCGGAACTAAAAGTGCGACAGTTTTGGCCAACTGATTTTTGAAAAAGGGTTTTATTTAAAAAAAATGGAGTCGCCATTTGGTACTGAGTTAGGGTGTACCAAGTCACCCGAAAAAATTCATTTAACAAAACAAAAGTAAAATTTTAGAAAATCATTTAAAACCCTTTTTCGACTCCGGTCTACGAAAAAACAAGAGAAAAAGGTCCGAGAGTCACATTTGAAGAAAGGGAAGGCAAAGGCTCACGCCTAAGGCGCCCTTTCCACCTAGGGTCGAAATGTTCCGTCAAGGCTTGGTCGGGATTATCGCATTAATCGCGAAACCTGAATCGAGACCTCGAGGGAGTCACGAGTGTCTATGCAAAATGTGATGTAAAAAGAAAAAAAAATAATAATATATAGTAAGTGAAGAAAGAAAGTGGGCATGCAACATGATGGGTACGGGGGACTAATAACTCGTGATTGAATGTTTCTACTCACGGTGGGGAGAACGGCATGTACGCCACCATTTCCCACGTAAGTAGGCGACTATTTCTTGTCGAATCACACAAAATGACCTAAATTCTAAGTGAGATGCAACCTAGATGTCATGAATTTGAAGATATGTCAAAAATAAATAAATAATAGTAATAATAAGAATAATAAATCATGCAAAATGGAAAGAAAACTAAAAATGTGTGAAGTGGGTGTAGACACCAAATTTTGACACACCATTTATTTTCAAACACTGGGAGGCATGTTTGCACTTTTTTAGGACAAATTTTAAATTTTTAATAATCTCAGGGGGGCAAAATAGTAATTTTATCTGTAAATATTTTTCTATCAATTTTTGGGGGCTTTAAATTCATATTTTTACTTTTATATGAATTTATTAATTTCTTATGATTTTTCCAGATTTAATTAGTATTTTTATATTTTTACCAGCATAAAGGCAAAATGGTAATTTCGTCTCATGAATACCATTTTAGCTCATTTTAAGTTCCAAATTCATTTTTCAAATTCTTGAGGCATGTTTTTGAATTTTCTTAATTTTTTGAGGTCAATAGCTATTTTTCTGCTAATTTTCATTGCCCAAGGGCAAAATCGTCATTTTACAAATTAAATTCATTTTTCACCAATTTTGAGTAAAAAATGTATTTTCCAGTGTTTTAAGCTTATCTTTAGTTTTTGGTAATTTTTTTAGGCCAATAATTATTTTTTTTGTGAATTTTCATTGCCTAAGGGCAAAATCATCATTTTACAAATTAAATTCATTTTTCACCAATTTTTAGTCAAAAATGCATTTTCAAGTTTTTTAAGCTTATTTTTAATTTTTGATAATTTTTTCAGAGACGATTACTATTTTTTCTGTGAATTTTCATTGCCTAAGGGCAAAATCGTCATTTTACAAATTAAATTCATTTTTCACCAATTTTGAGTCAAAAATGCATTTTCTAGTGTTTTAAGTTTATTTGTAATTTTTGATAATTTTTTTAGAACAATAACTATTTTTCTGTGAATTTTCATTGCCCAAGGGCAAAATCGTCACTTTACAAATTAAATTCATATTTCACAAATTTTGAGTAAAAAATGCTTTTTCTAGTGTTTTAAGCTTATTTGTAATTTTTGATAATTTTTTGAGGTCAATAGCTATTTTTCTGTGAATTTTCGTCATCCAAGGGCAAAATTGTCATTTCACATTCCAAACTCATTTTTTACCAGTTTTTTGGTCCCAAATTCTTTTTTAGATTTTGAACATGTTTCTAAGTTTCTAATTTTTTTCGGAGTGAATTAGTGTTAATGAATTTATTATTTATATTTTTCTTGATTTTTTTATTATTATTGTGAAAGAATAAATTTTTAAAGGATAAAGTTGTAATTTTTGTAGTCAAGGGTATTTTGGTCTTTTAATCATTTATTGGAGGTTAAGACTTGTGCAGTATAAATACCTCACTTAGGATTTTAAAAAAAGGAAGAAAAAAGAAACCCTAAAAACACATTTTAATCTCATCCAAGAAGATCAAACACACACCAAAACACCACAAAACACACACTAAGGCCGCCATCTTCATTCTCGGTTACTGTTCATCGTACGGGTCACTGTTCACTTCAACCTCAAGTTTCATCACTTCTCATCCAATCTCCAGCTTCAAAAGGCAAGTTCTTCCCTTTGTTCTGATTTATTTTTCTTCCATTTTTATGTGAATCTGATTATTTGGAATTTTAACTGAGTTTTCTTTTAGATTTTGTTCCCAATTTTTTTTTTGTTGATTTTGAGCTTCTATTTTTTTGGTTTTCTGGCTTTTGGTTTATGAGTTCTCTTTGTTCTGGGTTTACTCGTTTCTTCTTTTTCTCTTCACTGTTTCATCCCCTTCCCCTTTTACCATCCCAGAACCTGCACAAAATCACTGCTAAAGCCTCCACCTTACCATCACGCCATCACCCAAACTGTGTAAAACCAAAACCTTCAGAGACTACCTATTCCAAAGACAATTTACATCAGTCCAATTCAGCCAAATAAATTCATATCCGCAACCTGCAATCTGTTTCCACCACCACATCTTCAAATTTCATCCACAATCGACCACCAGTCAACTACTCCAACCCCAAAACCTCTGCAATCAGTCTCAATTGGCCATCAATTTCAACCAAAAAAAAAAAACCATCACAAGGCTGCTTGCCAAACCATAATTCACCACGCCAGTCACCAAAAACAGAACCTCTATAGCCAGCAAAATACAAACAATCCCACAAATTCCACCCAAAAGTTATCTCAAGCCACCAGGAATACCAGTCCATCAGCCAAGGCCACAAGCCCGATGCAAATCAGTAATCAGCATCACCTCAAACAGAAAAACTAGCAAAACAAACAAGCCCCTCTTCTCCCCTGCTTCTTCCACCGTCACCATAATCAGTGAAAAGCCCAACCAAGTCTCTGTTTCTCACCTTCAAAATCGCCACCCAATACCACCATCACCACCTCACAATCACCACAAAATTTTCGGCACCCTCTCCACAAGCCATCACCTGCAAAGCAAAAACAACAACAAATACCACCAAAAAAAAAAAAAAAACAGTCCAGCGACCTCACCCTTTCCATTGCAAACCACACATTCCACCTCAAATCACCACCTACCAGCAATCAATCACGAGCCAAATTGAATCCATAATAACCCACAAAAACCTGCAAAAAAAAATAAGCCGAACAAACAGTATGAGTCACCACCAAGTTCCAGCTATCAACTCCATCACTGCAACTAACCCATACCCAAATCAAATCGGGTCACTTTGCTTTGTCCAAAGTAAAGATTTTGTATTTCCCTTACTTGATTCACTTCACACATTCTTTAATCTGTGAGATCTTGGAATGTATTTTTGCTTGATTCATGACAAATCTCGCTTAAGAACTTGAAGAATTGGGGCTTTCGATTTGGGTTTTTGAGTTAAGATTTGAGTGTTAGAGATCGTGAAATTTAATGGCTGATTTGAGAGGAATGTGGTTTGATTAGTTTGAGAAACCGAATGCGGAGGAAGGAATTCAGCTGGAATAGTTGCAGTAGCTTTAGTTAAGCAATTAGAGGAGTCTTTCATTTTTTTTGGTTTGAATACGCACGGATTCAGAATTTGGGATTTGGAAGTTTGAGCCTTGGAGTTTGTTTAATAGTTTGGAAATGGGTCCCGGTTAAGAAAGGAAACAATTTGGGTAACTGAAGGACTAGTTTTTATTTCCCTCGTTTAAACAGTAATGAAATTGTGGGGAGGATTTTTGCTTAGTATGCTTATTTAAGTAACTGGTAGGAGGTGTTAGTTTTTTTTATATATTCTTCATTGCTTTCATTTGTAAAGCCGATTGGGAGTTTAAACTATTCTTTAGAGTGCGGTTCTTTAGTTTAGTTTAATTCTATAGTTATTTAATCGATCTAGTCTAACTTTGTTTTTGGATAGACTATTTATTTTAGTTAATTGAATTGTAATTGGTCCAGGTTAATCTACCTTGTATATTTTATTAATTTTGGTTATTTTTCTATCAAAGTTAATACTTATGTTTTAACTCCTAAGATTTTGATTAATGCTATTGTGTTCTTGAGCATTTATGTTTTCTTGCATATTGGCCCCAAATAATTGTAAATTAACCCCCTACATTTTGTTTTTCTTTCAAATAGTTTGCTGTATTTTTATAATTTAGCCCCCTAAGTTGCAGGATTTTCGTTTTATCTCCCATTAACTGCTGGAATTTCAGTTTGATTCCTTTAACAATTACTGGAATTTATATTTTTACCCACATGCTTGCTAGAATTTAGTGCTTCAACCCCCAATTTAGTTTAATTTTGCATCTCTACTACCTTAGACTTTGCTGGAATTTTTAATTTCAGTCCTTAGACTTCGCTGGAATTTTAATTTCAACCTTAGACTTTGCTGGAATTTCAATTTCAATCCTTATACTTTGCTGGAATTTTAATTTCAACCTTAGATTTTGATGGAATTTTCAATTTCAATCCTTATATTTTGCTGGAATTTGTTTTAAACTCCCAAACATTTGCTGGAAATTCATTCTTGGTCCCTTTAAATTGCTGGGAATTCATTTTTGTTCTTTTTAAGTTGCTGAAAATTCATTTTTTAGCCATGTGTTGCTGGAGTGCTCAATTTTAGTCCCTATGACCTGCTGAAATTGTGTTTTAGTCCTCATATATTCTGGAATTTGATTTTAGACCCCATCAATTGCTGGAAATTGTATGTTAGTGCTTTTAATTGCTGGAATTTATATTTCTCCCCCTTCATGTTGGCTCTCTAGATGTTAGAACTCATATTTAAACTTTATCTTACCTAAATGATGGTACCTTAACGTGTTTGCTCATGATTTTAGCATTAGTACTGAGTCTTCAAGAGGTATCCCTATGTCTCATTAATCTCTTTTTTATGTGCTCCAGTGTGCCTTAGTGTGATTTTTATGCATTTTATTCACATATTTCCTATTTGGCATGCTCTTTGCATATTTATTTCATTCACGCGATTTCATTTTTAAATCTTATTATTTCTTCATTATTATTTTGATAAAAATGCAATATTTTGTATTTAGTTAGTCAATTTAATAGTTAGGTTATTTTTCTCATATTTTAACAAGAATTTATGTAATTAGATATAAGTGTAATAGATAGGGCATTTTAATTTCTCCCCTTTAAATTGTAAAATTAAGCCCCGGTGTAATAGTTAGGGTTTATTTGCTTTTGTGTGCTTATGTGTTTATTTCTTTTACCTGCTTTCTTAGGATTTTTACATCTAGAATATTATGGTTATGTGTTATGTGCTCCTACATGACCTTATATGTTTTTTATATGTTTCATTTGCTTTTAATTCATGCTTTAATATTTAATTCATGATTTATGGTATTCCGTCACCACACTAGTCCAACACTAGTTGTGGCTTTATTTTCGCTCGCTAGTCCAACGCTAGTGAGATTTTTGAGAACGGGCTAGTCCAACGCTAGACCTTTAGGACAATTTTAGTATTAGGAACACTTGTGTGCGTTTTTACATCCCACTTCACACACTTTAGTTTTCTTTCCATTCTGCATAACTTTTATTATTATTACTGTTATTTATTTATTTATTTTGACGCATCTCCAAATGCATGACATTTAGGTTGCATCTCACTTAGAAATTAGGACACTTGCGTGATTCGACTAGAAATAGTCGTCTACTCACGTGGGAAGCGGTGGCGTACATGCCGTTCCCCCTCCATGAGTAGAAACATTCAGTCACGAGTTATTAGTCCCCCGTACCCGTCATGTTGCATACCCACCTTCTTTCTTCACTTACTATATATTATTATTTTCTTTTTTTTTGCATCACATTTTGCATAAAAACTCGTGACTCCCTCGAGGACTCGACTCGGGTTTCGTAATTAATGCAATAATTTCGACCAAGCCTTGACGGAATATTTCGACCCTCCCGATATTCACATTTAGACTTAGAATTTGCATTCATTTAGATACATCCAAACGTGATAGAATCCAGGGTTAATTTAGGAAAATTTGATTAACCCTCGCAACTAGCCTCGACTAGGTTGAAAGGGTGCCTTAGGCACAAGCCTTTGCCTTCCCTTTCTTCAAATGTGACTCCCAAACCTTTTTCTTTCGTTTTTTCGTAGACCGGAGTCGAAAAAGGGTTTTAAAATATTTTTTTAAAATTTTATTTTTATTTTTATTTTTGTTAAACGATTTTTCGGGTGACTTGGTACACCCTAACTCAGTACCAAGTGGCGACTCCATTTTCTAAAAATAAAACCCTTTTTCAAAAAATTATTTGGCCAAATCTGTCGCACTTTTAGTCCCGGCCTTGTTTTCTTTTAAAATTTCATATTTGTTAAAAATATACTTTTTTACTAAAATTTGATTTTTCTCACACACGCACGGTTTTTCTAAAAACCTTTTTTTTCGAAAGGGTCACCGAGACCGAACTGTCTTTTCAGACGTGACAGCCAACGACACCACTGGCACCCTTTTGCTTCACGATTTTTTAGGACGCGACAGTGGGATGTAAAAATGCACACGAGTGCACCTAACACTAACATGCCCTAAAGGTCTAGCGTTGGATTAGACCTTTTTAGGGATTCCCACTAGCCTTGGACTAGCGGGGAAAATGACAAAACCACAACTAGTGTTGAACAAGTGTGGTGACGAAATAAAACTTGACAAAACATGAATCAAAGCAATAAAGCATAAATCGAAAGCAAATAAACATAAAAAGACATATAAGATCACATAGGAGCACAAAACACGTAAGCATGATATCTAGATGCAAAACCCTAAATAAAGCGGTAAAACATATAAGCACACAAGCCCTAACTATTACACCGAGGATTTAGTTACAATTTTTTTAGGGGTGAAAAAAATAAAACTACCTATCTATTACATTTATCTATCTAAATACACAATTTTGCTAAAATATGATAAATGTAACCTAACTATTACATTGACTAGCTAAATACAAAAATATTATACTTTTTGCTAAAAATAATAAAATTTAAAATTAAATAACATAAAATACATAAATACGCAAAAAGCATGTAAAATAAGAATTATATGAAAAAAACATGCATAAACAATCACATAAAGACACATTGGGGCACATAAAGATGAAAATAATGGGTAGTAGTAATACCTCCCATGAGAAACTTGCTACCAATTCTTTTTGAAGTTGGAAGACAATCTAATGATGAACAATAAAGGTCTCCTTGAAGAAGCAATGAATAGTAGCAAGGAATTGAAAGTGATGACAAGTGTGTGTATTTTTGGGTAAAAAATGTGTGTTTTGATCTTTAATACATAAAAGTAAAAGTGTTTTTAGGGTTTTGGATTTTCTCTCCCTATTTTGTGTCCTCTTTTTTTCTGATTTAAGGAGGGGTATTTATAGAGCAAGTTGTCTTGATCACCAAGAATGGTACAAAATAACAAGAACGCCACCGGCAATGAAAATTTTAATTTTATTTAAGAAAAAATATTTTTAAACCAAAAATTTAAAAATTAACACAAAGAAATGAAAGTAAATTTCAAAATTTGCCAAAACATTGAAAGTAGATTTCAAATTGAAGGTTAGAGCTTAAAACTGATAAAAACCGCGCTCGAGGTGTGAAATGACGATTTTGCCCCTAGATAATGAAAATTCACAGAAAATAGCTATTGATGTCAAAAAATTACCAAAAAAATAAAAATAAACTTAAAACCCTAGGAAATGCATTTATGACTCAAAAATTAATGAAAAATGAATTTAAACTGTAAAATAACGATTTTGCCCTTGAACAATGAAAATTCACAGAAAAATAGCTATTTATCTCAAAAAAAGTACCAAAAATTAAAAATAAACTTAAAAGCATAGGAAATGCAGTTATAACTCAAAAATTGATGAAAAATGAATTTAAACTGTAACATGATGATTTTGCCCTTGAATGCAGTATTTACAGAAAAAATAGCAATCGTCTTCGAAAAATAAGAAAATTTAGAAACATGCTTAAAGAATTAGAAAAATAAATTTGGAACCTAAAATGAGCTATAATGGTGTTCGCGAGGCAAAATTATCGTTTTGCCCCCAAGATTATTGAAAAATTAAAATTTGACCCAAAAAATATAAACATGCCCCCAATGTTTATAAAATAAATGGTGTGTCAAAATTTGTTGTCTACAGCAAGTACATGGATGAGTTAACTCCACTACAAGATGAGAATGAGTCTTCTAATTTTCGTAAGGGTTCTAGAGTTAGAGGTGTGCCAATGGAAGTGGATTGGTATAAAGCAAAAAATTTGCCGCCTTTTCTTCAAATCTTTTATGATTCTACTGTGAAAATGTTAGGCTCACATTATGTGACAGGAAATGAATACATGAATGAAATCTTTGGCATTGGTGGTCTTCGTAGTTCGTTTAATGAAAGTGATGATATTGGGTTGTCGGTTATGGCTAGTAAAATGAAGCAAAAGTATGACAAATATTGGGATAATGTTGAAAAGATTAATATATTGATTTTGACCCCTGGCATAAACTCAGTTATGTTCAATGGGCAATTGATGAGGTTTATGATTGTGAAAGTGCTGAAAAATTAAAAGTTAAAGTGAAAAAGGTGTTGCATTCCCTATTTGACGCTTATTTTGCTAAAAAATCACCTTCTAAAGAAGTGGTGAATGCAACTCAACTGAGGGAAATGGACAAGATAGATGTGGATGCAATTAAGGCTAAAGGAGCATCACATTACATGCATGCAAAATATGCTCAAAAAGCTGACACATTTGATAGCACTCACAATAAAACTGAATTGGACATCTATTTGATGGAAATGAAGGAGGATCTTTATTGTCCACAATTTCACATTTTGAATTGGTGGAGAGATAATGCTCATAGGTTCCAAGTTCTTGCAGCAATTACTAGAGATATATTAGCTATTCCAGTGTCTACAGTTGCTTCAGAATCTGCTTTTAGTACAGGAGGCCGTGTGTTGGATTCTTTTTGAACCTCTGTAACTCCAAGAATGGTTGAGGCAAAAATTTGTGGGCAAGATTGGCTTCGTAAGGGTAGCCAACCCATTAATTTGGAAGAAAGTTTAGTTGAACTTGAAGATATGGAAGCAGGTATTTTTTTTTTTTTTTGGTCTTACAAGTTAAGTTATAACTTTACTCATTATATTGTTTTCTTTGTTTTTGTAGAAATTTTAGGCTTGGCAGAGGAGCATTCCATTATTCATATTTAAGATTGAAGATGAGAATAGCCAACCAACCATCATCAAGTCACATTTGTGTTTTCTTATGTTATAGAATGATGAACTAATTTCAATGATTTTTAATCTTTTAGTTTGTGTTTTATTGGTTTAAGGTCTAGAACTATTATGTTGTGATTTTTGTTACTTGAATGTTGGTATTTTTATTTTTGTGGACATGTGAAATGCACCAAATGACTTTCATATGCTTCTATTGCTAGTTAACAATTTTTTGTACAATTTTGTATTTATGGGAAGTGAGAATGGCCAAAAGTGAACTCAATTTATCCATACAAGAGTTGGCAAAAAGTTAGCTCAAATTATCCATACAAATAGCTAGCAAAAAGTTAGCACAAATTATGAATACAATAGTTGGCAAAATGTTTTTAATGATTTTGGACAATTTTGTAGTTATAGGAATTGAAAATGGCCAAAAGTTAGCTCAAATTATCCATACAATAGTTGGCAAAAGAATTTTAATGATTTTGGACAATTTTGTAGTTATAGAAATTGAAAATGGCCAAAAGTTAGCTCAAATTATCCATACAATAGTTGGCAAAAGAATTTTAATGAATTTGGACAATTCTATAGTTATAGGAATTGAAAAATGGCCAAAAGTTAGCTCAAATTATCCATACAATAGTTGGCAGAACAATTTTAATGATTTTGGACAATTCTGTAGTTATAGGAATTGAAAATGGCCAAAAGTTAGCTCAAAACGTTTATAATGATTTTTGTACAATTTTCTATTTATAGGAAGTAAAAATGGCCAAAAGTTAGCTCAAATTATCCATACAAGAGTTGGCAAAACATTTATAATCATTTTTGTACAATTTTGTATTTATAGGAAGTGAGAATGGCCAAAAGTTAGCTCAAATTATCTATACAAATAGTTGGCACAACGTTTGTAATGAAATTTGTACAATTTTGTAGTTATAGGAATTGAGAATGGCCAAAAGTTAGCTCACATTATCTATACAAATATCTGGCACAACGATTTTGATCATTTTGTACAAATTTGTATTTATAAGAATTGAAAAATGCTCAAAGATTAGCTTAAATTATGAAATTAATAATTGACAAAATATTTTATATCATTTTGGTACAATTCTACGTTTACAGGAAGTGAAAAATGCAAAAAAATTAGCTTTAACGAATGCTAACATGTAAATGTACATAAACTAGCTGTTAGAGACATATTTCAAATAGCGGACGTCCGCTTTAAATGGAGCGAAAGTCCGCTTCACCTCTGCATGGTTGTTTTGCAATGAGGTGGGTGTCCTCTATATCATCCGCTTTATCGTCCGCATAGTCACTGGAAATTTTGTTTGGTAAGATCGGACATCCGCTCAGTCGTCAGCATACTCTGTGAAATTTTTTTCAATGGACCAAACGTCCTCTATATCGTTCGCTTGATCGTCCGCATTGTCACTGGATTTGTCTTGTGACATCGAACATCTGCTCACTCGTTCACATAGTCACTGGATTAAAACCGGACGTCCGCTCTATCATCCACAGTGTCGTCTGAATACTTTCTGGAGTAAAAGCGAACGTCCGCTTAGTTCTTTTGTGCATCTGGTTGGTCGTCCGCTTCACATTTTACTTTCCATTTTTACTTATTTTCTTCCACCTATCTAATTTTACTCCATATACACTTTGGTAAAGCATTCAACTCACATTGTCATTACTTTGTTAATCATCAAAAATTATAAAAGATATTCACTTCGAGACTAAAGTTTGTCAAAAAGTTTGTTACATACTTTGCTATGTTGTTAACTTAATTTCTACTAATAAAAGAGTTCTTTTAATATGCCAAAACATACATTAAAGTACCGACATAACATATGAGTTATTGATTAAATTCAAATAAACCAAAAAAAAATACTAACATAATCAAATATAACAACCATCCAAATAGATATATAGAAAGGTCTCATAGTCAAAAAACAAAAACACTACACTACATTGCACAAATTGCTAAAACACAAATTACAAGACTAAAAAGATGAACATCCCTACTGCATAATACTAAAGTTCTAGAGTCTAGTCATCTTGCTCATCTCTAGAGGAGGATCCTGCCACATTAACTATCCTAGTGGCTGATGAAGATGCAGCTTGGGCTTGCTGCTAAGAAAGAGCATCATGACGAGCCTTGGTGCGCCATTCTTGGTTAGTGCGTCTTCTACCTCTGCAATAGTCACGAAAGATTTCTTGTTCTTCAAGATTCCATTCATACTTACTCCTAAACTCCAACGTCTCAAGTCTATACTCAATCACAGAAAGGCACCTACGAACATCCAAAAACTCTTGTTGAAAGTCATTCTTTATTGTATTTATTTGATTTGACAATCCACCAATAGCCTCAAAAAGTCTTGCCTGCCAAGACTGATAGCCAGAAGATGAAGGCTGAAATTAGGAAGTAGAAGGCGGGACTGGGTGACTAGATGATGGAATTTCAGGATGAATTGTCTGAATTGGTTGATCATGATGAATGGGCTCATATTCCATAGCCTCTAGCTCTAGCTCAACTATATTATCAAAAGCATACCCATATGAATTCATATAATATCCCGATAAACTTGTTACCCTCAACTTGCTATGACGATAAAGCCACCTACCATTTCTAAAGATAAGGTAAAGTCTTTTAAGACTTTCTACACCTATACGATCTATATCAACGGCCCTCGTTCATACCATCCCTTCTAAAGGAATAACACATATCGCAAAGATTCTTATGAGTATTCTTCCATATGCAAGTCCCTTTGTGGGATCCTCCTTGTAGATCATCATGTACTTGATCATGAAAGCTCCCATATTAATTTGAATACCATGTAAAATACCATAAAAGAGATGTAAACTAATGTGTGTCATATCGGTTTTGTGACCACTAGTAGGTGCCAGGATATTCACAATTATATGATAGAGAACTCTGTGCAACGGAGTGAAAAAACTCATTTTGAATCTTTTCAAACTATTGGTATCAATATTTCCAAAATTTACAATGGGTGATTACTTCCCTAGGAGCACAAAACTCACTACCATCATTTGATATGCCAAAAATCTCATTAATAGTTTAAGCATTAAATACTATGTAGGTGTCAGTAACATAAAAAATAGCATCATCTCCATCAATTCTAAGATTTGCATAAAATTGATGTGCTAAATCCCCATATACCAATTCATTAATTTGGTACAAGTCAGTCAATCTAGCATTACCAATCATGTTTACTAGATCACCCAAATCACTGGTAAAATCTTCAAAAGCACAAAATTTAGCCCCTATGACATTCTTATTCTCAAACTCATTATATCGCTTTGCAGAATCTCTATCAAAAAAGGTTTTACCTGCATGATGAATTAGATTCATGTCTCCAACATGATAATCCACACCACGGCCTCTTCCACAACCTCCATAATGTCCACCACATTGAGAGCTAGCCATTTGATTTAGTAATTTAGAGATAAAAAGGCATAGGTTAAGAGTTTGAGAAAATAAGGAAATTAGGGCAAAGTTAGGAAAAATTAGAGAGAAATTCAAAGTATTTTGAGGATAGTTAGTATTTAGATGATGATTTAAGAGAAAAATATAGAGGATAAATGTAGTTAATTTGACGAAAATCGGGTTTGGAAAGTTGGAAACTGTTTAGAGAAGAAGGGGAGTCAAAAAGGCGCGATATAAAATTGAATAGAGGACGTCCGCATATATGTAGAGTCGCGATCCAGACGTCCGCTTCGTTTACTGTCAAATGGCTTTGTCATCTACTAAAGTCCAAAAACTATGCGGATGACTAATCAGTCGTCCGCTTCCTTTGGGAGGTCGTCCGCTACAATTTTTGCATTCCATTTTCACTTATTTTTTAATTTCTAGTTAATTTTACTACAAATACACTTTGATAGAATATTATTATACATTGTCACTGATTTGTTAATCATTAAAATCGAGATTAATTGAGACTATAGAGTATAGACTGAGTCATTTCAATTGGCAACATGAATTAATTAGTGAATATTTATGATATTTTGGAGAATTAAAGAAGTGAGGAGAATTTTGGGAGGTGTTGGACCTTGGCATATAAATTTATATTCTAGTCTAACCAAGTAGACATTACAAATTTTAGTAAAAAAATAATATATATATATATATATATATTAGGGGCAAGTCGGGTACCCTGTGAACCGACCCTATTTTATCGGGTACCCGAGGATCGGGTATCCGAGGACATTAAGTTCAGTTTAGGGTCAACAAATTACTAACCTGATAGGTTAGAGTTGGGTCAGCCATTAAGAAATTGAAGTAAAGAAGAATCTTTATATTCCATTGCATTATCTGTTTGCAAACTTTTTATAGTGCAAGAAAACTGAGTTTTGATCATATATGCAAATTTAATGTAAGTGTGTGATAACTCAGATCGATGTTTCAAGAAATATATCCAAGTAAACCGAGAGGAATCATCAATATATAATACAAAATACCGAAAACCATTTACTAAAGAAATAGGGGAAGGACCCCAAATGTCAGAGTGAATTAAACCAAAAGGACTATCTGAAATGGAATCATTATTATTAAAAGGCAAAGTAGGTTGTTTTGCAAGTTGACAGTTTAAGTAATTAAAAGACTCAAACTTTGTAGATCCTAACAATCCACGTGAAATTAAAGACGGAATTTTTCTAGAAGAGGCATGACCAAGGCGCAAATGCCATTGATGGATGGAAGATTTGGTGTTTGTAACTGCAAACACAAGTTTTCAAGAAAGGTGAAGAGATTCAAGCTTAAATAATCGACCCACCCTGTGACCCGTCCTAAGAATCTATCTCGTCTGTGGATCCTATACCTGAACACCAAGAGGAGAAAAGTTAATATGTAATCTATTTTCACACAACTGACCAACAGAGATAAAATTGAGAGTCAAGTTAGGGATATAATAGGTTTCAGGAAGGTCAAGATTGGTGCTAGATGCATAACCAGTATGAGTAATGTTCATTTTAGTGCCATTTGCAATGTGGATTGGTGGTAAGAAAGACACGGGTGTTGTAGAAGGAAAAAGTTTCGTATTAGAGGTCGTATGGTTGCAACATATAGAGTCAAAAAACCAATGAAAATTACCCGAAGTGGCAGACATTGCAGTAGATGTATTGGAAGAGATAACCTGTTTGAGCAATGCCTCAAGATCACTTATAGTGATAGTAGTAGAACCCTCAATATTAGCAGTAGCAGTGACTGGAGAAGATCCAATCTTTAAGACATTCTTAGACTTGGGAACCCCCCTTTAGGTCTAGGAGGACGTGTGGGACAATTTCAATAATATGGCCAAGACCATGACAATATCTGCATTCAACAGTAGGACAATTAGCAAAAACATGACCAGTTTGATTACAATTCTTATAAGGCTGATTGCCAGATTTTTTATCTGCGGATCGAGTAGTTGTAATAACTACTTCAGATTGAGGAGTTTTGTCTAGATTGAGGCGAGTCTCTTTAAAAATAATCTCCTGAATAGTAGTATCCGATTATGGGAGTGGATTACAATGTAGCAGGAAGGCTTGGATAGCTTCATATTTAGGTCAAAGAACCATAAGAACTTGGATGAGATGACAATGATCTTCACTGATTTTGGCCTAAGATATTGATTCCAAATCGATTGAACTTTAGTAAGAAAATCATTCATAGATTCACTTGATTCTTGTTTTAGACTATGAAGAGCAGTCCACAACTGATAATAGTGGGCAAGTCCAGTGGTTTGATATTTGATAGCTAGGAAATCCCAAATTTCTTTTGTAGATTCATAATCAGCAAACTGAATGTGAATAGATGGGATTGAGGTATTACGAAACCATGTGATGATTTGGTGATTTTTACTATCCTAGTCCTCAAGACGATCTGCAAATTTTGCATCAATTTCATTTGGCTCTCTAATTGGCTTGGTGATGTCCCAGGTAACATTTCACCAAAGCTTGCAGCCTATCAAGAAACAATTCATTCCTTGAACCCAAAGATTATAGTTTGAGCCAGTCAAAACAGTTGCAATAGGTTTTGAAATATCAAATTTCTCCATGATAATGAGTTCCAAATTTTGTGATAAAGTGGTCAAAGTAAAGGAAACTGAAGAATAAGATTGGGAAATTATGCAGATAGAAAATTAAAGAAAACACAGGTTAAATAGCTCTGATACAATGTTAACAGAAAAGGGCAAAGAATCATGAAAAGAATTGTTTGTTTCTTGTTATTCATTTGTACAAAATAATGCCTATTTATAGGCTTAACAAAATGAAACTAGATATCTATAGCAATGAATCTAGACTAGTTCTATACAAGGTAGCAACAATTAGGCTACAATCATGCTATAATGAACCTAGACACCTAAATAGCAATGAACATAGACTACTTCTATACAAGGTAGTAACAATTAGGCCACAATCAATCTAATTAGGCTACAATCATACTAAAATTAATAAGGCCACAATTATGCTAACAGGTTGCAACTATGTTAACAGTATCATCATTAATAGGTTCACATAACCAGATGATGTTTCAACATGGCACATTGGAAAGAAAGGAATGAAGAATAAAAAATACATCCATCTTGTTTATCCACATTCACTTCTTGCAGTTGCGGTACACAAGAGATCATCTCTGTTATTGTTTTTGCACTTAAACCATTCATTTGGCTCAAAATCTACCGGAAAGAAAAAAGAAGATACTCTACTGTGATCCACCTTAGTGATAAATTATCCATCTATACTTACATTTGATCTATTATTGAGAAGTCATTAACACTTAAAAAAATAGCTAGGTTAGTGGTATCTTCAAAACCAAGACAGAGTCTTCAGAACAACACTTTTCACCACATTTCATGAAGGAAAATTAATTAACAACAAAGGACCAACAAATGAAGAAATCAATCTTAGTATCCACCAATCATTAACAAATTCATCGTTAAATAATGTTATATTCTCCATTCAATTTAGTTTATTGATTTAAATCTATAAAGGACCACTATTTTACGTCCCAAAATTCTAGACAATCCCTAAAGATTTCCAAATAAATTGTTGAAGTTGACATCATTGGCTTTACTTGTTCATTTATTACTTTCACTTGTAATTTTTGGTAGGTTTTTGGCAGTAAAATGTGACAAATTTTCACCAGCCAAAGAAGTAAAAAAAAATCAGCCCATTTGTGAGAAAAAATTGTCTAAATATTTCGCTTGTTTTGCAAAAGTCAGAAGTTGCAACTCTCTTTGCATTTGAGTGTGTCAAGTCTTCAGGCACACCTCATTAAATGAAATGAGGAAAAACCTTCCTCATTGTCAGATAGCCAGTAGTATAAATAGGAATGTATTTTTTTAGTTATTTGCATCAAGAGTTCAACGAGTAAACAGAGAAACAAAGAGCTCTATGTGTTAATGAGTGTTTTAGTGTGTAATTTTGAGACTCAACTAAAAGAGTTCTCAAATTAATATTGAGTGTTGTGTGTTTCTTGTATTTGAGAGAGTTAGTCTCCAGTTGTTTATTGTTCCACTATTAATAAATAGTGTAATACATTGTTTATTTGTCTTCATAACTTTTGGATTTAATCCAACATTCTAGAATCAGAGTGGGTCAATTTTAGACACATTTTTTGTTAAGTCATTTATTTTGTAGGTCTTAGTGGAGGTTCTCCAGAAGAACAACAAAACACTATGAATTTCGATATCACACAACTATGAGGTGTGAGTCATAAAGTTTATTGTGGTGGAGGTTGCTATCTTAGTTGGAAATATTGATGAATTAAGTTTCAATTCCAACAACTATGGTTCCTGGAGTACTCACATGAAATTCTACCTGCTCGGACAAGGTTTGTGTGCTATTATTGGTGGAGATGGCACAACGCCACCAACAGAGGCAGGGCCACTTAAAAAGTGGAAAGCTAAAGCTAGAAAGGCTATGTGTGCTTTAGCCATGGCTGTAGAAGATGATTTACTACAGCAAACTAAAGATGCCAAAACACCAAAGGAGGCATGGGACACACTCACAACACTATTTACAAAGACTAATGAGGCAAAGCTCCAAAAGCTTCAAAATAAGTTACTGTCTATTACTCAGCAAAATATGATAGTAGGTCAATATTTCTCCAAATTAAATTCAATTTGTGATGAAATATCAAAATTGGATCCCAATAATGAATACTAAGAACTATTGTCCATGGTTTAAGACCAGAATACAAGGGTTTTATTACCGCCACCCATGATTGGGCTAGATACCAACTTTAACTGAGCTGGAAAGCATAATTGCCAACAAGGAGGCTTTGGACAATTCTATGTTTGAAGTATCTATTAAAGACAAGGAAAAAGCTCTCTTCACTGAAAAAAGAGGATCATAGGCTGGTAGGAATAATTCAACTAGTGACCAAAATTGGACAACAAACAAGGAAGGTTTGTGGCGAAAGAAGCAATAGAAAAGAACCAAAGCACCAATCAAGGGGGACTAGCCAAAATCAAGAAGTAGATGGCCACGATAGAAGATATCAATGGTCACAAGACAATCAAAGATGGCACAATGATGAATGTTACAACTGCGGTAAGAAATGACATCACGCAAAATTTTGTAGATCATGAGTAGCTGATAGTAATGCTGTAACATTCTTGCAAAAGATAAATGTGGATGATGAAGATTGGGATGTACAAGTATTCTTTGCAGTAGAAGAGTTCACATTTTGCTACACCATTGACTTGGAAGAAGAATTTGTTCTTGCAGCGGTGAGTCTCAAACCTGTCAATTTTAATAATGCTTGGATTATTGACTCCGAGTGTTCTAACTATATGACCAGAGACCAAAGAAGGCTAACAAATTTAACAGAGTACAATGGCGGACGAGTTGTGGTGATAGTAGATAATTTCAGGTTACCAATTACTCATATTGATAATACAGTTGTAGTACCTCACTACAACACTCAGCAAGTGGAGTTACAACATGTATACCATGTACTTGGGATGAAGAAGAATTTGCCATCAGTTTCTCAACTGGCAACTTCCGGCAACCATGTGTTTTTTGGACTAGATAATGTGAAGATGCATCAAAATATAAAAATAACAAGTACACCAACTATGCGAAGGAGACGATTGGAGTTTGTGTATGTCATATCAGCACAAGAAGCCTAAATTGATAAAGCAAGAAAGAATGAGACAGCTGGTTTTTGGCATGCTAGACTGCAGCATGTTAGTTACCACAAGTTAAAAATCATGATAAAGAAGTCAATGCTAAAAGGACTTCCTCAGTTAGATATTTGGGATGACATTATTTGTGCAGGTTGCCAGTATGGAAAAACTCACCAATTTCCTGTTATTGTATGCCTTAAAATTAAGTTGGTTTAAGGCACTTTGTACTTACACTTTGTAGACACTAAATTTTGACACACCATTTCTTTTTCAAACATTGGAGAGGTGTTTATATTTTTGGGGTCAAATTCTAATTTTTCAATAATCTCTGGGGGCAAAATAGTAATTTTTATTTGTAAATATTTTTCATTAGCTTTGGGGGTTTTAAATTCATATTTTTACTTTCATATGTATTTTTTAATTTTTAGTGATTTTTTCAGATTTAATTGGTATTCTTTTTATATATTTTACCAGTACAAGGGCAAAATGGTAATTTTGCCTCGCGAATACCATTTTAGCCCATTTTAGGTCCCAAATTTATTTTTTGAATCCTTTAAGCATGTTTCTAAATTTTTTTAATTTTTTTGGGGACGATTGCTATTTTTTCGTGAATATTGCATCCAAGGGTAAAATTGTCATTTTACAGTCTAAATTCATTTTTCGCCAATTTTTGAGTCATAAATGCATTTCCCATGGTTTTAAGCTTATTTTTAATTTTTGATAATTTTTTCAAGGTTAATAGCTATTTTTCTGTGTATTGTCGTTGTCCAGGGGCAAAATTGTCATTTTACAGTCTAAATTCATTTTTCGTCAATTTTTGAATCATAAATGCATTTCCTATGGTTTTAAACTTATTTAATTTTTAGTAATTTTTTCGAGGTCAATAGCTATTTTTTTGTGTATTTTTGTTGTCTAAGGGCAAAATCGTCATTTCACACCCTGAACGCATTTTCGATTAGTTTTAAGCTCTAACCTTTATTTTGAAATCTACTTTAAATTTTTGGACAATTTTGGAGATTATTGTCATTTCTTTGTATTAATTTTTAATTTTTTGGGTTAAAAATATTTTTCTTAAATAAATTTAAAATTTTTATTACTAGTGACATTTTTGTTATTTTGCAGTATTCTTGGTGACCAAGACAACTAGCCCTACAAATACCCCTCTTAAATCAGAAAAAAAGAGGAAAAAAAATTTGAAAATGCTAAACAATACACTTTTATCTATTTTTTATATCAAAACACACACTATTCACCCAAAAAAACACACACACAAACAGCCGTCATTGCAATTTCTTCTATTGTTCAGCATCTTCTACTGTTCTTCGTTTACTACTGTTCATCATCACTAATTTCTCTAATAACAGGTAATGCTCTAATCTTTATTCATTTGTTTCCTTTATATGTTTTCTTTTAAGTTTGATTAATTGGTTTAATTTGTGAAAGAAGTCAGTTTGCAAATTTTTTTTTTTCTGCTTGTGTGATTGAAATTTTTTGAGGATTGGATTACTTTGGTTTCATCTTCTCTATATCCTCAACCACCGTAAACCACCAAGCAGCCCATAAAACCTCACTATCAGCTTCATTAAACCAACTTCAATCCACCATAATCACCATCTGCCCAAGTTCCTCGCCCCACCCACAGCCAAGCTTCCACCACCATCTCCAACAACTTCTAAGCCTCGATCAAAAAACCTACAGAACTACCAAGAATCACCACTGACCTCCGTGACTCAACCATTAGCCACCACAACAAGTCCCAAATCACAATATCAAAATCAATCCTAGAACAGGAACCAATAGCCTCCTACCCAACGCCTTAATCACAACCATAACAGTACCACCACCAACATCAAACCACCTGTCGCGCCCCATTTTTTTGAAGGTGATGGGAAAAGAGAATTATTGTTGTTGTGTTTATTTTTGAGAAAAAGAGTGTAGGTTTTTAGTAAACTAATTTTTAGAAAATACTTTACAAAAAGGTTTCACAAAAGATGTGATTTTTAGAAAATGCCTTATTTCGAAAAAAGAAAAAGGGCCTAAAATGGGACTTTGAAAATGCAACGGTTTTTTGGCCCGAAAATAGAGTCTAAAAAAGGGTTTTTAGTGAAAAAGAAGTCGCCAATTGGTATTGAGTTTTGGTGTACCAAGTCACCAGAAAATATTTTATAATAGGTAAGAAAATCGAAAATGATTTATTTAGAAAATGATTTTTGAGAAAAAATGTAAGAAAAACAATAAAAACCCTTTTAGACAACTCCAGGTCTTTGAAAACAAGAGAAAAAGGTTCGGGAGTCACAGTTGAAGAAAGGGAAGGCAAAGGCTTGCGCCTAAGGCATTCTTTCAACCTAGCCGAAACTAGTTGCGAGGTTTTGTCTAAATTTTTCTAATATAACCCTAAGATTTTATCACATTTGGATGTGACTATATGAATGCAAATCTAGTCCTAAAATGGATATCGTTAAGGGATGAAATATTCCATTGAGGTTTGGTCAGAATTGTTGCATTAATTTTGAAACCCAAGTCTAGACCTCGATGGAGTCACGAGCATAAATGTAAAATGGAATGCAAAAGGAAAGAAGAATAGTAATGTAGATAGTAAGTAAACAAAGAAAGTGGGGATGCAACATAACGGGTACGGGGAACTAATAGACTCGTGACTAGCTATTCTTACTCATAGAGGGGGGGAACGGCATGTACGCCACCGCTTCCCACGTAAGTAGATGACTATTTCTAGTCGAATCACACAAATGGCCTAAAATTCTAACGTCTAGTGGAATCTAAATGTTATGCGTTGAACATATGTTTAAAATAGATAATAAGTGATAAGTAATACATAAAAAACCATACAAAAATGAGAAAAGGCCTAAAAAAGAGAAAATGTGTGTGAAATGGTTATGAAATGCACACAAGAAATGATTTTAATACTAAAATGACCTAAAAGCCTAGCATTGGACTAGCCTATTTCTATAAATTCTCCGCTAGCGTTGGACTAGTGAAGAAACCGGAATTAACCACAACTAGCGTTGGACTAGTGTGGCGACGATACACACATATTATAACAAGTAAGAAAATAAATAAGGCATAGATTAAAGCAATAATCATATAAAAGCAAATAATAACACATAGGTGCACATAGCACACAAGCATGATATTCTAGATGCAAAGTTCTAGGGAAAATGAATAAAATACATAAGCACATAGCACACAAAAAACCCTAACTATTACACCGGAGAGAAACCTAATTACAATCTAAAATGGGAAAAGATAATCAAAATAGCCTATCTAACCTATCTATTACATTTTCTATCTAAAATACAAAATTTTCGTTAAATAGAATATTACCTATCTATTACATTCCTTTGAATAATTAAAATTAAACTCAAATAAATAACATAACATAAATAAATGCTCACATATAAATAAAATAATAAACACTTAAAAATACATAAAGAAAAAAAACACATAAAAAAATAGAAGCACATATGAGCACATAAAGAGAAATAAAAAGAGTAATAGAGGTACCTCCCATTCGTAAACTTGGTACAAATTGCTAATAAAATGAACAAACAGGTCAAGGTACCACTATTTAAAGTATAAAAATATGAAATACTTAAAATTGAGGATAAAATGTAAATTCGAGCAAAGTTAAGGGACTTAGAATAAAAATTCTAGCAAACATAAGACTTGGGAATGAAATTTCAGCAAGTTTAAGGGACTTAGAAATAATTCCAGCAAGTGTGAGGGATGAAACAATAAATTCCAGCAAAGCATGGAAATCTAAAACAAATTCCAGCAACATGTAATAGACTAAAATACATTTTCCAGCAATTAATGGGGCTTAAAACAAAATTCCAGCAAGACAAAAAGACTTAGAATGAAAATTCCATCAATATAGGACTTAAAACTAAAATTCCAGCAAGTTTAGGAAGTTAGAAATAATAAATTCCAGCAAAGTTTGGTACCTAGAACTAAAATTCCAGCAAGTGGGAGGGTAATAATGTAATTCCAGCAAAGCATAATGACAAAAATAAAATTTCAGCAAGGTTGAGGGACAAAAATGCAATTTTCAGCAACATGAGGGACCAAATTTACAATTTTCAGCAACATTCAAGGGCTAAAATACAATTCTAGCAATATTCCAGGGTCAAAATACAATTCCAGCAATGCATGGGAGGTAAAAAGGTGAACTAGAGCAAACTTAGGAGGTCAATTAAAATAAATAAGAACTTAAATGGAGTAAACTAAAGTATTGAAGGGCATAATTAAACAATTAAGAACCTAATGGGGCAAAATGTAAATAAATAAAATCTGATGAAAATAATAAAAATAAATAACTTAAGAAAAACTAAGTTTTGGCTACGATTTTTCTTTTTCTTTTCTTCGGCCTCCCTTTTCGGATTTTCTCTCTTCGGCCTCCCTCTTCGGATTTTTCTTCGGCCTTTCTTACTCTTCGAATTTTCACTCTTCGGCTCCTCTCCTCGGTTTTTCTCTCTTCGGCCCCTCTCTTTGGATTTTCTTTCTTCGGCCTCCCTCTTCATATTTTTCTTCGGCCTTTCCTACTCTTCGGATTTTCACTCTTCGGCCCCTCTCCTCAGTTTTTCTCTCTTCGGCCCCTCTCCTTGGTTTTTCTGTCTTCGGCCTTCCTCTCCTCGGTTTTTCTCTCTTCGGCCCCTCTTCTCGGTTTTTCTCTCTTCGGCCTTTCTCCTAAGTTTTTCTCTCTTCGACCCCTCTCCTCAGTTTTTCTCTATTCGGCCTTTCTCCTAAGTTTTTCTCTCTTCGACCCCTCTCCTCGGTTTTTCTCTATTCGGCCTTTCTCCTCGGTTTTTCTCTCTTCAGCCTTTCTCCTCGGTTTTTCTCTCTTCAGCCTTTCTCCTCGGTTTTTCTCTCTTCAGCCTTTCTCCTCGGTTTTTCTCTCTTCGCCCCCTCTCCTCGGTTTTTCTCTCTTCGACCCCTCTCCTCAGTTTTTCTCTCTTCGGCCTTTCTCCTCAATTTTTCCCTCTTCGGCCCCTCTCTTCAACTTCTCTTCTCTTCTCTTCGGTCCCCCTCTGTTTCTCTCAGTTCTTTCTGATTTTTTTTCGCTTTATCGTTATTTCTTCACTCCTCTCCCCCAAATCGTCTGCTTCTTTACTAATGAAATTCCTATTTTTCTTTAGACCCTCAAGTTGTTCCACATCAGGAATCAAATTCTAAATTTCTCTACTCATGAATTAACCCATTATGAATCAACAAAGACCAAGCATGTGTCATTAATTGGAGATCATTCAAAAGAAATTGGGAGATGATCAAGAATTACATGAGCTTGAGCGGCGGTGAAAGTGCATAGTGGAGATGGCGGTTTTGATCTCCGATAGGTCGGGTCGCCGCCAAGAGTGTGGTCGATGGCAATTGCACTGGAGCCTAGCGATGTTGATTTTGCTATTTGCGATTGAATGGGGACCGCGGTATGCTGATGAAGGTTGAACTATTGTGTTGCGATAGTGACTGTTTTTGGGCTGTTGGAGTGCTTGGGCAGTGGTGGCAAGTGAGGTGCGATGTGTGTGCTGTGAGAGCCGAGAAGGAAGAAGTGAGTTGAGATTGTTTTGTGCAAGTGTGTGTGTTGTCTGTGAGAGAGTCGAGAAGGAGGAAGATGAAAGTGTTTCTGTGTTTTTTAGAGAGAATGGAACTGATGGTGAATGTGTGTAGGTGTATGTCTGATGATGAAGTGAGGTGAAGAAAGAAATAAATCTATCCAAAATCCCCTCAAATTTGGTTTTTGCAGGAGTTGGTTTGATTTTCTCTGCTGCTGCATGCAGCAGCTGCAGTAAAACTGCAGCTGTTGTAGTAGCTCTCTCTTTTTTTTTTCTCTTTTTTTTTTCTAATGAAAAATCCAAATAAATAGTAAATAGTGTTGAAAAATTACGAAAATTTTATGAAAAATCTATAAATTCATAAAATGCATGTAACAAATTTTTGATATGAAAATTCTAATAATAAGAACATATTTGAATATGTGTCATATGTGACAAAATTATGAAAAGAAAAAATAAAAATACTAAATGACCATTAAAAATCACAAAATTTTTACACAAAATATATTATCACACAAAAATATGTATACTAAAATTTTCACTCAGAAATTTTAACATATATGCATTCTTGGGTAACGTGCCCTTAACAAACAAAAAAGACGAAAATTAAATAAATACTTAAATGACCTCCAAAAATTATGTAATTTTGACAGAAAATTTATGAATATACAAAATGCACATATAAAATTTTTCACTTGAAAATTCTTGTAAAAAGAGTGCATTGGAAACGTGCCATTAAGTTTAAAATACTAAAATTTTAAATAAATAATAAATGACTCCCAAAAATCATTAAAATCATAAATAATGATAAAAATAGTAAAATTATGTATTTAGGAAATAAAACAAAAATAGAATAATATTTACAGTGGTGAAATTACCATTTTGCCCCTGATGTGACGAACTTAGACATAATATACACGAAAATTGTACTCGACCCCCGAAAAATGAAAAATACTCCCCTAAAATAAAGTAACACACATATTTTTACAAAAGGTGTGCCAAAATTTGGTATCTACACCTTGCCCCTCTTTGTCGAGAATCTCGCAGAGATTTCAGACAAAGACGTAGACAACACCAAATTTTGACTCACCTAAATACAAAATGCAAAAATAAATATCTAAACATACATAGTGTAAGAATGTAAACAAATGCAAAAGTGAGAATGTGACCGAACTCTCCAGGAGCTGCCTACGTATCCCATATAAGAGAATCAGGTCAAAACGTAGTTCGAATGGTGAAAATAAAAAAAGTTCGGGCTGCCCAACTTGAAAAATAAAATAAAATAAAATAAAATATGAAACGTCCAGTTTGTTGGAGAAGTGTGTGGCCTAGTTTGCTAGGATTGGTGAAATGCAAAGAAATTAAATATGACGGTCTAGTTTGCTGGACATGCACCCAGTTTGTTGGGGTAAAATACAATGTGAAATCCGGTTTGCCAGACTCGGAAAAGTAAACGTGAAAGGTCTAATTTGTTGGATATGCACCCAGTTTGCTGGGGTGATATGCAATGCGAAGTCCGGTTTGCCGGACTTGGAAAAACAAACATGAAAAAGTCCAATTTACTGGACATGCACCCAGTTTGTTGGGGTGAGTAGTACAAGAAATTTAAACGTGAAGGTCCAGTTTGCTGGACGTGCACCCAGTTTGCTAGGGTAAAATGCAATGCGAAATCCGGTTTGCCAGACTTGCAAAAGTAAACGTGAAAGGTCCAGTTTGTTGGACATGCACCCAGTTTGCTGGGATTGATGCAATGCGAAGTTTGGTTTACCAAACTTGAAAAACAAACGTGAAAAAATCCAGTTTGCTGGACATGCACCCAGTTTGCTGGGGTGAGTACAAGAAATTTAAACATGAATGTTCAGTTTGCTGGACATGCACCCAGTTTGTTGGGTGAAATGCAATGCGAAATTTGGTTTGCCAGACTTGGAAAAGTAAACGTGAAAGGTCCAATTTGCTAGACATGCACCCAATTTTCTAGGATGAGTACAAGAAAATTAAACTTAAAGGTCCAGTTTGCTAGACATGCACCTAGTTTGTTGGGGTGAGATGCAATGTGAAGTCCGGTTTGCCGGACTTGGAAAAGTAAACGTGAAAGTCTAGTTTGCTGGACATGCATGAAAGAGTTTTTTTTTTTTAATGTCGAAAAGCAGCCCATAAACCAATGTCTAATTTGCTAGACAAGTACATGAAATTTTTTTTTTAACATATCAAAGTCTATTTGAAATAAATAAATAAATAAATAATATTTTTTATACCAAAATTTTGCCATAGTATAAATCAAGTGAAATCAATTTGAAATCCATCCTTTAAAATTTGCCCCAATGTAAATTTGAAGTTAGTCCTTCCCAAGACGATTTAAAACATGAGATATTAGAATCAATGTGAAACCAAAATTTTTTTCAAAAAAAATATTTTCCCCAGTATCAAATTTAAAATCAATCTTTGACTGGAATAATGCTCCACTTAGACCATTGCTAGCTACAAAAGATTTGCCCCAGTTTTCTCTTTTTGATGAAATATCAATGATGGACTCATAATTTTACCTGCAGCTGGAAAATAAATTATGATTAAACTAATGTGCCACCATCTGTGATCCCTCAGGCTTTGCGAAACGTATAAACATGAGTTCTTGGCTGCCGACATCTAATCCTAAATCCATTCCTGTGAGCTGTTTTTGATCTTTACAGTCCATCATATCCATCAATTGCCCTTTTACTATGACTTACAAATATCAACTGCTGTGAATTTTTCATGATAAATTAAGAGGATTGTCTTTTGACACAAATCTAATGAATGGACTGATGCAAAACAATTTATTTAATTTCACTATCTTTATTTATTATATGTACATATATATATTTATGCAACCATCATAGTTTCAAGAAATTGAAAACAAAACTACAAAAATGGAAAAAGATAACACATTACAACAAGTAATAAAGAGATAAGTGTAAAATAACTTTTGTCAAAGATAAGTTAAGAATTTCAAACTATGACAAAACAAGTTATTACACGGTGTTGAAACCAGGCTTTTGACCAAGAATATCACATTTGACCCTTTTGGATGTCATCAATCAGAAGCTTGATACTGCTCAGAAGAAGAACAACCATGAAGAGAAAACCCAAGCGAACATAGTCACCAGCTCTTCAGCTTCGTCACTTCTCCTTTATCTGGCTTCGTTTGTGTGCACAAGATTTCCACCTTAGCGCCCTTTCAGGTTTTCACTAAGGTTTCCCTCGCCCTTTTCTTTTCTTTTTTTTTGTTTTTTGTTTTTATTGTTTTTTTTAGGCGTCCCTTTCGGGTTTTCACCTTTACAAAAGAAGACATAGAGCTACAATCATTCAAATCTTGAATGGTCATTCCCCCTTTTCATTAAATCAGACTAGTATTTGAAAAATATTTGGCATCAGTAAGACAATCTTCCCTTGGTGAACTTGGGATAGATATATTAACATCATATGCCTTTTTGATTTGCAAATTTTCATCTCAAAATTATCACAAAATAAAGACGGAGGTCGGTAACATTCTCGGCTTTTCAATACGGGGTCAGGTTAAAGTGTCTGAAAAAGTTAAGGCTGTAAAGTAGAATTTGTGAGAGGGTTGATTGTCTTGAGATTGCATTTCTTAGAATGAACTATCCCAACTTTTATTTCTTGCTTTTGCTCTCTCTCTTTTTTTTTCTTTTAAAAAAAATTTACCCCGATTTATCACTTTCTTGTAGGGTTTTCTTTTTGTAACATTTTCACATTTACTCTTTATTACTCTTTTTTTTCTTTTTTTTTCTTTTTTTTAATATAAAGAACAACCAACAAAATAAAAATTTTGCCCTAGTTTGGGGTGCAACCATCAAGTGGGTTATGAAACGAAATTTACGGATTCTAAAGGCTCAAAGGGAAAAACTAGAGGAAGAAAATATTTAAGGGAAAAGAAAGAATGTCCGCCTTTGATCCGTCTCTCTTTTTTTTTTTTTACAATAATTTTGAAAGAAAATTTACTAATTAAATGTAAAACTTTTTTACCAAGTTTAAATTGATGATTTGGAGAAATTTTTGACCATCCATTTCTGCCAGTACAAAACCTCTACCTGATAATACCTTCTTGACAATGAACGGACCTTGCCAATTTGGAGCGAATTTTCCTTTTGCCTCTTCCTGAATTGGAAGGATTCGCTTCAAAACTTTGTCTCCAATCTCGAATTGGCGAGGTTTGACTTTCTTCTGATAAGCACGGGCCATTCGTTTTTGGTAGCACTGTCCATGACAAACTGGCATTTCAACCGCTTTTCGTCAATCAATGACAACTGCTCATGACGTTCTCTGACCCATTCAGCTTCTTCCAACTGAGCATCCATCAATATACGCAAGGACGGGATCTCAACTTCAGCAGGTATTACCGCCTCCATTCCATACATGAGAGAGTAAGGAGTTGCCCAATAGAAGTCCTTATGGCAGTTCTATACCCCATCAATGCATAAGGTAGCTTCTCATGCCAATCCCTATGTGTGTCAGTCATCTTTCGAATGATCTTCTTCAAATTCTTATTGGCAGCTTCCACAGCTCCGTTCATTTGGGGTCTATAAATAGCAGAATTTCTGTGATTGATTTTGAATTGTTCACACAACCCATCCACCATGTCGTTGTTGAGATTTTTGGCATTATCAGTGATTAACGTCTCTGGCACTCCAAAACGACAGATGATATGTTTTTTCAGAAAATCTGCCACGACTTTTTTAGTCACATGCCTGTAAGATGCAGCCTCAACCCATTTGGTGAAATACTCTATTGCCACTAAAATGAATCGATGTCCATTTGAAGCAGGAGGATCAATGGTTCCAATTACATCCATTCCCCACATCGAACATGGCCAAGGAGCAGTCATACTATGTAGTTCCGTAGGAGGGGCATGTATCACGTCACCATGCATTTGGCATTTAATACACTTTCGAACAAAATCTACACAGTCGTGCTCCATAGTAAGCCAAAAATATCCCATTCTCATGATCTTCTTAGCCAACAAATGCCCATTCATGTGCGGTCCACACACACCACTGTGAATTTCTTTCATCATTTGGTAGGGCCTCTTCTTTATCAACACATCTTAACAGATCCAAGTCAGACGTTCTCTTATACAATATTTCTCCATTCAAAAAGAATTTTGAAGACATTCTGCACAAAAAACCTTTTGAAACTGCATTAGCACCGGGAGGGTAAGATCCAGTTTTAATGAATTCTTTGATATCATGGTACCAAGGCCGACCGTCTGAAATTTCTTCTGTAACCCAACAGTGAGCTGGCTCCTCTTGAAGCCTGAATTTAGATAGGCTCAATTACAAATTCATCGGGATGTTTAATCATTGAAGATAAAGTAGCTAAGGCATCTGCAAACACATTACGTGTCCGTGGAATGTGCCGAAACTCCAAACTTCTGAACTTGGAAGCTAGATTGAGTAGACTGCAATGATATGGAATGATTTTAGAATCTCGAGTTGCCCATTACTTGAGCGTCTGATGCACCAGCAAGTCAGAATCACTAAATGCCACCAAGTCTCTAACCTCCATCTCTAACGCCATCTTCAATCCAAGAATATAGGCTTCGTACTCGGCCATATTATTAGTGCAAGGAAAACACAGCTTGGCAGTTGCTAGGATAATGCTTCCCTTCGGGTGAAACTAGAACTGCATCGATTCCGGCCCCGAAAGCATTTGAAGCGCCATCAAAGAACAATCTCCTACCCCAAGTACTGCTCACTCATATCTTCAATTGCTCCAACGAACAAGATTTCTTCATCTGGAAAATAAGTATTGAGTGGCTGGTAATCATTTCTCTCTTGGATTTTCTGCCAAGTGATCTGCTATAAGCCTGCCCTTTAATTGCCTTCTGCGTTGTGAAAACAATATCAAATTCAGAAAGAATCATTTGCCATTTGGCCATCCATCCAGTAGGCATTGGTTTTTCCAACAAATACTTTAAGGGATCAGAACGGGAAATGAGGTAGGTGGTGTGACTAAGCAAATAATGCCTTAATTTCTGAACCGCCCAAGCCAATGCACAACAGCTTCTTTCCAGAAAAGAATAATTAGCCTCATATGCAGTAAATTTCTTACTGAGATAATAGATGGCTTGTTCTCTTTTCCCTGATTCATCATGTTGCCCCAAAACACATCCTACAGCTTCGTCAAGCACAGATAAATACATAATCAGAGGTCTTCCAGGATTGGGGCGGCACTAAAATTGGAGGATTCAACAAGTAATCTTTAATCTTATCAAAAGCCTTTTGACAATCCTCATTCCATTTCATATGTGCATTTTTCTTCAACAACTTGAACAAAGGTTCACAAGTAGAAGTCAGTTGGGCAATGAACCTGCCAATGAAATTGATTCTTCCCAAAAAACTTTTTACATCTCTTTGAGTCTTTGGAATTGGCATGTCGCGAATCGCTTTAATTTTGGCAGGATCTATCTCGATACCTTTCTTGCTAACAATAAACCCCAATAATTTGCCGGCTGGAGCTCTAAAAGCACACTTAGCAGGATTCAACTTCAAATTGTATTTCCTCAATCTTTCAAACAATTTTCTCAAATCCACCAAGTGATCCTCAACCTTTTTAGATTTGATTATGATGTCATCCACGTAAACCTCCATCTCTTTGTGGATCATATCATGAAACAATGTGGTCATTGTCCTTTGATAAGTGGCTCCAGCATTTTTCAATCCAAAAGGCATCACTCTATAGCAAAATATTCCCCAAGGGGTGACAAAAGCAGTCTTCTCTCTATCTTCCTCTGCCATCAAAATCTGGTGATACCCGAAAAATCAATCTCCAAATGATACGACCTCGTGCCCTGCAGTATTGTCCAAAAGAATATGAATGTTCGGCAGAGGAAAATCATCTTTTGGACTTGCCTTGTTAAGATCTCTATAATCCACACAAACTCGCACCTCTCCCATTTTTCTTTGGGACAGGAACGGGATTTGAAAGCCAAATGGGATAATGAGACACCATAATGATCCCAGCATTGAGTTGTTTTACAATTTGCTTCCTTGATTTTGAGACTCATATCTGGTTTAAACTTGCGAGGTTTCTGCTTCACGGTGGAATATTTGGATCAGTTGGCAATTTATGAACTACTATGTCCGTAGAAATTCCAGCTACATCATCATATGACCATGCGAAAACATCTTGAAACAAAGTCAAAAATTCAATCATCTCTTGTTTTTGCTTCTTATTCAAATGAATGCTGACTTTGATTTCCTTAAGCTCTGTTTCAGTGCCAATGTTAATGGATTCTGTCTCTTCTAGGTTCGGTTTGGGTTTCTCTTCATATTGTTCAAGAGTTTTTGACAAAGATTCATATTCTCCCTCGGTATCAATCTCAGTTTTGAATTTCAGATTCCATAATTTCAAACTCACGAGAGATATCAAGATTGCAATCATCAACTTCTAGAATTGTGACATCCAAAGGGTCAAATGATTTTATTGATGGCCATCTGAAAAAGATAACACAAACATACAAAAATAAATAAATAAAAAGAAATTATTGAAAACCAATAAGGAAAATTCTTCATTGCTTCAAATTTAGAAATAAACGGACAAATCAACAAAAGACATCATCTTTAGAGATAGGGACCTTACTCAAGGACACATTCATCTTGAAACTCTATACTAAGAATGAAACATATTTGGACTTACAAGACGTTGATATATGCAAAAGGGACTAGAGCCAAGAAACAAAAGCAACCACTAAACAAAATATCCTAAGTAAGGCCCTATCTAAGCATGAGTCTGAACAAAAGACAATCTCCTAAATTTACTCGAAACTTCCTTTGAACTGAGAGATAATCAGCTATCCAATTTTGAAGGGCACCCTCAGGAATTGTTAGAAATTCAGAAGATTCTGATAGAGTGACATCACAGATAGCTCCAACAAACAACTGAGATATACCCAATTCGATTCCTATCTGCAGAATTCTCTTCATCAAGATCAGATATTACCACCCCAGATGAGCGAGGAAAAGTGTAGCACAATGGTGGAATATGCATCCCAGACCGCTTTCCTTCCTTTTCAGCAAGCTTTCAGATCCTCATCTCCCTCCTATCTTTCGCAGTTGGATGAAATCCTAATCCAAATGTGTCCTTTTGCATTGGGAGCTCTATTGGTTCCAGACGTCCTTGCAGATTTCTCTCGAGACCCTTTCCTATCTCATAACCTCCTCGAATCATTTCTTTAGCCATCATGACACTGGCCTCTGATACATCTTTTGTAATGAATGATTCATTCTTCACGATCCATCCCGTAGAAACAACATCTTCAACACGATGAGCAGAAATTGAAATTTTTTACTGTCTTTCTCTTTTGAATTGGCATTAACCATCATTGCACAGTCATCTTCAGCAAACACGGTGATTAACTGATTATTTATGACAAATCTGAAGCATTTGATGTAGCGAAGAGGGCATCAAGTTAGAAGTATGTATCCATGGTCTTCCTACATAGAACATTGTAAGCACCAGAGAAATCCATAACTTGACAAGAAACTTGAAACTGAGCTGGCCCGACTTCTAAGACCAAATCGACTTTCACCCATTCGGCTCCCTCCTAGTTCCATCAAAACCTCTTATCACAACAGTCGATGTGCGAAATTTAACATCAGATAATCCAAGTTTGACAATAGTAGCCCACGGACAAATATTTAAAGCTGATCTATTATCCACCAAAACCCTCGGCAGCACCTTCCCGTTACAACGCACTGATATGTACAATGCCTTATTGTGTGCAATCCTCTTCTGCAATCAAATCATCGTCAGAGAAACTAATACGAGCTTGAGGTCAGAATGCTGCCTACAACATTGAAAAATTTATCAACAGGGATATCTTTAGAAACGTGAGCCTCATTAAGCACTTTGAGCAAAGCTTCTCTGTGCAGTTCGGAAGTTAAGAGCAAGTTCAGGAAAGAGATATGAGGCAAGGTGCCTTGTCTAACTGTTCCACTATTTTGTATTCACTTCTCTTAATCAATCTCAAAAAATCCAGAGCATCCTTTTCAGATACGGGTTGCTTAGGCAGTAAAGAATTCCCTTGAGTTTTGGATTGAGTATTTATTTCGGACTCTCCTAAAACTCTCCCAAACCTCATGACAGCATCCATTTCTTCTTTCAACAACTTCTTATTCCCAATCAACAATGCAGGTTCCTCGTAATTTTATGGTACTTCCTGTAAACTATTCATAGGCATCTGCTTTGGAAACTCGAGCACGATGGGTTTAGGTATATCTAACTCAAAAGGAGGCAGGTCCAAAATAAATGGCTCAAGGCATCTTTCTAACACAAAAGACTCATCTTTCTCAAGCACTGACTATTTCAATTCATTCTTAAGAATGTCATCCTTGTTCTTCACTACTGGCATTTTAGCCGATAACTCTTCCTTCATTTTGACCAAATCAGCTTCCATTATGCTCTCAGTCTCATATTCATCCACAATATACGAAGCATGATCATTGAATTCCTCATCAGCAGTGATGGTTCCTACAGTGTTTCTATGCTCTGGAAGGGGATTTTTGCTCACACTTGGTCCTTGCTCCCCTGGTCTTCTGAGAATGATCTCTCCAGACTCAATCATATCCTGAATTTGATTCTTTAAAGCCCAACAATTAGTTATTGAGTGTCCTGGACTCCCTGAATGGTACGCACAAATAGCGTGGGAATTGTAGCCTGTAGGAAACCCTTTGTTGTAAACCTTAGTTGGAAGCACTCTAATTTTGCTAGCGGCTTTCAACTGCTCATACAACTTATCAATGGGATGGTCCAAATTGGTATAAGTTCGGGGTTGTTTCTGAATTTGGTCTTTGTTGGCTTGAAAAGGGTTCTGGGTAATGTTAATGTTTTGTTGGGGTGGTCTTGAGTTATAAGGAGGACGAGGATAATTTTAGAATGTTGGTCGAGACATTGGTAATAGGACGTAATAATTTGGATAGTTGGGTTGAGGATGATGAGGCTGGGTATTGGTGTGATAAACTGGTTGAGGATTAAGAGGTTGTTGGTAATGAGTTGCATATGGAGGATAGTTTTGAATTCTAGATCTAAAGGATGGATCTTGATCCCATTCGAAAGTAGTCTCTCCTTCTTTCTTCTTGAATGGAGGTTTCTTCCCATTACTGCCTGGATTCTGATTTTGCAAAGCTTCCAACTGCAATTTTAATGCTCTCACATTAACAATTTTGCTTGCCTTGACGAATTCATCATACTCTTCTAACTTGTTGATGATGGCAGAGAATGAACTCCCTAACATGCGAAGGATCTCCTCAAAATATGGCGGGTCATGAGCCTTAATGAAAGTTTGGACAATCTCTTCTTCATTCATAGGAGGTTCCCCTTTGGCAGCCAACTTTCTCTAACATTTGGCATATGTTTTGTGATCCTCTGAAGGCTTCCTCTTAGTACTTTCCAGCGTAGTTCGTGTTGGAGCCAATTCACAGTTGAATTTATATTGCTTAACAAAAGCTGTTGACAGATCCAACCAACTCCTTATCTCCTGAGGTTTCAAATTCGAATACCGAGTCTAATGCATCACCTTCCAGACTCTCAGGAACAGACGCATTGGTAAATTCTCATCGTCTACTGGTTTGCCAAGTTTGTTGGCAAACATCTTGAGATCCGTCTTGGGATTTCCAGTTCCATCATATTTAGTGAATTTTGGAGCCTTGAAACCCAATGGCAATTGAACGTCCAAAAAAAGACAAAGATCATCATAACTTAACCCGCTATGCTTGTGTAGTCCTTGACTTTTCTTCATGAACTCCTCAAATCAATCCAATCTTTTTAACAAATCTTTATCCACAGTTGTGGCATTTTCATCCATGGCTGGTTTTCCCTGAGAGGCTACATCCCAAACGAAAGGTTCTGTAGCTTGATGATGAGGTACTTGAAGATTAAGTGGAATGTTTGGGTTGATATGTGGATGAAATTGGGGAACTGGGTAATTAGGTAGATTCACATGGACATAATTTGGATGCGTGTGTAAAAGGTCAGAGTTAGAATGGGCAGACGGTCCTTCAATAGGATTGGCAAAAGGTGAGATGGAAGCAACTTGCATATTAGTCGTGAGAGACAATTGGTTAACCTACTCGGGAATATGGTCAACTACTGGCACTGGGTTGTTTGGAGAACCCCCACTGCTGTTTGCAACAAGTTGATCAATTACACGCCTTTACGATGTCATTTCTGCACTCAATTCATTAAACTTGCCCAACACTTCACTCAATTGAGCTCCCAATGCAAAGAAATCCACTAACACCGCTTGAGTTGGTCTTTCTAGAGCATCCGGAGTCGAACTCATATTTGCACGTTTCAAAACTTGGCTTCAGGACCTAGTAACGATGGGGCTTCTTTGAAACGAAGCTATGATTTACGGTACCTGTGAGACGACGATAGAAAGGAAATGATTTAGGTATTTGTCTTGCATGACACTATCAAATTTACTCTAAAAAAGAAAAACAAAAAGACTGAAATCAGCGAATGTATAAACAATTCAAGTGCATGTCCTCGAAGGTGCCCTTATTATGCCAAGAGTAAGCCTAGTATGAGATGCAGTCTTTTAGGATGAGACCCCCCTTCAGCATTGGAGTGAGAAGAATTTCAACTTGATAATTTAGTCAACGTTCATACCACTTGAGCATTAAAAGAAAATATTCCACTACTTTTACAGCAAATCAGATACAGTGAAGTAAAATAGTACATCATTCTATCAATTCTCCTATACAATCTAAAACTCTCCTCAGTTGGTCCTCTAGGTGCTGAGCTTTGCTGCGGTCCGACTCCCAAGAGTGCCTGTTCATCGTATGATTGATGTCATCTTTCAGCTCCAAACATTTTCTTTTCTTTTCTCACAGTTCTTGTTTCACTTCTATGTAAAGTTGCTTAACAGATTCATATGCTTCCTTATTCTTTTCAAAATTCTGCTTTGCTTGTATTAGTTCACGATCTCTTGCTTCTAACAGGGTTCTTAAACGAACAACTTCCTCAACGTGGTCAACGACGATCTGTCCCTGTGGATGATTCTGATTCTTAAGCCATGCGTCATATTCTAAGGTAGTTCTTGGAAAAAATTTAGTCTCCGGGTCAAATGGAATATACTGATCTATGCATCGACTTCCCCATGCTTCTGCAATCTCTGACTTCCTTGGTATTTCACTAGGACAAATCCCTTGTTGAAAATGATATTAAAATCTTCTGCATGTAGTTCTAGGGGAATGCCCTGGATGCAACCAAACTGACGAAGGATTCTTTGAGGAATGTAGGGTGCTACTCCATTAGTACCCAACAGCGGGATGAACCTTTTTCTGAAACATTGCAATGCTGATTTACAACATTCAGTCCATTCTAAAACCCAACAGATGTCTTTCTCGCTGAGTGCATTGAAGAATTCTAAATATGCCTTTGCATCTCTTGGCTGGTTTGCTGAGTCAATTCTCCTTCTGTGTGATTGGATCCAATTTGTGTCTTTTAAAACAAGCCTGGATCGGATCACAGAATGCCGATGCAGATGTTCCATAGCCCAAATATAAAGTAGGATACTGGGACCGTAGAAGAATCCAGGCTTTCTCTTACATTTGGTACATGCTAACGAAAATATCGACCACAATAGTGGGTACAATAGTCAGGTTTTGGCCTTCTATCCCACGAAAGAGATCAATCATCATGTTGATGATCCTTATATTAACTTTATCATCTAGTCGTGGGAAAAGAAAGAATCCGACCAGTACGAAACCATAGACCCATATTCTCTTCTGAGACCATACTTGCTCTGTGCCAATGAAGAAATCCTGTTACTGTGTAAGCAAAACGCTCCCGGGACACAAAGTGGTAGTACAAATATTTGATTCCGATTGAATTCGCCTTGAATCGGGCCAGGTATAGCTGATTCTTTCAATCCAGTGAAACTGCTTAATTCCTTCCTACCACTCACAGTCAGAAAAATTAGTTCCTTTCCCTCGGTTGGAAGTCCCAAAAGCCCAGCTATTTCTTCTAGGGTAACAGTCAGTTCGTAATCAGCAAATCTGAATACCGAGTGCTTAGGATCCCACACTTGTACCAAAGCATCTATAACGGCTTCATTTGGTTCTATGTCAATGAGATGAGCCAGGTGTCCCAAGTAATGGGATATTAGATTCTGCTCCGACGGGTGCATGGTGTTTTTCCAGCTCCTAAGCAGTAGGAGGAGTTCTTCTGACTTGTTGATCTTGCATATGCTACCCATTCTGATTGCAAAAGACCATTAGATTACCTTACATAGGGTCTCACCCATCAGGACGATACAAAAATTTAAACGTGAAATTCTCACAGAATGGGTTATATACCCAAGGGAAAATTGGGACGGTTTATTCCTAAGATGGGATTCCCTAAATGGCATTCTCTCTATAGTTCATGTATGATGCCAATTTATTAAAATAAATAAATGTGCAATATCGCAATATGGCCTAACAAGAGCCCCATTTGACGCCGGGGTAAGCCTAGAAATGGACATGCAATGCATATTTTATTTATAAATTAGAATTTAAACATGAGATATGCTATCTAAAAAAAGGCGGTTTTTCTCTAAAAGAGTGCCATGCCATGACTCTTTATTCTATGGTTGTGAATGTGACCAAAAAAAGAAAGAAATTGCGTTAGTTCATTTAACAAAATATCACATAACACATTGGTAAAGCAAAACAATAAACAATATGATAGAAAAAGTAAAGGGAGTGAATTCTCTCCTCTCGTGCCTAGTGTACTTAGCGGCATAAGGCAGACTCTATCCTAGACTATTCTATATGGATGCATGAGATTAGGCTTACTAATGCATCTAGACTCGACAAGGTCTCGGTTCCCGAACCTTCAGACCGAGGGATCCAAAAAAGTAATTAGGCCGTCAATTCCAAGAATTCTAGGTCGGTGGTTCGAGTGATCCCCTAGACACTGCTACATGTACGAATGCGATGGCCGCGTGTCCAGGCAGATCGATCCTAGTCCTAAAGGGATGGGTGGGTGGCAACCACCAAAAAGAAAAAGGGTAAAATATATCGTATGTACGTATGAAGTGCTCCCTGTGAAAGAAGAGAATAATAACATTTACACGCAAAAAGGCTCTAAAAGTGACTGACCCCCTCCCAAATGCAAGCACAATATGAATACACATCACAAATAAATAAATCATCCATCATATAGAAACAAGAGACGAAAAGGCGTATGTGAAATATAAAGCAAAAATCCTAAAAAGAAAAATACAATCCTAAACATCTAAATGCAATAAAATGAAAGGGTTAGAAAAGGAAGAAGACAACTAAACCTAGTACTCGGACTTACTAGTGATCCCCAGTGGAGTCGCTAGATGTCGCGTCCCATTTTTTCGAAGGTGACGGGAAAAGGAAATTATTGTCATTGTGTTTATTTTTGAGAAAAAGAGTGTAGCAACTCTCTCTTTTTTTTTCTTTTTTTTTTAATGAAAAATCTAAATAAATAGTAAATAGTGTTGAAAAATTATGAAAATTTTATGAAAAATCTATAAATTCATAAAATGCATGTATCAAATTTTTGATATGAAAATTCTAATAATAAGAACATATTTGAATATGTGTCATATGTGACAAAATTATGAAAAGAAAAAATAAAAATACTAAATGACCATTAAAAATCACAAAATTTTTACACAAAATATATTATCACACAAAAATATGTATACTAAAATTCTCACTCAGAAATTTTAACATATATGCATTCTTGGGTAACGTGCCCTTACCAAACAAAAAAGACAAAAATTAAATAAATACTTAAATGACCTCCAAAAATTATGTAATTTTGATAGAAAATTTATGAATATACAAAATGCACATATAAAATTTTTCACCTGAAAATTCTCGTAAAAAGAGTGCATTGGAAAACGTGCCATTAAGTTTAAAATACTAAAATTTGAAATAAAAAATAAATGACTCCCAAAAATCATTAAAATCATAAATAATTATAAAAATAGTAAAATTATGTATTTAAGAAATAAAACAAAAATAGAATAATATTTACATGGTGAAATTACCATTTTGCCCCTGATGTGATGAATTAGACATAATATATACGAAAATTGTACTCGACCCCCGCAAAATGAAAAATACCCCCTAAAATAAAGTAACACGCATATTTTTTACAAAATGTGTGTCAAAATTTGGTGTCTACACCACCATTACCATCAATCAGAACCCCACAAACCTGCAAAAACATTCCCTCAGACAATCCAATAACCATAATCAAATACCCAGAAAGTACCCAAAATTAGCTACCATCAAAACCCCAAAATACCCAGACCAACATTGTAACACCCAAGAAATTCATGCCAAAACCATTTATTTTGTATTATGTTCATTAGAAAAAAAAAAATTTTTTTTGAAGGGTCGAAATTTGTGGAAAAAAAAAATAATAAGGAATGATTTTCTATTTTACTAGCATGTTGTACCATTTCCTTTAAGAGTTGTACCAAGAAGTCTTGCAAGATTAAATATAAGTTAAGTGACAAAAATCTCTCCTAATTACACTTGGCCAAGTGGAGATTAATTTGCAAGAAAGTCAAGTTTTACTTTTAGTTTTGTCTTGCTTTGATTGGTCAAACTTTTTCCCAATTCTTTTCCATTTCTTTTTTTTTTTACTTAGGCATTTTTCTCTCTTTTTCTCTCCACTTTGGCCGGCCCTTCTTCTCCCTCTTTTCTCTCCATTTTCTTTCATTTTCTTGGAGCTCTTACTTCCATTTAATCACTTTTCATCCATAGAAATTAAGTTGATTTCCCTCCTAAGCAACAATCTTGTCTTACTAAAGGTATTTCCCAAGAATTTCTCTTCTTATTTCAAGTATAAATTCATATTTTTGTAGCTTTTAAACCATGTCTTTAATGTTAAGTATGATTTATTTTAGCCATGAGATATGAAGTTTTCTTCCATGAATATGAGATTTATGAACTTGTATGACTTGTAGCTAGTGATTTAAACTTGGAATGTCATGAATTAGGGATGATTTAGTTGAAGAAACTTGGAGTAGTTTAGGTATTTTTGTGATGAATTTGGGTGAAATTGAAGTGAGTTTGATGTGAAATTGGTAGAACTACTTGAAGATTTAAGCTTGAACTTAAGAATACTTGAACAGTCATGCTGGACCAGTTTTAGTAAAACTTTCATAACTTGGTATAGATAACTTGGATTCGAATGATTCTTGTTGTTTTAGAAACTAGATTCATAGGGCTTTCAAACGGGGTAAAGCTTGCACTGTGGTTCATTGTGTATTAATCGCAGAAAGTCTGCAAACTTGGCTGAAAATTCGGTTCTGCGTAAACAGTTTTAATGATGAGCGAAATTGGGGGCTGATTTTGAACTTGTTCTAGTTGGAATTTGGATTGATGATCTTCACGAAAGTTGTAGTCCTATAAACGTACTTTCAAACCATGTAACCACAATTCTCTGGTTCTTAGTAGATTGACCCCAGCAATGGCATGAACTCGGCTGAAAACCAACCCTGTGCAGATTAGGTTGATGAAGCACTAGGTTGTGGACCGATTTTGGGATGGTTTTTGTTAGAATTTGACATAGTGTTCTTCATAAAAGTTTTAGCCCTTAAAGTATAGTTTCTACCCATATAATCACTTTTCTCATACGACATATCAATTGAAAGTTATGTTCTGTTGAATACCCCTAGTTGGTAAACTTGAAAACATGAGTTAACAAAGAAGAATGGAATTGAGCTTGAATTGAACATAGAATTTGTAGAACTTGTTGAAATTGGCTTGGATGGCTGTTTTTCTTGCAGGTTAAAAATTTTGGTTAGTCCGATTTAAGGGGAAATGCTGCCGAAATTTCGGTAGAATTAAAAGAAGAAAAAATGGATAAGTGAAATTTTAAGCTTAGAATGTGTTCAATTGAGGGAAATTTAAGTGTAGGAATTTTTAGAAATGATCTAGTGATAGATTAGACTTTCTTAGAATAAGTAAGCTCTAAACCCTAGAAACCCTAAAACCCAAAACCCTAGAAATAAGTGGGGTATTTTTCTTGATTTTCTTACTAAATTTACTAGGATTTTAATTGAGTTTTTATGTTATTATTTCTTTTAAATTTCAGGGTCCGAAAACACATCACGACCATTTCACGAGATATTTTCTTAGGCTTTCAAGGTGAGTGTCTTTATGTGTGCATGATGCATGAAATGTGATATTTTATTTGATAAATATTATGCGAAAATTTGCAATTACTATGTGAATACCTGTGCTACTTGAGGAAAGATGTGTACTTTATCACATCTATTCCGCAATGTGTTACTTGTTTTCATTGACCAATGTGTTATTTGTGTGTGCGTGAGACTACCGTGACTAACTTCACCGTTATTTCACGAATGGTCAACCCGGCTGCACGTGGGAGGACATAAGGTGTTGGGTGTTTTAGGGCTTGATGTTCTTTCCCTTTCGAGTTGTGAATCCTCAAAGAGGCCAACTCCGGATTGAACCTGTTTGCTTGTTGGCCCTCCAGGGCTGAGAATATCTCCCTGGATGTGGTAGCTTGTACGGAGGTTATAAGGTGATTGGCGGTTAGGGTTTGTGCTTGATAAAACTGATATGTTCTTTGATAAAGACTTGAGCTATTATCTCGGTCCAAATATCGTGACTACATGATCAGTACTTGCTCTTTCTGCGATTAAGCTTGCTTCCGTAGTTGAGCCCTGTATCCTCCTTCGACTACATGTTAAATTAAATTGTTCATATCTTGATTTATTAATTAATTGCTCGATTATTTTATTTACTAAAATAATGAGTTCTTGATTTGATTGCATGACTTGGACATTCACTGGGCTATTATAGCTCATTCCGTTTTATTTGTTTTCCTTACTCAGGTTTCCTGAAAAAAATTAAAGCTGGAACGACTGATTTTGAGTATGCTAGATGTTTTAGTTATTGTAATAGCCGAACTGTATTAGGCTATCTTTGTGAAAAATCATGTATATTATGACACGTAAACTTTTGATGTGAATTGTACTTTATGATAAATAAAATGAGTGTATTTTATTTATTCCATTTTATTTTAGTTTATTTTATTTTAAGTTAATTACGCTCGGACGTTTGCGTGAGTGTGTGAATCGAGACCTGGCGAGAGCTAGGCAGGCAGTCCGCTAAGCCCTTTGGTGCGCCTCTGGGTAAGGTGGAGCTGTCACAAACATCAGTTCCATCCATGCTCTCATTGTCCTCATCACCCTACTCACACACCACCTAGCTCCAAACCAACCACAAATACCATCTATTACCTGCAAAAGAAAACAACCAACCCAGCAGAAGCAATTCTCTACGCCTGCCTGCAACCTAAATCAAAATTCAGCCCACTATAAACTCACGTTGCCACCCCCCCAGCAACGCTTCAATCATGTCCAGTCCTCCATCTCTCCCCTGCCCGACAATAGCCTCCATCCTCCACCCTACATCACCTCCCACAGCCACCAATCTCAACCCCACAGCCTGTAAAAAAAAAAAAAAACACGAACACATCACCACCAAAATTGCCCAAAACAACCGACTAACTCCACCGCCGTCCATATCCACCAAGCCAGTCACCATTAACAGCCCAGAAGCTCTGCAAACTAGCCACAATCCAAACTCCAAATCACTGTAAATCAGTCGCACAGACATCAAACTCCATCACAATCCATTCGCCTACCACCACTGTCACAATCCACATACATACAAGCCTAACACCGCCCCCCAAACATGCCAACAACCCCAAATCAATCAAACAACCCAAAATGCCTCAGCCCTCAAAACAGAGAGAACAGAGAGAAAGCTATGGAAGAGAAGAGAAAATAAAGGAAAAAGAAAGAGAACAGGAGGAGAGATTCAGAGAGGAACAGTGGGAAGAATAGGAAAGAGAACCGAAACAAGATTGGAGAAAAGGGAAAGAACAGAGGGGGTAGAGAAGAGAAATCTTAGAAAGAAGTGGAGAGGAAATAAAGAGAAGAAGAAGAGAGGAAAAGGGAAAGCGCTAGAGACAAGAGAGAGAGAGAGAGAATCTGGTGAAAGTGAACGAGGGGAAAGAGTGAGGAGAGGAAAAGAGAGAAACCAGAAAGAGAGAGAAGAGAGAAAAGAAAGGAGATTTGGATGAGATGAAGAGAAGAAGAGAAGAACAGAGAAAGAAAAAGAAAAGAGAGACGGTGAGAATGGATAAAGGTAGGGATAGACTGAAAATGTTCTGTTTTGGGGAAGAAGAAGACCCCCAAACGAGAGATTGGAGGCTGGGAGGAATTTCATTTTTTGGGTTTAGAAGAAAGATCCAAGTTTGGGGAATTCAATTTGGGCAAAACTGATTCTTGGAGGTTATATCTGTGGTGTCATTTGATTTTGTTTTAGATTAATTTTTTTTAATTTAGTTTATTTCTCTGTTTAGCATTTACTTAATGGTTCTTCTTGTGATTTGTTCTTAATCCAATCCGATATCGCCTTTGATTGAGTATTTAGTTTACTTAATTAAGCTAATTTAGATTAAAACTTTGTTTCAGGCATTTTATTGTAATGTAAAAATTGATATTTATGTCTAAATCTCCCAAATTTTATTATATTATATTTTTATTTTATTTTTTTTCTTTTGTCACCTAGGTCCAATCAATTGTAGTTAAGTTTTAAATGGTTGCTGGAATTTTACAATTTTGTGCCCCCATTTTATTGAAATTTATTGTTTTTTTCCCAATTTACTTTGATTTTGCATTTCAACCCCCTAGACTTTCATGAATTTTCAATAATCCCTTTTAAGCTTTATAGAAAATTACTTGTAGCCCCTTCAGCTTAATAGAATTTATATTTTTTACCCTAATTTTGTTAGGATTTCATATTTTAGCTTTTATTCGTTTATACTGAGGTATCTTGACATGTTTTTTTATGTTCTTGAGCATTTGTAACGGGTCTTCGAAGAGATATCCCCATTTCTCGTTAATTTTGTTTTATGTGTTCCAATGTGCTTCTATGTGATATATTATGTATTTTCTTCAGATGTTTCTTAATTTTTTATATATGCGTTTTGCATATTTATTTTCTTTGTGTTATTTAGTTCAGAATTTTATTATTTTGGTAAAAATGTAATATTTTGTATTTAGCTAGCCAATGTAATAGATAGATAACATTTCTCACATTTTCAGTAAAAATTTTGTATTTAGATAACAAGTGTAATAGATAGATCATTTTTATTTTTTCTCCCTGAAAAATTGTAGCTAACCCCCTAGTATAATAGTTAGGGTTTATGTGCTTTTGTGTTTTTGCGTGCTTACATGATTTACTGCTTTCCTTAGGATTTGTATCTAGATACCATGTCTACATACTATATGCTCCTATGTGCTCTTACATGTCTTTATATGTTTATTTGCTTTTGATTTATGCTTCCCTATTTTCAATTCATGTTTTATGTTATCCCGTCGCCACACTAGTCTAACGCTAGTTGTGGTTTTATTGTTTTCTCGCTAGTCTAACGCCAGTAGGGGAATCCCTAGAAAGGGCTAGTCCAACACTAGCTTCTTACGGCATTTTGGTGCTAATTTCACTCGTGTGCATTTCATTTCATTTCACACTCTCCTTTTTAGAGTTTTCACATTTGCATGATTTTTTGTATATATGTTATTATATCATTATCTATTTTTTGCATTTATCGGTGTATGACCTTTAGGTTGCATTTTATTTAGAATCTAGGTCATGTTATGTGCTCTGACTAAAAATAGTCATCTACTTATGTGGGAAGCGATGGCGTACATGTCGTTGCCCCCTCTGTGAGTAGAAACATATCAGTCGCGAGTTATTAGTCCCCCGTATCCATCATGTTGCATATCCACTTTCTTCGACCACTTATTATCTATATTACTATTTTTCTTTTCTTTCTGCATTTCATTTTGCATAGGCACTCGTGACTCCCTCGAGGTCTCGGCTCGGGTTTCGCAATTAATGCGATAATCTCGACCAAGCCTCAATGGAATATCTCGACCCTCCTGATACTCACATTAGATTTTAGGATTTGCATTCATTTAGATACATCCGAACGCGATAGAATTTAGGGGTTAATTTAGGAAATATTGATTAAACCTCGCAACTAGTTTCGGCTAGGTAGAAAGGGTGCTTCAGGCACAAGCCTTTGCCTTCTCTTTCTTCAAATGTGACTCCCGGACCTTTTTCTCTCATTTTTCGTAGACCGGAGTCGGAAAAAGGGTTTTTAATATTTTTTTCTAATTTTTACTTTTGTTTTGTTAAACGATTTTTCGGGTGACTTGGTACAACCTAACTCAATACCAAGTGGTGACTCCATTTTTTTAAATAACCCTTTTTCAAAATCAGTTGGCCAAAACTGTGGCAATTTTAATCCCGGCCTTACTTTCTTTTAAAATACCATTTTTCCTAAAAAAATACATTTTTTACTAAAAACTCGATTTTTATCACACACGCACGGTTTTTCCAAAACTCTACCTTTTCGAAATGGGTCATCGGACTGGACAGCTTTTTCGGGGCGTGACAGTCACGACCCCACCCACTAGCACCGTGCCTTTTACGATTTTTCAGACGTGACACACTTACTTATATTATATTTATTCATGTGGAACTTTTCTTTATCATCTATACTTGTATTTTTGTATTACTTGTTTGTTTGATATAGTCCTTAGAATATTGGCTGTGTATTAGGGATTGTAAGAGTTATAATTATGAGACTCTAATACACAAAGTCATATTCTTAAATATCCCTGGTCATAGTATTAATGAGATTGGACATCATTATTGCAGATAGACTATCAAATACTTTGCCTCTACTTATGGTAAGTTATAGTTGATCTCATTGACTATGGTGTGTGTGATACCTAAGCTGGTACGTGGATTCTTGTTTGAGAACAAGTTCATTGGATTGATCCGCCAAGAGTTTTCAACTATAGTGCCAATGGTTGAACTTTTAATGACAATAGTGTAAATGATCCTTTAACTTGAGATTACCATAGTATCTTGGGTGTGAATTGCTATACTTTGACTCTATTCCTCGATGCTTGTAAAAAAGTTGCCTATAGGATAGAGATTGGGTATAGTTTGAAGTATGGAAAGATAATGAGTGATCAATATAGGATTCACCACTCCTTAATAGGAGAGTATATCCTTTTATGGTTACTTGTTAGAAATATTAACTCATACATCTTCTAAAGAAGTGATAGTATAACTTGAAAGTAGTTTCAAGATTATACATCACGGAGAGTTATATTTCTAGAATAAGAAAATATAAATTAGTCATTTAAAAGTATGCACTATACTTTTTAGACTTATTGGGATATAGTGTGGTGAAAGGATATTAATTACGTGGTAACATTATTATTGATGGGTATAGTATACCATATGACTTTCTTATTCACTTGGGTAGTCATGATGCATTGCTAGACTCCACTCATGATCTATAAGTGCAAATTAATTAATTGTGACTTAATGATAAATTAAAGTGTTTAATTTATCTAACTCTTAATTAATTAATTAATGAGTTATAATTTGTACTTATTGCCAACGTGAATGGAACCTAATGGGTCATACATAAAGAACATAATCTTTGAGTTAAAATATAATTAAGATAAGTATGAGATACTTATAAGATTGATCTATGAGATAAATTAACTTAAAAGACTTATTTATAAATATTTTAAGTCTTGCAGGAAATTAGTTTCCTAAAAGAAATAAAGTAATTAATTAGTTTCCTTATAGAATAGAATTCCTAAAGGAGAAGGATTAGGTTGAGGTAAGTTACCTAAACCTTCTTGGTTTCTAATTACCTTTATTTCCTAAAAGACTAGAATACTTCCTCTATAAATAGATTTATGCTTTGATTCTTGAATTATTATTGCAACACAAAAGAAAAACTAGTGAGAGAAAAATTTGAAGAAGAAAAATGCCACTTTTTCTCTCTCTTCGGGGTGTCTCTTGTCTCTCTTTTCTTCCTAATTGTTAGGCTTTTTTTTTTCTCTTGTGTTCTTAAATAATTCAAGGAAGCTAGCATTCAAAAGTCAAAGCAAGCAAGCTTAGAAGGTTCCCAAAGGATTTGTTTTTGTGAATATCATTAGAAGCTTGACACTTGGAGGGTTTTTCATGGTAGATCTTACATATTCATCGAAGGATCTTAGCCTTAGAAGTATAGAAATTTTTTGTGTTTGAGGTAATCTTCGTACAAACCCCCTTATAGTCATATGGATATATCGAGTAGATCCATAGTTAAGGTAATAAAATTTTATTTTTCCGCTGTGTTATTGTGGACCTCAAATTTTGACACATTATTTATCTTTTCAGCATTGGGGACATTTTTTTATTTTTAAGATCAAAATTTTGATTTTTTTGAGTAAAATGGGGAAATTAGCAAATTCAGGGGGGAAACAATAATTTCTAACACGTAAATATTTTTCATTAGTTTTAGGAGTTTTAGATGTACATTTTGTAATTTTATATGTGTTTTTGAAATTCGTTGATATTTCGGGTTCAACTGGTATTTTTTCTATATTTCCCCAATATGAGAGCAAAATAATCATTTTGCCTTGCGAACACCATTTTCACTTATTTCAAGCTTCTAATTTGTTTATTTTTTTAGACATATTTCTAAATTTTTCTAATTTTTTAGAGGACAATTGCTATTTTTCCTGTAAATATTGCGCTCAGGAGCAAAATAGTCATTTCACACTCTGAACACATTTTTTTGTTAATTTTTGTGTCCTAAATTTAGTTTTTAGGGTTTTAAGCTTGTTTTTAATTTTTGGTAATTTTTTGGGGCCAATAGCTTTTTTTTTTTTTGTATATTTCGTCAGTACAAGGACAAAATGGTCATTTTACCTCTTGAATGCCATTTTTTGCATTTTTTTGGGTTATAGATTTATTTTTTTAGGTTTTTAAGTCTATTTTTATTTTTTAACCATTTTTAATGGTCAATTGCTATTTTTTCTAAAAATACCATGTTCAAGGGCAAAAAGATCATTTTACATAAATGTATTTTTTACCGAAATTTTTTATAATTTAATAAAATTTGATATTTATATTTTTTTATTTTTTTAACTTTTTTCACTTTTTTGGCATTTTAGAAAAATAATGACATTTTTAGTTAATTTTAATTTTTTTGGTGGCAAAAATTATTTTTAGAGTAAAATTAAAATTTTATTGTTAATGGCATTTTAGTTATTTTTAGGCATTTTGGAGGCCATGACTACTGACCCCTATAAATACCCGCATTGAAAAAATAAAAAAGGACTTAATTAAAAAAATACCGCACACATTTACTATTCTTGTACACACACTACATACTTTTACACATACTAATTCCTGCACACCTACTAACACACTAAAAACTCACACGTTAGGATCTAACATACATACTAACACACCAAAAATGCACACACAAAGATTAAAAACACAGACTTTCACATACAAAAACATACACTAGGTAAGAGTTCATTTTTAGCCATTGAAGATCATCCTGAACCCCTAATTTTTTTCATCAGGTATTTTCTTATTTCTATCCTTGTTCTATTTGATTCATTTCAATCTGATTTTTTCATGTGGATTTCGTTATTTTTGTTGTATTTTGGGGCTTTTATTTTCTGCTTTTGGGGATCTTTCAATTCTTCTTTCTCCATCTTTCCACCGTCTAAACCTCCACCACTCTCTTCTTCCACCATTAAACCACTAGGCTTTCTCCATCTCTCTCCCTTCAACAGCCACCACTGACTTCCCTGTTTCAACCCTTTCCCATCACTCTAAGACCATCCCTCAACCACTAGAAACCTCAATTGAAACCTGCAAAAACCAAACAAATGCAACCCCATCATTGAACTAAACCCATAGCTCCACCACTCTGCCACCAAATCATTAGCCCTATAAGCATGTACCCATGACCAGATAAACAAGACCACCACACACTCCCAGTCCCAAAACGTTACTACCAAATCCACAAACAATCCTAGAGGGCTCACAATACTTCTACCTTTCCATATTTAGCATCCAAATCCACCATCAGCAATTGTCCAGTCCTAGACCACTAGTTCCAGAAGAACCACCACATTAACCCCCAATCACCACCCGAAAAACACTCCCAATCCCCAGAAACATCGTCCCTGCTCACCCAAAATCCACCATAACCGCCAGAAACTTCAACCTCTACCCAGCACCAGTATGCCCAGAAACAAACCACCATCACGAACCACAGCTCAGCCACAAACTACCCCTCAACCATCTAAGTACTAAGTCTACCCAAAACACAGCCGAAAGACCAGCAGTCAGCACCAATTTCACTGACCAACTGCCCAACATTACAACCCCCTTAATCTCCATTAGCCACCAATATAACGTACAATCTCCTCCCTCACCACCTACAAAAGTAGAACTCAGGGCTAGAAAATAACCATCCAACCCAAAAAATCGCCAAGAACTATCAAGAACAGTCCAAGCACACTCTACCAAACCGCTGGAACCACCAAGCCTTAACATGACCACCATCATCAGCAAAACCCATCTCTAAGAATTACAGCCCCACAACATCCTTTAGCCTTAGCTCTACCCAAAACCACCATCCCTTGCCACCATAACAACCATCGAATACAAGACCAAAACAGTTAAGCACTAGCCCCCTACTGCCAAACTCCACTAGTGCCTCTTCCACCAAATCACCTGTAAGAACACAACATAATCACCAAGGCCCAAACTCACTAGCAGCTTCCATGCCTTTCACCACAAATCCCAGCAGACCCACCACCAGAAATCACCACCTAATTCCCCAAAATGGTCCTTCAGTCATCAAATTCAACCGCCCAACATCAAATCACCAAATTCTACACTCACCGGCAGCTCTTTGCCACCGTTCCACCCCAATAGCCAAGTCACCCTTGCCACTATCCACCATTGTTCCTTTCTTCTGCCAGAAAGAAGTAAGTCTTCAAACTTTCTTTCTTTAATTTCTTCGGGGTTGGATTTGCTGATTTTGAGATAGATTGAGTGAAATAGGGACTTTAAAGAAATTCGGGTAAAGGAATTTGAAGAACCTAAAAGAGAAAATCAGATTCCTGGGGGGAATTGTTTATGTCGTAACTAGAGAGAGTGTGTGAGACAGAAAGAGAAATGGTGAGGGAACAGCAAAGGGAGGATGAGGAGCAGACAAAGAGAATAGAGGGAGGAGAAAACAGAGAGAAACGAGGGCTGGAGAAATTAGAAGACATGCGAGAACAGAGGAGAAAAGAGAGAGAAGACGAGAGAAAGAGAGAAGACAAAAAGAGGCAAAGATTTCAGCAAGTGAGAGAACAGAAAGAGAAGAAAATCAAAGACAAAAGAGAAAAGAGAGAAAGTAGAAAACCAGAGAAGAGAGATAGGAAAAAGGCAAAGAGAGACGGAATTATTAAAGAAGAGAAAAGAAAGAGAAAGAAAGAAAAATTGGGAATGGGGGGATTTGGGGAATTTAATGCATTTTTTTATGATTTTTATTTGTTCGTTTGTTTAGTTAATCCTATTTCTCTTTTGCCTTAATTCAAATTTTTTATTTTTTATTTATTTTTTTAAAGTTCATTTATTTAGTTAGATAACCGAATTAATTTGATTAATTAGTTGACTATGTTGATTTGTATGATTTTTGTTTTGGGTTACTTTATTGTACATTGATAGTTATTAGTGTTTAGCCCTTAGGTTTTTGGTTTTTCTTTACTATTTCCCTAAGCATTTCTAAATTCCTACAATTTAATCCCTGCTATTTATAGATTGGATCCCTAGATGTCTTGAATTAATTGCAACATGCCCCACACTTGTTGGAATTTATTTTTTTTGACTCCCAATTTGCTGGAATTGTATTTTTGCCTCCCCCCAATATACTTTAATTTTGCATTTCTACCCCCTTAGACTTATGTGATTTTCCAATTATACACCTTAAGCTTTACAAAAATTTATTTTTTAGTCTCCTTAGTTGCTAGAGTTTACATTTTACCCCCAATTTTGTTAGCACTTATGTTTACTCATTTATATTGTGATACCTTGATGTGTTTACTTGTGTTTTTTAAGCATTGGTGCTAGGTTTTCAAGAAAAGGTATTTTCGGTAATTTTTAATTGCTTCTTTATGTGCTCCTATGTGATTTTTTATGCATTTTCTTCAGGTGTTTCTTATTTTATATAATTTTACGTATTTATTTACATTATGCTGCTTCGTTTCGAATTCATTATTTGGCAAAAATGTAATAGATGGCTAGATTTCACTATTCTTCACAAGATTTTGTATTTAGCTAGTCAATGTAATAGTTATATCACATTGCTTATATTTTTAGTAAAAATTTGTGTATTTAGATAGCCAGTGCAATACATAGGTCGTTTTTACTTTTTCCCCCCTTGAATTGTAAATTAAATCCTCCAGTATAATAGTTAGGGTTTATTTGCTTTTGTGTGCTTATACATTTCACCGCTTTCCTTAGGATTTTGCATCTAGATATCATGTCTTTGTGTTATATGCTACTACGTGCACATATATGTCTTTATTTGTTTATTTTTTTCAATATTATGTTTATTATTTTGATTCATGCTTAATTATCCCATCACCACACTAGTCTAACGCTAGTTGTGGTTTTCTTGCTTCTCCACTAGTTCAATGATAGTGGGAGATTCCTAGAAAGGGCTAGTCCAATGCTAGACCTTTAGGTCATTTTAGTGTAGTTTAACTCACGTGTATTTTATCTCATTTCACACATATTTTCCTCTTTGTTTTAGAATTTTTCATATTTGTATGATTTTTGGTATATGTTTTATTATTATCATTACATATTTTTAGCATTTGTCAGTGCATAACATCTAAGTTGCATTTCACTTAGAATTTAAGTCATTTGTGTGATTCAATTAGAAATAGTTGTCTACTTACGTGGGGAGCGGTGTAATAACAGGCTGTTCTCCCCTCTGTAAGTAGGAACAGTTAGTCACGAGTCATTAGTCCTTGTACTCGTTATGTTGCATCCCCACTTTCTTCGACCACTTATTATCTATATTACTATTTTTCTTTTATTTTTGCATTCATTTTGCATCTACACTTGTGACTTCCTCGAGGCCTCATTCAAGTTTTGCAATTAATACGATAATCCAGATCAAGCGTCGACGGGATATTCTGACTCTCTCGATACAATATTAGGATTAGGATTTGCATTCATATAGATACATCCAAATGCGATAGAATCTATGGTTAATTTAGAAAAATTTGATTAAACCTCGCAACTAGCCTCGGCTAGGTGGAAAGGGTGCCTTAGGTGTAAGCCTTTGCCTTCTCTTTCTTCAAATGTGACTCCCAGATCTTATTCTCTCGTTTTTTCGTAGACTGGAGTCGAAAAAGGGTTTTTCAAATATTTTTTCTAAAAAATTTATTTTTGTTTTGTTAAACGATTTTTTTACACCCCAACTCCATACCAAGTGGCGACTCCATTTTTAATAAAACTCCTTTTCAAAAATTAGTTGGCCAAAACTTTCGTTCTTTTAGTCCCAGACTTATTTTAATTTAAAAAGACCATTTTTTTGCCTAACTAACACTTTTTCACTAAAAATCTGATTTTTTCTCACACACAGCTTTTTCAAAAACTTTCTTTTTGAAAAGGGTCGTCGGACTGAACCGCCTTTTTAAGGCAAGACAATTATCTATGTTATTACCTTACAGTGATATCAGAGCCTCCTTTGATTATATCTATATGATATGTGTTTATTAATTGTCATAAATAAGGATGGTTTTTTCTTGATGAAATTTGTCTCAAAATTATTTTAGAAAAATCAAGAGTTCGATTTTTAAGAAAGTTCTTAATTGTTTAAAAGTATTTTAAATAATTAAGATAAGTTTTTAAGGTTGTTTTTAAGGTTCCTAAATTATTTTTATGTGTTAAAAGGGTTTTAACATGATTTAGATCAAAAGAGTTTTTAAAAATTTACAAAAATCACATCCGAAACTTTGGCAAAAAACCAACTGCGAGTAGTGTACTCGTTGCTCGCAGAACATAAAACTTTTGTCTATAGCCGCTAGTTTATCCACGCCGTGGCTTGCGCTACTGATAGGTTACGCCACGCTATTCACGGGCTCAGTCGAGGGTGTAACCTGCGGCTCCCAGATGTGGCTGCATACGCTATACGAATCCATGGACGGATCAACGGGAATAGTCTCGCGGATTGAAGCTGCGGATTTGGCTAGAAGTTTTGCGAGAAAAAAAATTTAATTTTTTTTGGAAAACTTGATTTTTGGCAATTTCTTTGTGAAAACACTTTCCAATTTTAATTTTTAATATTTGGAAAGTTAAAATTTAGAAACCTAAACCTTCTATAACTATATTTTTTAGACAAAGAAATTCAAGAGCATTAATCTAGTTTACTTAGACCATGTGATTTATGACTAGAATTAAATAAAATAATTTATGTAATTGTTAAATTGAAAGATGGCATGGTGGATGACTATGGACTAGACCAATGTGATCGATTGGTTATTATTTCTTTTATTTGTTGGCTTTATTGGTTTTTGAAATAGGACCTGCGTATCCTACCTTCTCTATTTCTTTGATGTAATTCTCTTCTCACCTAAACTCCCCTCGAATCTAACTTGAGGATTTTTTATCAATACTTGTAAAGTACAAAGTATGGGTTAGGAATAGGTTTATTTTCTAAATTTTTTATATTAGAATTATATATGTAATGTACAAGAAGATGGAGATGGCACCAAGGAGCAACCAAGGAGCCCTATCAGATGTTGACACGTCCCTTAGGAATTTTAACCAAATATTTTCTTCAAGACTCGAAGAAAATATTGTTAGTTAAAGTCCATAATCATCCACATTTATTATGCTTTTATTTTATATGATGACATATTTTAATTGCATGATATGATGAGACATCAATATTAAACCTAAAATCCCTCAAACTAAATATTAAATCACCAATCAATAAATTGCTTTCCATTATTATAACAAAAACAAAGAGTTCCTATTAAGTGTTGACTTGTTGGCTCACCGTCAAGGTCACTTGAAATATATTTTTGTTATGAGATTTGATCTCAAAATAATGGGTATAACTTAAAAAAAAATACATAACATGTTGGCTCACTATCAAGGTTATGGTATTTTTTCAGGCAATGTTTGATGTCAATAGTTGATATCAAAATATCTAGGAGTCACAAGTGTTGTGATTGGTAAAAGTTACCTACCTAATCAAAGTTATCTTTGGATTGTTGGCTCACTGTCAAGCTCAAAACTAATTAGATGGGATCCTACCCACCAAGAATCTCTAACGGATTTCTGAATCAATATTGAGGGTTATTAATTTGATATAAAATAGTGAGAGCAAACCAAATAAATTTACGAATCGACATTTTTGGTTTGCATATATAAACATATAACAAATACTTATTATCTGTCTTTAATTTTGTAGAATGTCTAACGTGAATTTGCAACCGATTCTTGACGATAAACTCAATAATACCAACTTTGAGGATTGGAATATCAATTTGAGAATTGTTCTCAAACATGAAAAATTTGAGTATGTCCTTGATCAACGCATGCATCCTTCTCCTCCTGCTACTGCAAGGCCTGAGGAAATAGATGCATATGAGATACACAAAGCCGATAATGATGCTGCAACATGCATCATGTTAGCTTCTATGACCCCAAAATTGCAAAAACAACATCTTAAGACAAATGCTCCATCCATAATTGTGCACTTAAAAGAAATGTTTGATGCACAATCTAGTACTGAGAGGTATGAGATCTCAAGGGAGCTCTATCAGTGCAAGATGACAGAGGGATCTTCAGTGTTTGCCCATGTACTAAAGATGATCGGGCTAATTGAAAAATTAGCTAATCTAGGACATGTTTTTGACAATGAGTTAAAGTATTGATTTAATTCTTCAATCCCTCCCTGAGAGCTATTCACAATTCATCCTGCACTTCAACATGCGAAAGATGGAGTGCACGTTGACTGAATTGATGAATATGCTCAACACTGCTGAGCCCAATCTTAGAAAGGAGAAGGGCACCGTTATGCTTGTCTCAGGCTTCAAGAAAAAGAAGCCCGATTCTGGACTTAAGAAGTCCAAGAAAAAGAGAAACAAGTCTAAGGGCGGGGTTAAGAAGGACAAACCCAAGGGCACATGCTCCCATTGCAGAAAAGATGGCATTAGAAGAGGAACTACAAAGCCTACCTTGACTCTTTGAAGTCAAAGAAGTATGGTAAAGTTTCAACCTCTGGTATGTTTATGATTGAGATTGATTTATCTACGAACCAAAACTCATGGGATTAGATATCAAATATAAATCTCATATTTGTAATAATATGCAAGGTCTTAAAGATAGTAGATTTCTGGCGAAGGGAGAAGTTGAGCTACACGTGGGAAATGGAGCAAGAGTTGCTGCATTAGTCGTAGGAACCTATGTACTCCCTTTGCCCATTGCGCTTAATTTAGAATTAAGAGACTATTATTTTATTTCTGTACTTACGAAAAACATCATTTTCATCTCATTGTTAGATTTAGATGGTTTTACCATCATTCAAAGGAATAAAAATTGTTCTTTTTTACGTGATGGTATTACTTATGGTACTGGTATATTAATTAATAATTTATATATTCTAGATAAAGAAAAGTCCGTTCTCAACATAAACACTAAAACAAAAATTAGATACTGTGAACCAATCATACCTTTGGCATCGTAGATTTGGTCATGTTACTGAAAAACACATATTCAAGTTACATAAAGATGAATATTTGGACTCATTCGATTATGAATTTCTTGGGACATGGAAATCTTGTTTACTTGGCAAGATGACCAAGACACCTTTTACCAAAAAAGGTAAACGTGCTAGTGATCTTCTTGAGCTTATACATACCGATGTCTGTGGCCGAATGTCGATCCATACTAGAGGTGGTTTCTCTTACTTCATCACTTTCACGGATGACCATTCTAGATATGATTATGTGTTTCTAATGAAGCACGAATCTGAAGCCTTTGAAAAGTTCAAAGTCTTTAGAACTGAAGTTGAGAAACAACTTGGCAAAAGTATTACAACACTTAGATCTGATCGTGGTGGAGAATACTTGAGTTAAGAGTTTCAACAATATCTAGAGGAAAATGGAATTATTCCTCAATGGACTTCTCCTTTTAGACACGCCGTTGAGTGTCATGTCCTAAAAAAGACAGTCTAGTGTGGTGACTCTTTTTGAAAAACAAGTTTTAGGAAAAACCATGCGCGTGTGTGAAAAATCGAGTTTTTAGTAAAAAAAAAAGTATTATTTTAGAAAAAATGGTATTTTTAAAAACAAAAGAAGGTCAGGACTAAAAATGCAACAGTTTTGGCCAATCGATTTTTGAAAAAGGGTTTCATATAAAAAAAAAATGGAGTCGCCACTTGGTATTGAATTTGGGTGTACCAAGTCACCCGAAAAATCGTTTAACAAAACAAAAGTAAAAATTTTAGAAAAATCATTTAAAACCCTTTTTCGACTTCGGTCTACGTACAAAACGAGAAAAAAGGTTCGGGAGTCATATTTGAAGAAAGGGAAGGCAAAGGCTTACGCCTAAGGCACCCTTTCAACCTAGTCGAGGCTAGTTGCGAGGTTTGATCAAAATTTCCTAAGTTAAACCTAAGTTCTATCGTGTTCAGATGTATCTAAATGAATGCAATTCCTAAAATCTAAATGTGGGTATCAGGAGGGTCGACATGTTCCATTGAGACTTGGTCAGAATTATCGCATTAATTGTGAAACCCGAATCGAGACCTCGAGGGAGTCACGAGTGTCTATGCAAAATGCGATGCAAAAAGAAAAGAAAATAATTATAATATATAGTAGGTGAAGAAAGAAGGTGGGTATGTAACATGATGGGTACGGGGGACTAATAAATCGTGACTGAATATTCCTTACTCACGGAGGGGGGAACCGCATGAACGCCACTGCTTCCTACGTGAGTAGGCGACTATTTCTAGTCGGATCACATGAATGTCCTAAAAGTCTAAGTGAAATGCAACCTAGATGTCATGCATTTAAAGATGTGTCAAAATAATAATAAGAATAATAATAAAAATCATCCCAAATGGAAAGAAAACTAAAAGTGTGTGAAATGAGATGTGAAATGCATGCAAGTGTGCCTAATACTAAAATTCTCTAAGGGTTTAGTGTTGGACTAGCCCTTTCTAGGGATTCCTACTAGTGTTGGACTAGCGGGGAAACAATAAAACCACAACTAGTGTTGGACTAGTTTGGTGACAAAATAACATAAAACATGAATTAAATAATAAAGCATGAATGAAAAAGCAAATTAAACATATAAAGACATATAAAGTCAAGTAGGAGCACATAACACATAGGCATAATATCTAGATGTAAAATCCTAGTGAAAGCGGTAAAACAAATAAGCACGTAAGCACACAAAAGCAAATAAACCATAACTATTACACAGGGGGCTTAATTTATAATTAAAAGGGGGGAAATTAAAAATGCTCTATCTATTACACTTGCTATCTAAATATACAAAATTTTTGCAAAAACATGAGAAAAATAATTTAACTATTACATTGACTAACTAAATACAAAAATATGCCAAAATAAAAAATTGTGATCTATTTTATCACATTTTTGCCAAATAATAAAATTACAAACTCAATAGCATAAAGTAAACAAATATGTAAAAAATAGATGAAAATAAGAAAAATCATTGAAGAAAAGGCATAAAAATCACGTAGGAGCACATAAAAGAGAAATTAATAAGAAATAGGGATACCTCTCGAAGACTCGGTACAAATACTACTCAAAATCAACAAACAAGTCAAGGCACCTCGGCATAAACAAACAAAACCTAAAATATATAACTATTGACAAATTGAGATAAAAATAAATTCTAGCAACTAAGGGGCTAAAAATAAAACTCTATAAAACTTAAAGGGTAAAATTAAAAATTCACATAAGTCTAAGGGGGTAGAGATGCAAAATTAGAGTAAAATTGGGGCAAAACAGTAAATTCGAGTAAATAGGGGCAAATCTGCAAGTAGCGGGACCTAATTGAAATGAAAGTAAAATTCGGGGGCCAATCTAGAAATATGGGGGGACTTAATTGCTGAAACAAAAGAATTCAAGGGGTACAACTATAATAATCAAAAGCTGGGGAAGCTAAGAATTAAATTTACACTTTTCATAACAAAATAAATTAAATTCTGAATTAACTTAAATTAACACAATTAATTAAACTGAAATTAGTTAACTAACTCAATTACCCAATTAAAACTAAGTTAAAATTAAACACAACAAAATTATTAACTAATTAAAACTAATACTTAAGAAACTAAAACTCCCAAATTGGCCGGCCTGCACTGTCTTTTTTCTCAAAAAATCCAAGAACTCTCCCCCCCAAACCCAATCTTTCTCTATCTTTTCTTCTTTTCTGGTCTCTGTTCTCTCTCCTTCTCTCACGATTTTCTCTGTTTTTCTTTTCATTTTTTCCTTCTTCTATTTCTTTCTGTTTCTCTTTTTCTTTCCTAACTCCGATTTCTCTCTTTCTTATTTTCCTTTTCCAGTTGCCCCTCTGTTTTTCCCTCTTCTTTAGCTCTCTTTTGCTCTCATCTTGCTCCTCTCCTTCTTCCTTCTCTCCGTCTCTCCTCTGTCCTGTTCTCTCTGATTCTCTATCTCCTCTTAATTCTCTCTTTTGCTTTGTTCGTTTCCTCCTATTTCTCTCTTTTTTTTTATTCAATTTCTTTATTTGTCCATTTGTTCCTACCCGCTGATCTTCTTTGTCTCTCGTGTTCTCTCTTCTCTTTGTTTTTTTCTCCTAGCTTCTCTCTTCTTCTCTTCTCAGATTCTTCTCTATTTCTTCCTCTCTTTCTCCGCATCACTCTTTATCTAGTGCTCTTCTCTCCCTTACTGTCTCTTGTCTTTTTCTATTTCTAGTGTGCTGGGGATTTCAGTAAGAGGGGAGATGGAGGGGCGAAGAAGACGACAGTGCTGCAGCGAAAGAGGTGGGTTCGGTGACTATTTTGTAGTGGTATTGATGAGGGAAGGTGGAGATGATAATGGCTATTTAGACTTCTGGTGGTTGTAATGGCCGATTGACAAGGCTGTGATTTTGGGGATAATTATGCTGCGGTTTGGGCAACATTGATGGCTGATGAGTGCGGGTTTGTGATTGAAATTTGAGTTTCGAATGGCTAATTGTGGTGGTGTGTGTAATTTCAATGGTTGAATTGGCAGTGGCGTGGTTCTGGCAGTTGAGTGTAGCTGATTTTGTGGCTGTGGTTTGATGGTGTGATGACTAAGGTGGAAACAAGGAAAGTTTTTATTGATTGTTGGCTATGTTTTGTTACTAGCTTGGGTTTGTTTGGTTGATTGTGCACGATTAATTTGTGTGTGTGTGTGTGTTTGTAATTGAATTTGTGAGTGTATGTGTTATCGAATGGAAATCAGGGGCTGTTGCATGTTGCTTGTGGTTCTAATGAGTGTTATTGGGACTAGCTTGGTAGGGCTAGACAAAGGCAGTGGTGGATGGAATTATTTTGTGAGGATTTGGGGGGTGGCTTTGTGTGGAGGAGGAAATTTGCAGTAAGTGGTAAGACGGATTGTAGCTCCAGTGGTTGTTGGTGGTTCGGGTGATGGATTGGTGGTGGTCAATGGTGACAGGAGGCTTGTTTCTGATTGTGGATTTTGGCGATTTTGGTTTGCAGTAATAGGCAAAGGTTGAGAAGTTAGGGATTATGGAGTATGGGTTTTGGGTAGTGGATTGGTGATGGTGGTTCTTGGAGGACTGGGTTGTGTTGGTGTTGTATGTTTGAGATTGAGAGGGAAGGGAGGTGGTTGTGGGCAGTGGTTCTGGGGTAATGGTAGTCTGTTGGATTGGCAGAGGAAGGGAGAGAGATAAGAAACGGTGGTTGAAGAAGGGAAAAAATTGGAGGTAGATAAAGAACGGTGGACAAATGAACCAAGAAAGTAGAAACATAAACCCAGAAAAAGTAAAACAAAATACCCCAAGAAGAAAACCCAAAAACAAAAATAGAAAAAAAGAAAGGACCAGCAAAGAGCAAAACATAAACATAAAACAGAGAAACAAAAATCTGGAAAATAATTTCAAGAATAAGAAAAGAACAGCAAAACCCTAGAGTTCATAATAATAACAAGATTCATGCAATTTTTTATGTCAAATAAATGTAAAAAGAGCAGTAAGTGACTAAGGTAGTACCTTTGAATGAAAGATGGTGGATTGAACCTTGCTTTTTTGGAAAGATGAAAGTTGAAAATTTTTTGACTGTTCTTGGTGTTCTTGATTTTTTTTTGTTTTTTGATCTTAGTGTGTGTGAATATAGTGTGTTAATATGTGTATTTGATCTTAGTAGGTGAAAAAAATGTGTGTTAGTGTGTGTGCAGGATTTTAGTAGGTGAAAAAAGTGTGTTAGTGTGTGTATAGGATTCTAGTGTGTGTGTAGTATTTTAGTGTGTGAAAAATGTGTAAAGTGTGTGTATATGGAAGAATGAACTTAGTATTTTCTAATTGAGTCCCCTTTTTTTTTATTCTTGAGTGGAGGTATTTATAGTTTTAGTTGTCTTGGTCATCAAGAATACTACAAAATAACAGAAATGCCACCGATAATAAAAAATTCTAATTTTATTATTAAAAAAATATCTTAATCCAAAAAATCAAGAATTTAGACAAAGAAATGACAATAAATTCCAAAATTTGCCAAAAATTGAAAGTAGATTTCAAATTAAAGGTTAGAGCTTAAAACTGATAAAAAATGCTCTCGGGTTGTGAAATGACGATTTTGCTCCTAGACAATAAAAATTCACAAAAAAATAGCTATTGACTTCAAAAAATTAAAAATAAGCTTAAAACCCTAGGAAATGTATTTACGACTAAAAAATTAACGAAGAATGTATTTAAACTGTACAATGATGATTTTGACTCTGAACAATGAAAATTTACAAAAAAATAGCTATTGATTTCAAAAAATTACCAAAAATTAAAAATAAGCTTAAAACCCTAAGAAATGCATTTACGACTCAAAAATTGACAAAAAATGAATTTAAACTGTACAATGACGATTTTGCCATTGGACAATGAAAATTTACAAAAAAAATAGCTATTAACTTCTAAAAATTGCCAAAAATTAAAAATAAGCTTAAAACCCTAGGAAATGCATTTATGACTCAAAAATTGATGAAAAATGAATTTTAACTGTACAATGACGATTTTACCCCTAGACAATGAAAATTCACGAAAAAATAGCTATTGACTTTGAAAAGTTACCAAAAATTAAAAATAAGCTTAAAACCCTAGAAAATACATTTACAACTCAAAAATTGATGAAAAATGAATTTTAACTGTACAATGACGATTTTGCCCTTAGACAATGAAAATTCACAAAAAATAGCTATTGACTTTGAAAAATTACTAAAAATTAAAACTAAGCTTAAAACCCTAGGGAATCTGTTTATGATTCAAAAATTGGCAAAAAAAAATTTAAACTATAAAATAACGATTTTGCCTCTCGAATGCTATATTTACAGAAAAATGGCAATCGTCTCCGAAAAAATGAATAAAATTTAGATACATGCTTAAAGAATTAGAAAAATAAATTTGGAACCTAAAATGAGGTAAAATGGCGTTTACAAGGCAAAATTACCATTTTGCCCTTGTGCTAGTAAAAATATAAAAAGAATACCAATTAAATCTGAAAAAAATCATAAAAAATTAACAAATCTGTATGAAAGTAAAAATATGAATTTAAAACCCCCAAAGCTAATGAAAAAATGTTTACAACTAAAAATTACTATTTTTCCCCCCAAGATTATTGAAAAATTAAAATTTGACCCAAAAATATAAACATGCCCCCTAATGTTTGAAAATAAATGGTGTGTCAAAATTTGGTGTCTACAGTACTTTATTGGAAATGGTACATTCCATGATGGGTCATGCATCACTTCCTAGTTCGTTTTGGGGTTATGCCTTAGATTCCACCTCCCTTACACTCAACCGTGTTCCTTTAAAATTTGTTGATACTACACCTTATGAGATATGGTATGGTCAGAAACTAAATCTTAGTTACCTAAAGATTTAGGCCACTTTGCTTGCGTGAAACAGAACATGTCAGACAAGTTTTAAGCTAAGTCTGACAAGTGTTTCTTTGTGGGGTATCTTAGACAAGTCAAGGATACTATTTCTACAATCCCCTTGAGCAAAAGGTGTTTATCTCAAGACATGCTGTCTTTTTAGAGAAAGAGTTTATTCTTGAAAGAAGCAGTGGGAGCAAAGTAGAACTTGAAGAAATTCAAGAACCACAAAGTAGTCACCAGTTAGAACAAGAGCTTACGCCACATATTGATGAGGCACAGTTGGAAGCTCAAAATACACAAGAATTTCATAGATCTAGTAGAACACGTTATGCTCCAGAGAGATATGGATTTCTCATTAGTGAGAGCAATGCTGTATTAGTCATGGATGATGACGATCCTACTAACTTTGAAGAAGCTATGTCTAATGTAGACTCTTTGAAGTGGCATGAAACCATAAAATCTGAAATGGATTCGATGTACGAGAATAAGGTATGGACTTTGATCAAGCCACTTGAAGGGATAAAACTCATAGGGTGCAAGTGAGCCTTTAAAAGAAAGACTGACATGGATGGTAATATTATTACCTATAAGACAAGGTTAGTGGCGAAATGTTACAAATAAAGGTAAGATATTGACATTGAAAAAACCTTTTTCCCAATAGCCATGCTTAAATTCATTAGGATTTTGCTTGCTATAGGTGCGTATTATGACTATGAGATATGGCAAATAGATGTTAAGATTGCATTCCTTAATGGAAATTTGCAAGAAAATGTGTACATGATACAACCTAAAGGTTTTGACTCCATTGATAGTCATAAGGTATGAAAGTTACAATAGTCAATTTATGGACTCAAGCAAGCTTTAAGGAGTTAGAACATTTGTTTTGATGAGACAATAAAAGAGTTTAGTTTTTTAAAAAATGAAGACCAACCTTGTATACACAAGCTGGGAAGTGAGAGCGCTGTCGTTTTCATAATACTTTATGTGGATGACATATTGAGTGTGAACACTGTTGTTTTCTTGATACTTTATGTGGATAACATATTGTTGATGGGAAACGATATATCTTGGCTACAAACTGTAAGGGTATGCCTATCCAAAAGTTTTTTCATGAAGGATCTGGGAGAGACAACATATATTTTGAGAATTATGATCTATAGAGATAGATCCAAGAGGTTGCTTGGTCTTAGTCAATCGACATACATAGACAAGATGCTAAAGAGATTTAGCATGCAGCAATTGAAGAAGGGGTACTTACCCATGAGACATGGGATTATTCTTTCGAGGGACATGTGTCCTAAGACACCTGTCGAGATTGATAGCATACAAAAGATTCTTTATGCTTTGGCAATAGGATCCATTTATATGTTATGCTATGTACGGGACCTGACGTCTCATATGCTCTAAACGTTATGAGCAAATTCCAAGCCAACCCTAGTGATGGTCACTGGGTAGTTGTCAAGAGTATTCTTAAGTAGTTGAGAAGAACTAAAGAGTTATTCTTGGTTTATGGATGACACACTTTAGAAGTATGTGGTTTCACTGATGCGAGTTTTTAATCTGACAAAGATGATAGTAAGTCACAATCTAGATTCATATTCACGTTAAATGGTGGTGCTGTGAGTTAGAAGATTTCGAAGTAAGAGATTATCGCTGATTCTACAACTGAAGCTGAGTACATTGCTGCTTCTGAAGTTGCAAAAGAGGCTGTTTGGATCAATAAGTTCGTCATCAAGCTAGGAGTAGTTCCTTCTATTATTGATGCTGTATCTTTGTATTGTGACAACAATATTGCCATCGAAGGAACCTATGTCTCATTAACGATCCAAACACGTACCTAGGCACTACTATCTTATTAGAGAGATAATTGGTAGAAATAATATAAGGATAGAAAAGGTTCCCACTAATGACAATATAACTGATCATCTCACTATGGCCCTATCTCAAAAAAAGCATGATGCTCATGTAAATAGTTTTGGCTAAAAACAAGTCAGTGATTGGTTTTAGTGCAAATGGGAGTTTGTTAGTGTATGCCTTAAAACCAAGTTGGGTTAAGGCACTTTTTACTTATACTTATTTATGTTCTATTTGTTCATGTGACATTTTTCTTTATCATCTATAGTTGCATTTTCATGTTACTTGTTTGTTTGATAAAGTCTTTAGAATATTGACTGTGTATTAGGGATTGTAAAGGTTACAATTATAAGACTCTAATACACAAAGTCATATTCTTAAATATCCCTAGTCATAGTATTAATGAGATTAGATATCATTAATGTGGATAGATTAGCACATACTTTACCTCTACTTATGGTAAGTAGTAGTTGATCTCATTGATTATGGTGTGCGGGAGACCTAAGCTGGTATGTTGATGTGATAAGTGATAATTTTACCTATTTTAGCATAGTATTTTATAGATGTTTGTAGTGTGTTTTTAGTATGTTCTAAGTGTTTTTAATCTAAAAATGGCTCAATTTCATAATTGTTCTTCCATTTGAAGAATATCTCAAAAATTAGGGTTTTTACTCGATTTTTATGGTTTTGAAGCAAAATTTATATTTTGAGCAAATTAATACACAATCTTTGACCAATCTTTCAGATTTTATACATTCAATCATAATTTGGATCAATTGAAGTAAATGTCATCCCATTCTTAGTGGATTCAAGGATAATTGGATTGGAAATTTTAATAGAACAACTTTTATACTCAAAATTGGAGGATTGTTTTGCTCAACTTTTGAGAAATTCTCATCGAAAAATTCATCATATAATTGAAAGATCAATATAACAAAAAGGTCTCAAGGGAATAAGAGGCATAACAAGCAAAAGAGAAGTGAAAAGAAGCAATGGAAGTGAAAAAATGGAGAAAATTAGGGATCGATGATAATGGCATATTTCTGTATTTTGGTAATAACTTGAGCTACAAATATTGGATTGAGATGATTCTTGTGTAATTTTAAAGATAAGAGGATACTCTACAATTCTTTTGAAGACATTAAAATCCAGTTCTCATATCTTCGTAGCCAAAAATCTAAATTACTGAAGAATAAAGCTTTCCCAACCACATCTCAGTATTTTGGCCATATCTTTGCATCCAAAACTCAAAATGACCTGATTCTTGTGGTGTTGGAAAGCTAAATCAAAGGGCTAACGTTCATGTTTTGAGGAAAAGTTGATTCAAAATTCTACTGGAAGCAATCCGCCGGTCAAAATCTGCAGACTAACAACTCGCAGATCTACCCACGAATCTTGCATGTTAGCCAGAAAATGACCTTTTCAACTTGCAGCTTATCTTCTAGCCCCTTTTGATGACTTTTTGAAGATTCTTTGCACCTGCATTACCCAAGGAAACATTGCAAAATTCAATGAAAATATTTTTGTGATTTCAGGACAACTTTTCTTGCAGATTGTCATGCAAGTTGTCTAGATGATTGAGGTGAATTTTTCTATAAATAGGGAGCTCATGCAAGACTTTTAGAACATGTTGAAGGGAGAAGCACTCTCAAGTAGCATATAGTAGTAATTTTTTTTGTAGTTTAGAATAATTTTCATTACTTGTAAAAAAACTCTTGGAAAATTCAAGTGTATCAATTCATATCAATGAGAAATGAAGCTTTGGAGGCATGTTCTACCAACAAATGAGCATTTTTTACCTTAGCTCTTTAATTTCTTACTTGTTTATGAGTTGTTTCTATTATATGTTATTCATACAAGCTATGTTTAACTAAATACATGTCTTAGGGTTAGATGAAACTAATTATATAATTTGAATGTTATTATACTTGCTATAACTTGTATTTGTGTAGACACTAAATTTTGACACACCATTTACTTTTCAAATATTGAGGATGTGTTTATATTTTTGGGGTCAAATTCTAATTTTTTCAATAATCTTGGGGGGCAAAATAATAATTTTTTTTAATCTCTAAATATTTTTCATTACTTTTGGGGGTTTTAAATTCACATTTTTACTTGTATACGTATTTTTTAATTTTTGTATTTTTTCGGATTTAATTGGTATTCTTTTGATATTTTACCAGCACAAGGGTAAAATGGTAATTTCACCTTGTGAATGCCATTTTAGCTCATTTCAGGTCCCAAATGTATTTTTTTTGTTTCTAAATTTTCTTTATTTTTTCGGGGACGATCGCTATTTTTTCTCTGAATTTTCATTGTTCAGATGCAAAATCGTCATTGTACAGTTTAAATTTATTTTTCATTAATTTTTGAGTCATAAATGCATTTCCTATGGTTTTAAGCTTATTTTAATTTTTGGTAATTTTTTGAGATCAATAGCTATTTTTCTGTAAATTTTCACTGTTCAGGGGCAAAATCGTTATTGTACAGTTTAAATTCATTTTTCATCAATTTTTGAGTCTTAAATACATTTTCTAGGGTTTTAAGTTTATTTTTCATTTTTGGTAATTTTTCAAAGTCAATAGATATTTTTCTGTAAATTTTCATTGTCCATGGACAAAATTGTCATTGTACAGTTTAAATTCATTTTTCGTCAATTTTGGAGTTGTAAATGCATTTCCTAGGGTTTTAAGCTTATTTGTAATTTTTGGTAATTTTTTGAGATTAATAGCTATTTTTCTGTGAATTTTCATTGTTCAGGGGCAAAATCGTTATTGTACAACTTAAATTCATTTTTTGTCAAATGTTGAGTCGTAAATGCATTTCTTATGGTTTTAAGCTTATTTTTAATTTTTGATAATTTTTCGAGGTCAATAGCTATTTTCTGTGTAATTTCATTGTCTAGAGGCAAAATCATCATTTCACATCCCGAGTGCATTTTTTTTTTCAGCTTTAAGCTGTAACCTTTAATTTGAAATCTATTTTCAATTTCTTGACAAATTTTGGGATTTACTGTCATTTCTTTCTATTAATTCTTGATTTTTTGGATTAAAAATATATATATTTTTTTAATAAAATTAAAATTTTTATTACCGGTGGCGTTTTTGTTATTTTGTAGTATTTTTTATGACCAAGACAACTAGCACTATAAAACCTCCACTAAAGAATAAAAAAGGAGGACTTAATTAGAGAATACTAGGTTCATTCTTCCACTATATACACATTTTACACTTTTTTCACACACTAAAATACTACACACACACTTGACACTTTTTCACACACTAGAATCCTACACACACACTAACACACACTTCTTTCACCTACTAAGATCAAATACACATACTAACACACTACATTCTCACACACGCTAGGATCAAAAGACAAAAAAATCAAGAACACCAAGAACATTCAAAAAATTTTCAGCTTTCATTTTTCCAAAAGAGCAAGGTTCAATCCACTATGTTTCATTCTAAGGTACTACCTTAGTCACTTACTACTCATTTTACATTTATTTGACATAAAAAATTGCATGAATCTTGTTATTATTATGAACTCCAGGGTTTCGCTTTTCTTTTCTTTTTCTTGAAATTATTTTCTAGATTTTTTGTTTCTCTGTTTTATATTTATGTTTTGTTCTTTGCTGGTTCTTTCTTTTCTTCTATTTTTGTTTATGGGTTTTCTTCTTGGGGTTTTTGTTTTACTTTTTCTGGTTTTCTGTTTCTACTTCCTTGGTTCATCTCTCCACTGTTCTTTCTCTGCCTCCATCTTTTCCCTCCTTCAACCACCGTTTCTTACCTCTCTCCCTCCCTTTGCCAATCCAACAACTCCACCACAAGTTGCCCAGAAAACCACTTAATAACCTCCTCCACCACCAGTTCCATCGCCATCCTCTACCCCTCTTGCGAACAACGCCAAACCACCCCTGCCAAATCAATTTCCATAGTTGCAACCAAATTGAATCATACCAATTCACAACCAAAACATAAACATTAGAGAAACCCAAGTTCACAAGCACAAAATCAGTTTCATCACTAGAGCAGCCCAATCCCAGGCTTCACCACCTTAATTTTATCTCCACAACAATTAGTAACCAATCCCACCAGGTCCCCATGCCTACCATACAATCAATCCAGCCAAACAACACCATCATCACTCCAACAACCTCCAAATTCACTAAAAAAATAACCTGCAAAGGAAAACGAAAACAATCAATTACAACCAGAAAATTATAGCAACCCACAAGCTTCGGCCATCCCCTTCCAACACCCATCAATTTCCAAACACCCACAATCTACAGCAAAATACAACCACATCCCTCCCCTGCTACCACCTTCAAACACCAACATCCCTCTGCCATCACTATTCTCAACCCACCACAACTTCTCCAAGTATTACCAGACCAGTATTTCACAAACCCCTAGCCCCAAAACCAAGCCATCACCCATCTCTACCCCATTGCCTCACTACCACCTGCACACACAACTAAATTCAGCACCATTAAAGCCAATTACAGCCCACAAACCCTCTTCCCTCTCACCACCTCATTGCCCACCTCCGCTAGTCATGGCCAGGACCAGAGCAAACGACTAGCTCCACCACTAATTTCATCCATCTCCACCAGTTCACCACGCGAATGCACCACTCCCACCACCAATTTCCCTTGGCATCACCAACAACCCCAGCCAAGCAGTCACCTAAACCACCCAAACAATAACCAGAACACAGGCACTAAGCCTCACCAATTCACGAAGATTTTAGCAATTCCACCTGCAACATCATCTCCATCGCCTCCACTGCCGAAACACTACCTACATAAACACAATCACCACACATTCGTTGCCCCCAAAACAACAAACTGCCCCAAGAATCAGCTCCGCTCTCCCCCTTTTTGTTTCGGAAGAGGAGAGATGAGGGAGAGAGTGAGAGGAGAGAAAATAGAGAAGAACATGGAGGAAATAACAGAAATTAGAAGAGTGAAATAGAAAAAGAGAAAGAGGGAATCAGGTAAGAGAGAGAGAGAGGCTTGAAGGGAGGTTAATTCAGGTTCTAGAGAACCCGATTGAAGAAGAAGTAGAGAGACCAGATAAGAGAGGAGAGAAGAAAGACAGATGAAGAAAGGGACCAGAGAGATTGAGAGAGAGTTGGAAGAATTGAGAAGAGAGTGATTCGAGAGAAAGCAAGAGAAGTTAGAAACAGAGTGAACTAGAGAAAGAGAACAAAGGAAAGAACAAAGAAAGAGAGAAGATACATCTGGACGAGAGGGAGAGGAGAAAGAAAGAGAGAAACTCGACCAAAAATTAGAAAATTTGGGGTTTAGAATTTTATTCTATTTTCATTTATTTATTGTTTTTGTTTGTTTTGCTCATTCAATTGTTGTTTTCTGATTATGTTTATTTTAGCTTAATCTAATAATCAATTTAATTAGTTACGTTAACTTAATTAATTAATCTAGTTTTGATTTAATCATCCACTTTTAATACTTCTAGTTGTTCAAAAAACAAAAGAAAAGAAAAGAGATTTACTTTTAGCCCTTATCATCCTTAAGTATTGTGATTGTCCTCCAAAGTTTTCTTATTATCTGCATTTAAGACCCTAATAGTTACAGATTGATCCCCTTTAGTTTTAGTTTCTTTCAGTTAAGTCATGTAGCTTACAATCAGGCCCTTTAAGTTGCTGGGATTTGTATTTTATGCTTCATACTTGCTGAAATTTCATTTTTGCCCTCCTACTTAGCGTTAACTTACAATTATGCCCCCATGTTTACTTAAATTTATTATTTGGCCCCTAGATTTGTTTTTTATTTGTTTTTAAGTCCTTAGTTTCATAGAATTTATATTTTTGCCCCAGTTTGTCAATATTTACATGTTTTAGGTTTTATTTGTTTATTTGTTTATATCAAGGTTTCTTGAGTTATTTGTTCATTTTGATTAGTATTGTTAGTACTGTGTCTTCGAAAATAGGTTTTTTCGTCACCTTTTTAATTGCTTCTTTATGTGTTCCAATATGCTCCAATGTGATTTTTATGCTTATTTTTATTATTATTTGTTTCTTATTCCACATACTTTTTGCGTATTTACGTATTTAACTTATTTAATTTTGAATTTTATTGTTTTGGCAAAAAGTATAATATTTTTGTATTTAGATAGTCAATTTAATAATTAGATTATTTTTCCTTTTGTTTTTGTTTACAAATATTTGTATATTTAGATAGCAAGTATAATAAATAGGGCATTTTTAATTTCCCCCCTTTAAATTGTAAATTAAGCCCCCCGGTGTAATAGTTAGGGTTTATTTACTTTTGCGTGCTTACGTGCTTAATTGTTTTACCGCTTTCATTAAGATTTTGCATATAGACATTATGTTTACATGTTATGTGGCCCTACGTGTTATTATATGTCTTTACATGTCTATTTGCTTTCGATTTATGCTTTATTGTTTTGATTCATGTTTTATCAAAGTTTATTTTGTCAGCACACTAGTCCAACGCTAGTTGTGGCTTTATCATTTCCCCGCTAGTCCAACGCTAGTGGGAATCCCTAGAAAAGGCTAGTCCAATGCTGGACCCTTAGGGCATTTTAGAATTAGGTGCAATCATGTGCATTTTACATCCCACTTCACATTTTTAGTTTTCTTTCAATTTTTGCATGATTTTTATTATTATTATTACTATCATTTATTTATTTTGATGTATCTTCAAATGCATGACATTTAGGTTGCACTTCACTTAGAATTTAGGACATTTGTATGATACGACTAGAAATAGTCACCTACTCACGTGGAAAGCGATGGCATACATGCCGTTCCTCCCTCCGTGAGTAGGAACATTTAAGTCACGAAATATTAGTCCCCCGTACCCGTCATGCTGCATACCCACTTTCTTTCTTCACTTACTATATATTATTATTTTCTTTTCTTTTTGCGTCACACTTTGCATGGACACTCATGACCCCCTTGAGGTATTAATTCGGGTTTCACAATTAATGGAATAATCCCGACCAAGCCTCGACGGAACATTTCAATCTTCTCGATACTCACATTTAGACTTAGGATTTGCATTCATTTAGATACATCCGAACGCGATAGAACTTAGGGTTAATTTAGAAATTTTTGATTAAACCTCGTAACTAGCCTCGACTAGGTAGAAAGGGCACATTAGGCACAAGCCTTCACCTTCCCTTTCTTCAAATGTGACTCCAGGACCTTTTTTCTCGTTTTTCGTAGATCGGAGTCGGAAAAGGATTTTAAATGATTTTTTTAAAATTTTACTTGTTTTGTTAAACGATTTTTTTTACGGGTGACTTGGTACACCCCAACTTAATACCAAGTGGCGACTTCGTTTTTTATATAAAACCCTTTTTCAAAATTAGTTGGCCAAAACTATTGCACTTTTTAGTCTCGGCCTTCTTTTATTTTTCAAAAATACCTTTTTTTTTTCTAAATAAACACTTTTTCAATAAAAACTTGATTTTTCTCACACACGCACAACTTTTTTTAAAAAGCTTTCTTTTCAAAAGGGTCTTGGACTGGACCGTCTCTTCAAGACGCGACAGTCAACGACCCTGTGTGTTATTTTGGGGCGCGACAATTTGTTTATTCATCTATCAAAGTTTAACATTTGTAGTAGCTTGATTAACTATTGCAAATCATTTAGATGTTATTTGACAATAAGAAATGTTTATAACATTGGAAAATGGTAAATGAAACTGATGTTGCACACACATGCAAATAGTTGTACAAGTAGGTGGATTGAAGTTGTTTAATACTACAATTCATGCATTTCACAAGAGTTCATCATGAACATAATTTAACTCTAGTCAATTTATTGTGAAAACAAGTCTTGATTTCATTTGGAGTTGCAATCCTAAGCAAGACAAGATTAACATAGCAAGGTGTTAATTCATTCAATCATATTAGTGACAATTAGTGGATTCTAAATCCTATTATTTATATTTGTGAATTTCTTCTAATTGTTTTACTTCAAGTAATTGAATTATTGACACGATCCGGGTTGATCTCCCTTTTCGTGTGTCACAGGAACATTCCCAAAGGACCGTCTTGAAGATCAGGGTGATAATCTAACTCAAACCCTCCTGCAGATCTGAATCAAATTATCAAAGAATACAAACTCTCATTGAATCACTCGACCCCAATCCAACCCCGTGGAATAAAACAGTTTGAATCTAACAAGAAGAAAACCTAAACCCTAATCAAACCTATTGACTAGAACTTAAGGTATAGGAAAACCTAACAAGAATCACTCTTGAAAAGGCAAGGATAGTTCTCATCGCAAGAACTAACGAGATCCCTCAAAGGGAGAAAATCAATTCATTGATTTCAAATCATAATTCAACATAATACTTAATAATAAATGATAATAATTAGCCTTATATAGGCGTACAAACCCTAAAACTAAATATGAAAAGTTTAAATTAAATAAAACTTAAAAATTAAACTAAAAATAATTAAAATAATAAAACGTAAAGTTTCTGATTTAGGCCGTTAGGAAGGCCCTGGCACGGCCTTAGCTGCGGCTTTTGTCAGAACCAAAAGTCTTCAATCGCAAACTTGGAGAACCAGGCCACGGTGAAGGCCGCAGGACGGCCTGGGTCGCAGCCTCCATCAGAATGTCCGCAAATGGCTTCTGGTCTTGTTCGTTGAAAATCCGTCCTCGCACTTTGGATCTAAAATGTGACCACCAACCTTTTGCCGCTCGAGTGGATGCTAAGTAAGCCATCTTCCATGCTCCATTGCAATAATTTAAGCTCTTTGACACCTCCAATTTACACAGGGTGACGATATCCGTTGGTGAAGCTTGAATGATAGGAATCATGGCCACAGGATTCGTATCAATTATCTTACCTTGCACACCGACTATTTGATATTTTGTCTAGATAATAGAGCAAGTTAGTAGCTTTGGTACTTGCAAATTCTTGTTCCCTCATGAGATTGACCCTAATACTTCCCCTACTACATTTGACCCGTGCACTTGCGGAAAGTGGTCTTAGGTTATAAATTTTATTACTTGTTTGTGTGAATTTTGCCTAATTTTGATAGTACTTAAATCTCACAATCAGGATGCTTGTTTGAGAACAAGTTCATTGGATTGATTCGCCAAAAGTTTTTAACTATAGTGCCAATGGTTGAACTGGCAATGGTGTAAATGATCCTTGGACTTGAGATTGCCATAGTATCTTGAGTGTGGATTGCTATACTTTGACTCTATTCCTCAGTTCTATTTCTCAGTGCTCGTAACAGAGTAGCTCATAGGATAGAAATTGGGTATAGTTTGAAGCATGGAAAGTACGTTTTGTCATATGATGGCTGAGATGCATGATTGAGATGTGTCTTAAGCATATTCTATATTGTCAAGTATACTTTGCATATCTTGGCTAGGGGAAAATTAGCTGATAAGTATAATTGATGGTGGTAACTCACATGCTTCCTGTTACCTAATATTAGAGTGGTCATGAGAAAGGCCTTAGGTGAGCAACCTAAAGGGGATGGAATTGATGTGAGAAGGGAGTTTATATTCCATACTCTATATTTTGTCAATGACAAGGTGTGTAGTGTTGCTATTGACTTGGAAAGTTGCACTTTGAAGCATTCTCAATCTTATAAACTGCAATGGGTGAGAGATAGTGGCGAGTTGAAGATAACCAAGCAAGTGAAGCTTTCATTCTCCATTGAAAAGTACAAAGACAAGGTGTTGTGTGATGTGGCACCAATGGAGGCATGTCACTTATTGTTGGGGTGACCATGGTAATATGACAGAAAAGTGGTGTATGATGGGTTTAAGAATAGGTACTTTTTTAGTTGTCATGGAAGGGGTGCCACTTTATTGCCATTATCACCTATGGAGCTCACAACGACCAAGTGCAACCAGCAACAGACTGAAAGGAGAGGAAGGCAAAGGGTGGTAATGAAATGGATAAACAGAAGAGGGTGATAGTAGGCAAAGAGCTTAATTCCACTAATCTCCACTCTTTTGTTGAAAATAATTCTTTTTCGCAAGTTCTTGAAGTTTCTCATAAAATTCCCTTTTATGAAGTGAAGATGAAGCAAGATTCGAGAACAAATCTTCTTGAAGAGAGGGAAAATGATGTGAACCCAAGGGTGAATGATCAAGTTAAAGAAGTTACTCTGGACATTTGTTGAGCCAAGCCAAGGTGGAACAAGTTGCCAAGCTTGGAGGGTAGTTTGAAAGCCTCAAAAGCTGTTGAACAAGTTGGAACAAGGGGTTCTGATCAAACCTATAACATGAAGCCACGCCGCGGGTACCCTCGCGGCTACCATCAAAGAGTTGGGCGTGAAGGGCAAAAGCTTTTGATCAAATCCACACTACGATTACGCGTAATGGCTTTGGACATAACGGCTCACAATTGACAAATTTAGTGCTTTAAGCTTATTTTTAGTAGTTCTTTGATTTTTATTCACTTTAAAACATTCCATATTTACTTTTAAGTACTTTTACACTTATATTAGGTCAATTGTTGTATGTTCGTTTCTTTATGATGATGGATCTATTTGATTAATACAATTGTGGTGTGAGGGTTTTCTGTAACACCCTAGCAATGCACTTACAAGAGACATTTTTCTTATTTAGGGTTAAGTGTTAATCCTTGATTTATTAGTTGGAAGATTTCTTGAGTTAATTAGGTTAATTAGCTAAGATTTTCATTATTAAGCAAAAACACCTAAGTACTAAAGTTAGAATAATTTTACTCGACCAATTAATTTATATTAGTGTTTAAATTTTGATTAGCTCATTTTACTATTTTCTAGTCTTTTGACTATTTTCTTGCTTTATTTTCTTTTCCCTTGGCCGAAATTTTTCTCTTTCTTTTCTTTTTCTCTTGGCCGAAAATTCTTCTCTCTTCTCTTTTCTTTTTGGCCGAAATTCTTTTTCTTTTTCTTTCTCCTTATGGCCAGATTTCTCTCTCCCTATTTTACTCTCTTTTTGCTTTAATAATTTTTGTCTTAATATTGCTAGTATTAAGTGATAAGAGGTTAATGAGCTCCACCAATCAAATTGATCCAAGTTAGCTACTCTTGCATTAAAAGACTACCTTTTTACTTTATTCTTGTTAGGTTTTAATTGGTTAATCTTTTTCCCACCTTTTCTTTATTTCTTTTCGATTTTTCCTAGCCTATTTCTTTCTCTTTCTTCTCCCTCTTGGCCGGCCATCTCCCTTTCTCTTCTTCTCTCATTTTGCTCTCAACTTCTTGAAAATTTTTCTCTAAAGTTTGGGCAAATCCACCATAGGAAGTGAGCTTCTTTCCTTTCTAAGCAAAGTTCTAAGCATATCTAAGGTATTTACTATGAACTTTTCCTATTAATTTCATGTTTTAATTAGTTTTTATGCAAACTTAAACCAAGATTCTTGTTGGTACTACTTGGAGAACTTAGTTAGAATTTGAGATTTACTTGCTAGATAAAGTGTTCTTGTGGTTAGATAGACTAGTATATGGCCTTTAAACCTTGAAATTTCATGTGTTATATGTTGTTTGGTTGAAGATTCTTGGAGTAGAATTCTTGGAATTTAGTGGAATTTTGATTGAATTTGAACTTGAGTTGAACATAAAAGTTGTAGAACTTGTTGAATTGGGTTGGATTGTTGATTTTTCTTGCAGGAAAAAAATTTGGGTTAGTCCGATTTTAAGGGAAAATGCTGCCGAAATTTTTGTAGAATTAAAAGAAGAAAAATTGACAAGTGAGATTTTAAGCCTAGAATATGTTCAATTGAAGGAAATTGAAGTGTAGGAATTTTTAGATATGATCTAGTGATAGATTAATTTTCTTAGAATAAGTAAACCCTAAAACCAAAACCCTAGAAATAAGTGGGGTGTTTTCTTGAATTTTTCTTACTAAATTTACTAGGGTTTTACTTGGGTTTTCATTATATTATTTCTTTTAAATTTCAGGGTCCGAAAACGCATCACGACCATTTTACGAGATATTTTCTTAGGCATTCCAGGTGAGTGTCTTTATGTGTGCATGATGCATGAAATGTTATGTTTCACTTGTGCATATTATGTTATACTTGCAAATATTATGTGATAAAATGTGCTACTTGAGGAAAGATGTGTACTTTATCGCATCTATTCCGTAATGTGTTATATGCTTTCACTATTCAACGTGTTACTTGTGCGTGAGACTTCCGTGACTAACTTTACCGTTACTTCACGGATAGTCAACTTGGACAGGCTTGGGAGGTTATAAGGTGTTGGGTGTTTTAGGGCGTGACGTTTTTTCCCTTCTGAGTTGTGAATCCTCAAAGAGGCCAACTCCGGATTGAACTTTCTTGCGTGTTGGCCCTCCAAGGTCGAGTTTACTCCCTGGATGTGGTAGCTTGTACGGAGGTTATAAGGTGAATGGTGGTTAGGGCTTGTGTGATAAAACTGGCATGTTCTTTGATAAAGACCTGAGCTATTATCTCGGTCCTATCTTCATTGGTTACATGATCAGTACTTGTTTTTCCTGCGGTTGAGCTTGCTCCCGTAGTTGAGCCTTGTATCCGCCCTTGACTACTTGATAATTAAATTGTTCATATCTTGTTTATTTAACTTATCGATTATTTTATTTACTAAAATAATGAGTTTTTGATATGATTGCATGACTTGGACATTCACTGGGCTATTATAGCTCATTCCTTTTATTTGTTTTCCTTTACTCAGGTTTCCTGAAAAATTAAAGCTGGGACGACTGGTTTTGATTATTATAGATGTTTATTTATTGTAATAGCCAAACTGTGTTAGGCTATCTTTGTGAAAATCATGTATATTATGACATGTAAATTTTTGATGTGACTTGTACCCTTTAAATAAGTAATATGAGTGTATTCTATTTTATTCCATTTTATTTTAGTTTATTTATTTTGAGTTAAGTACGCTCGGATGTTTGCGTGAGTGCGTGATTCGAGTCCTGGCGAGAGCTAGGCAGGCAGTCCGCTAAGCCCTTTGGTGCGCCTCTGGGTAAGGTGGGGTTGTCACATTTTCTCTCAAGTTCTCTACGAAGAACGTTCTTAACCTATCAAGATTTTTTTATTGGGTGATTTATTATAACTTAGGTTCTATCAAATCCATTGATTTGCATCTAAGTTTTCCATCTAGTTAGTTTAGTTTCAATCCATCTCGAGTGTGATTGGGGTTAATGATAAGTAATTAATTTACCAATATTATTATATTTATTATATGTTTTAAATGTTATTTTAGTATAGTTATAGTATTTTTGGTTGCAAATGACTCATTTTTCAACGATTTATAAGAATTAGGGTTTTTACTGAAATTAGGGTTTTGATGCGGAATTTTTATTTGAGTAAATTAATGCACAATTTTTGTATATAATTGTAGGTTTATCATACTAAAACTTATTTTGGATCGATTGGAGTAAAGGAAAATCAAAGTTAATGGTGATTCAAAGAGCTAAAATTAGATGAACAACTTAAAGGCATAATTGTGCAAAAATAATGAAAAAATCCAATTCTTCATCAAAATGTGTGAAAATACGTGGAAAAATGCTTGCACATACGTGGATGCCAGCTCAGCAAAAATCAGAACTCAAGTGGGGCCCACAAGGAGTGATCCGCGAGTCAAATATGCAATTGACAATCCGCAAATCGCAAGTTGGCTGGACTTCTTGTATCTTCTTCCAGCTGTTTTTGCAGACATTTTCATATAGGGATAGGGTTTTTGAACTGGAAGAATACATTGGAAGCAAAAATGAAGACTTTTGTGCTCATTTAGAATCTGCAAGCAAATCTTCATCATTTCCATGCATTAATGATTCATGCAAGTTGGAAAATGACTTAAGGAACGTTTGTCTATGTAGACTCTAAATTTTGACACAACATTTATTTTCAAATATTAGGGGGCATGTTTATATTTTTTGGGTCAAATTCTAATTTTTCAATAATCTCTGGGGTAAAATAGTAATTTTTCTCTGTAAATATTTTTTCATTAGTTTTGGGGCTTTTAAATTCATATTTTTACTTTCATATGTATTTTTTTTAATTTTTTGTGATTTTTTTGAATTTAATTAGTATTCTTTTTATATTTTACCAACATAAGGGCAAACTAGTAATTTCGCCTCGTGAACACCATTTTCGCTCATTTCAGGTCCCAAATTTATTTTTCTAATTCTTTAAGCATGTTTCTAATTTTTTTTTATTTTTTCGGGGACAATTGCTATTTTTTCTGTAAATACTACATGTAGGGGCAAAATCGTCATTTCACATTTTTAACGCATGTTTCACCAATTTTTGAGTCATAAATGCATTTTCTAGGGTTCTAAAGTTATTTTTAATTTTTAATAATTTTTCAAGGCCAATAGTTATTTTTTTGTATATTTTCATTGTCTAGGGATAAAATCGTCATTTCACATTTCAAACCTATTTTTTGCCAATTTTTGAGGCATGAATGTATTTCTAGGGTTTTAAACTTATTTTTAATTTTTGGTAATTTTTTGAAGTCAATAGCTATTTTTCTGTGTATTTTTGTTGTCTAGGGGCAAAATTGTCATTTCACACTCCAAACTCGTTTTTGACCAGTTTTAAGCTCTAACCTTTATTTTGAAATCTATTTTGAATTTTTTGGCAAATTTTGGAGTTTACTGTCATTTCTTTTTATTAATTTTTGATTTTTTGGGTTAAATTTTTTTAAAAATAAAATTAGAATTTTTATTACCAGTGGCATTTTTGTTATTTTGTAGTATTCTTGGTGACCAAGACAACTAGTTCTATAAACACCCCCATTAAAATCAGAAAAAGGGAGAAAAAAAACCCTAAAAACACATCTGCTTTTATCCATTAAAGAGTAAAACACACACTCATACACCATAAACACACACACAAGCCGTCACTTTGACTTTTTCTCTTTACTGTTCATCATCATTAGATTAATTTCCAACTTCAAAAAGGTAATTCCTTAATTCTTTTCTCTTTATTTTGATCCACTTTCTGTCATTTTGTAAGCCTGATTATGTTTTAATTGTTTGAAATTTTTTGTTGAGTTTTTGTTTGAATTTTTTCAATTTCGTTTTTGTTTTTGTGTTCTTGTTTCTGGGTTATGCTTCTTCTTTCTTTTTCTCACCACCGTCTCCTGCCAAAACCAACTCCACAAAATCACCACAACCAGCCTCAGTTCATCCACCATCAAGATCACAAGTCCTTACAATCGATAGCTAAAGTAGTCTTACAATAATCCCCAAACCTCTAACGACCACCCAAAGCCTCCATAAACACACCCAGTACCAGTCTCAGTCACTACCACCACCCATAATCAACACAAAGCCAAACCCAACAGTTCAATCACCTGCAAACCAAACACCACCGTTCTACTGACCAGTCCCCAAACGTTCCTCTCATCACAATTCATCACCTGCAAAGACAATTACGATAGAATAACAAAAACATAGAGACCTTCACCAATCAGCTCCACAGCTCAACAATCCACCAGACTGCCAAGCAAAACAGAGCCCCTCTCCTTCTCTCAACCCACCTTATCTCCTCCATCCCTTCTCAAAAACAAACAAATCCAAAAGCCCCACAATTGCATCATCATCGTGCCACTCCTCAATCACAGTACCAAATCATCCTCTCACATTTGCCCAAATCAGATTTCCTTTCTCAGGTTGAAGAGGTGAAAATTCTTGGGCTCCATTGATTATACGCTGCTTAACCCATGGAAATTTACATGTGTTCATTCTGAATTTGAGGGATGTAGAGTTCAATATTTGATTTGGGCATGTTGAATTTGAATGCTGATTTGATTTTCTTCAAAGAAATTTAACTTCAGTTTTTGAGGTTTGTTTGAAAGATTTGGTTTCGCGATAAAGAACAGGACTTAAGGCTTGGGTTAATTTAGCGAACTAACAAGATTTGAGAGATAGAAGTCAGAATATAGCTTGGGTATTGGTTTTGAGAGTTATCAAATCTGGAGGAAGGAATTTGATTGGAAAATTTACAGAAGCTTTTGGGAAGTTGAATTAGAGCCTAGAGGAATCTCGGTGGGGCCATCAATTCTCTTGTCATATTGGATTTTTTTTTTTGTTTGGAGAGAAGCTGATTGATATTTGGGAGATTTGGGGTTGTGAGAAGTTACAGATTTAAGGCTTAAAGAGAGAAAATGATTAGAGGACGTTGGGTTTGTAAGACTCGCACTTCCATTGCAGTTCTAATCAAATCAGTTCGGTGGGGCTTGGAAGTTTGCAATTGTATTCTTGCTTTCACGTTTTACTTTCTTTCATTAGTTTAGTTAACTTTGTTTTCTTTTGATTTGGTTTTAGTCTAATCAATTAATGCTAGTTAACTAGTTTTATTTAACTAACTAATTTAGTTTTAGCATTTTCATAATGTAGATATTTATGTCCTAGTCTCTATTTTTCTTTAGTATGCTTAGTGGGCCTCTAATGTCTTTATTTTTATGCAATTAAGCCTTTGAATTTTTGTAGATAAACCCCCTTAGACTTTATGTTCTTGCAATTAGGCCCTAATTTGCTTACCCTTACTTGTCATACCTTATAATTGAATCCTTTTAAACTACTGATTTGCACTTTAGTCCTTATGTATTGCTGATTTTTTACAATTATCCCCCATGTGTTGCTAGAATTTCATTTTTTTTTACTATATGTTGCTGGAATTTCATTCCAAGTCATTAAGCCTTGATGGGATTTTAAACTAACGCTTATAACTTGCTGCATTTTTTTATAATTTGGTCCTTTATTGCTGTTGAAACTTCATTTTAGTCCCCACATATTGCTGAAATTTGTTTTGGGCCCCTTCTAGTTGCAAGGAATCTTAACTCCCCCCTAACTTGCTGTAATTATGTCTTAACCCCTTTAAATGGCTAGATTTTTGTTTTTAGTCCTAACATATTCTTGGAATTTCAATTTTTGAACCTTTAAGTTGCTAGAAATTCTTTTAGGGCCTTAGAACATTGCTAGAATTTATGTTTTGTCCTCCAAGTAGCTAGAATTTGCAGTTTTAGTCTTTGAATGTTGCTGAAATTTGCAAATTAGTCCCTTAAACTTTTGCTGAAATTTCATTTTAGTCCTTGAACATTGCTGAAAGTTATGTTTTTGCCCCCCCCAAGTAGCTGGAAATTACATTTTAGTCTTTGAATATTGCTGGAAACTATGTTTTGTCCCCTTTAGCTTGTCCAAAATTACAACTTTACCCTCATGTTTTGCTGGAATTTATTTTTGGTCCCTTTAAATTGCTGCAAATTTATTTTTGGTCTTCCTAAGTTGTTGGAAATTCATTTTTGGTCCTTTTAAGTTGCTGCAAATTTGTTTTTGAGCTCTCCCTAGTTGCTGGAAAATTTTTCTTTAACCCCAATGCTTGCTGGAATTATTTATTTTTAGCCTCATGCTTGCTGGAAATTTGATTTTAGGCGGCCCCCTTAATTGCTGGAAATTGTATTTTAGTCTATTACATGTTATTGGAATTTGTTTTCGATCCCCATTATATTGCTGGAATTCATGTTTGACCCCATTAATATTGCTGGAATTTTAATTTTAAGCATTATACTTGCTGGAATTTATTGTTTCATTCCTCCCACTTGCTGGAATTTTAGTTTTAGTACCATACTTGTTGGAACTTATTGTTTCATTCCTCCAACTTGCTGGAATTTTAATCTTAAGTATCATACTTGCTGGAATTTATTGTTTCATCCCTCACACTTGCTGGAATTATTTCTAAGTCCCTTAAGCTTGCTGGAATTTTGTTCCCAAGTCTTATGTTTGTTGGAATTTTTATTCTAAGTCCCCTAACTTTGCTCGAATTTACATTTTACCCCCAATTTTACGTGTTTCAGATTTTTATACTTTAAATAGTGGTACCTTGACTTATTTGTTTATTTTGATAGCACTAAGTATCGGGTCTTCAGAAAGGTATCCCTATTTCTCGTTTAATTGAATTTTTATGTGTTCCAATGTGCCCCTACGTTATTTTATGTATTTTCTTCATGTGTTCCTTATTTTATATAATTTTTGAGTATTTATTTATTTTTATGCTATTTAGTTTCACATTTTTATTATTTGGCAAAAATGTAATAGTTAGATCACAATTTCCTTTATTTCAGCTTATTTTGTATTTAGCTAGTCAATGTAATAGCTAGATAATATGTCTCATATTTTTAGCAAAAATTTTGTATTTAGATAGCAATTGTAATAGATAGGTCGTTTTACTTTTTCCCCCTAAAAAATTGTAGCTAATCCCTCGGTGTAGCAATTAGGGCTTATGTGATTTTGTGTGCTTGTATGCTTATGTGTTTTGCCGCTTTCCTTAGGATCTTTCATTTAGATATCACGTTTACATGTTATGTGCTCCTAATGCTCTTATATGTCTTATATGTTTACTTGCTTTTAATTCATGTTTTACTATTTTAATTCATGTTTTATCAGTTTTATTATTCCGTCACCACACTAGTCCAATGCTAGTTGTGGTTTTATCGTTTTTCCGCTAGTCCAATACTAGTGGGAATCCCTAGAAAGGGTTAGTCCAACGCAAAACCCTTAGGGTATTTTAGTGTTAGGTGCACTTGTGTGCATTTTACATCTCACTTCACACGTTTTTAGTTTTCTTTCTATTTTGCATGATTATTATTATTATTACTATTATTTATTTATTTTTGACACATCTTTGAATGCATGACATCTAGGTTGCATCTCACTGAGAATTTAGGTCATTTTGGGTGATCCGACTAGAAATAGTTGTCTACTCACGTGAGAAGCGGTGGTGTACATGCCGTTCTCCCCTCCGTGAGTAGAAATATTCAGTCACGAGTTATTATTTCCCCGTACCAGTTATGTTGCATACCTACTTTCTTCGACCACTTATTATCTATATTACTATTTTTCTTTTCTTTTTGCATTTCATTTTGCATAGACACTCGTGACTCCCTCAACGTCTCGACTCGGGTTTCGCAATTAATGCAATAAACCTAACCAAGCCTCGATGGGACATTCCGACCCTCTCGATACCCACATTTAGATTTAGGATCTGCATTCATATAGACACAGTCCGAAATGCGATAGAATTTAGGGTTAATTTAGGAAATCTTGATTAAACCTCACAACTAGACTCGGTTAGGTTGAAAGGATGCCTTAGGCACGAGCCTTCGCTTTCCTTTCCTTCAAATGTGACTCCCGAACCTTTTTCTCTCGTTTTTGTAGATCGGAGTCGAAAAAGGGCTTTCAAACATTTTTCTAAAAATTTTTATTTTATTTCGTTAAACGAATTTTTGGGTGACTTAGTATACCCTAACTCAATACCAAGCGGCAACTCTATTTTAAAAATAATAATAAAACCCTTTTTCAAAAATTAGTTGGCCAAAACTGTCGCACTTTTAGTCCCGACCTTATTTTCTTTGAAAATACCATTTTTTCAAAAAATATATTTTTTCACTAAAAACTCGATTTTCATCACACACGCACGCTTTTTCAAAAAGTTTTTCTTTTCGAAAAAGGTCATCGGATCATACCATTCTTTCGGGGCGCGATAGTCTCGACCCCACGAGTACCTTAACGATTTTGGATGCGACAGTCTATAAATAGAAGTCATTTGTAAAGCCTTTGTAACAAGTATAGTAGTAGGAAGAAGTGTTAGACTAATTTTGCAATAGTTTTGGTGGAAGAAAATAGTTGTTAGCCTAGTTTCACATTAAAACTTGGTAGAGAATTAGTAGAATTCTCTTCATCCTTCAATAGAATAGTGAGGAACATTGTAAGAGAACTCTTGTAGTTCAACTTTTGAAGGCAAATACGAAGAAAAGCTTTCTCCAAACTTTGGTTGAGCAATTCTTACTTCTTTCTATTTACTTTTGATTGTTGACATGAAGTCTTGCTTTGAAGTTGAGCTTCTAGTTGTTTCATTAACTATGTTGGACTAAAAGCTTCATCTAGATCATAGATGAAGCTAATGAATCAACAAACATGACTTAATTCACTTGCACTTGCTAAGCTTGCATTTGTTTATTTACTTGTTCAAGCTTCAACACTTGTTTTTGCATGGCCAACTTAAACAAGTCATTTAGTTATTATTTGACATTGAGAGATGCACTTAACAATGAAAAATGAACAAGTAATGCTTAAGCAGTTCATATGAGAATAATGAATGCTTAAGTGAATCAATACAATTCATTTTTTATAAGGTTTCATCATAAGAATAGTTGGAATCTTGTCATTTCATAGAAAGATCTAGTTATAACATTTATGGAATTGGATTCTAAACAAGGTAAGGTAAAACTTAGTAAGTCATTCATGCATGATTCATTAGTGGATTCTATGTTCTAGGCTTCTTTGCTTGGATTCTACAAAAGTTCTCAATCATATACTTATTCTATTAAAGGGACACCATATCCAACTTATCTCAATTGTGTTTAGATAATAAAAGTTAGTAAAAATGCTTAAGTAGTTGCACCTATTTGATTCATCGTGGGATTTGATACCTGTAGACACCAAATTTTGACACACCTTTGGTAAAAATATGTGTGTTACTTTATTTTAGGAGGTATTTTTCATTTTTCGGGGGGTCGAGTACATTTTTCGCGTATTATATCTAATTCGTCGTATTAGGGGCAAGATGGTAATTTCACTATGTAAATATTAGTTTATTTTATTTTATTTCCTAAATACATGATTTTACTATTTTTATTATTATTTATGATTTTAATGATTTTTAGGAGTCATTCATCATTTATTTAAAATTTTAGTATTTTTTAATTCAACGGCACGTTTTCCAATGCACTTTTTATTTAAGATTTTCTTTATGAGAATTTTGTCTATGAGCATTTTATAAATTTTGTGTAAAAAAAATAATAAATAAATAAATAAAAAATAAAAATAAAAATATATATATACATATTTTGTTAAGACCATTTAGTATTTATTTTAAGTTGTATTTTTCTAATGTTGAACTAACCTTTAATTTGTTACACTAAATTTTATCTTTTCCTTCTTATAATATTGTATTCCACTTTTCTTTTATTTTTATTTATAAAATAAAAAAAAAGAAAAAAAAATTCAAGTAGTCTTATTTTATTTCATTTCTATTTTTATTTTCATTTTTTATTTTTTATTTTCTCTTTTCTGCTTAAAAAAAAAAAAAAAAGAAGAACTGAATGGAACAGCAGCAGCGTTGCTGCTGCTGTTGCTTCTGCAGAGTTTCTGCAAACTCCATCCCAGGCCATCCCTCTTCTCATCATCACCCCCAATTTGCACTCAACCTACCAGATTTTGGGGGATTTTGTTTTGATTCACCATCCCCTCTTTCTCTTCCTCTTCACACACAGACACCAGTTTCATTCCTCCCTCTCCCTTCCATTCTACTCTCTCGGCTCTCTCAGAACTGAAGCACAGACTCAATCACCTGCACACACATTCACTCCCTTTCTTCCTTCTCTCGGCTCACCTGCACACACAATCTCACTCTCTGCCTCTTGCTCAAAATCTCCCTCACAACACACATTCACACACAGGCACGCAATTTTCTTCCTGCTCTTTCACCAGAAACACACTTGCATCCACTCATCCCCTTCCCTCTGCAACACATTCACAACACACAACACCCCTCACCCCCTCTGCCCCCTTCCCCTGCACATTCTCTCCTCTTCACTCACGGCACACACTCACTGCACACACAGGCACAAAACACACACAACACTCACTGCAGATTGCACACACCTACCTCCAGTCACGCACCAGAACACAAACATACACACACACTTCCCCTGCATACACATTACACACACTACAGACACACACACACACACATCAGTCCATACACACTTGCACACAACCTGCATCCATAATTCACACACACAAACACACGCACAACATACACACTTGCACACAACCTGCATCCATAATTCACACACACAAACACACGCACAACATACACACTTGCACACAACCTGCAAAACACACACACACCTGCACGAGATCAGCATTATAAAAAAAAAAAAGCAACAACAACAACAAACAACAACAACAGCAACAGCAATAGCACCACCACCGCCCCTATTCCAGGTAATTTTCCTACTCTTGCTTTCAAATTTGTTTTTGTTTTGTTTTGTATAAATCATAAAAAAAAAAAACCGAAAGAAGATCCGGACTGAGAGAGAGATAACAGAGAGAGAGAGAGAGAAATTGACCGGCGAGAAGAGGGAGTTCCGGGTAGAAGAGAGAGTTGGACGGTGAGAGAGGGAAGAAAGAGAGAACCGAAAAAAAAAAAAAAGGGAAAGAACAGAATCGGGGAAGGGGAAAGAAGAATAGGGGGAAGAGAATAGAACCGAACGGAGAAGAGTGAGACCGGATAGGGAGAAGGACAGAGATAGAGAGAATTCCGGCGAGAAGAGAGGGGCAGCGAGAGATTGAGAGTGAGACAGAGAGAGTGAGGTAGAAGAGAGAGAATCGGGAGAAAGGAAAAAACAGAGGGGAATCGGGGAGGAAGAAGAGAGAAAAAGAAAAGAGGGAAAGAGGAAAGAAAAAGGAAAAAGAGAGAAAAGAGAAAAGTAAAAAGAAATCTGAAGAAAAAAAAAAGAAAAAAAATCGTTAATTAAAAATATATATATATATTCTTGGCCAAAACTACGTCGTTTTGGTCTGAAACGACGTAGTTTTGGTTATTTTCTTTAGTTATTATTTTTTATTATTTTCATCAGATTATATATTTACATTTTGCCCCTTTAGGTTCTTAATTATTTGGTTATGCCCTTAAATGCTTTTAGTTTATTTCATTTAAGTCCTCATTTATTTAAGTTAACCCCTAAAAATTGTAATTCCTTTCAATTATGTCCAGAATGATTGTAATTTAGTTTTAAACTTACTGGATTATATTTTCCCCCTTTAGCTTGTCAGAAATTGCGATTTTAGTCACTTATGTTTGCTGGAATTGTATTTTAGCCCTTAGATGTTGTTGAAAATTGTAAATTTAGCCCTCCTTGTTGTTGGAATTTTTGCATTTTTGTCCCCATGCTTGCTGGAATTTTATTTTTGTCCCTCCCAAACTTGCTGGAATTTTATTTGAGCCATTATACTTGCTGGAATTTTATTTTTGGCCCCCTATTGTTGCTGGAATTTATATTTTGGTCCTTTATGTTGCTGGAATTTGTTTTAAGACCTCCATTAATTGTTAGAATTATATTTTAGCCTTTTATTTGTTGCTGGAATTTGTATTTTAATACTTGTAGTTGCTGGAATTTTTATTTTTGGCCCTTTTATATAGCTGAAAATTATAATTTGACCCTAGACATTGCTGTAAATTAGGTATTATTTAATGACTTTGCTGAAATTATATTCTTGGACTTAAGTATTGCTGGAATTTTTATTTTTGGGCATTATACTTGCTGAAAATTATATTTTAGCCTTTAAATTCGTTGTAAACTATGTCATTACCGTAAGTAGGGTTTAAAATTATAGTTTTACCTTTTTACTTGTTGCAAATTACATTTTTCACTTTAGAATATTGCTTAAACTTCCACTTTTAATCCAAATCTTATAATATTTTATTTTTGCCAAAAAAAGTGTTAATTAAAATTAGTTAAGTCCTCAAAGCTTTAAATTATTTCTTTTTACATTTGCTTTATTTATTTTTATCAAACTTATAATTAATGTTCTAAGATTGGGTCTTGTTAGTCTAATTAATGTTCAAATTAGTTTCTCTATTTTCCTTTTAGTTATTTTAATAATTCTTATTTGAGGTGTTAAAATTTCAATGTATGTATTATTATGTTTTATCTTCTATTATTATTATTATTATTATTTACTTTATTTTTATTTTATTTTGTTGTTTTGCTTTATTTATCTATTTGCTTATTTATTTTTTGACTTAAACAATTTTTTATTTTTCTTCCTAAATAATTAATTATTATTATCAGTATTTTCTTCCTCTTATTTTGTTCATTATTGCTATGATTGTTTGAATTATCGTAGTGAGTTCATAGTGATAGGTAGAAAATTATTCAAATTAGTGATTGACTTATTAAATAGTGGTAATTTTGACGTGTTTGTTCATTTTAGTAGCAATTTATACCGGGTTTACGAATGAGAGGTACCTCGATTACCCTTCCAATATTTCTTTTATGTGCTCCTACGTGCTCCTATGTGTTTTTCTACGTGTTTTTGTGCTTATACTTTTTATCCATGTGAGAGTGTTTATTTATTTATGTCATATTATTTACTCGAATTTAATTTTTGATTATTCAAAGAAATGTAATAGATAGGTAATATATTCTATTTAGCAAAATTTTTGTATTTAGATAGTTAATGTAATAGATTGTTCCCGTGTTATCTACTTAACAAAAATCTTATGTATTTTAGATAGAAATGTAATAGATAGGCTAGATAGGTTACCTTTTATTTTTATTTTTATTTTTTATTTTTTATTTTAGATTGTAATTAGGCTTCTCCGGTGTAATAGTTAGGGTTTTTGTGTGCTATGTGTACTATGTGCTTGTGTGTTTTATTCGCTTTTCCTAGGAACTCGCATCTAGAATACCATGCTTATGTGCTATGTGCTCCTACTTGCTATTATTTGCTTTTATGTGATTTATTGCTTTAATACATGCTTTATTTATTTACTTGCTTTGATTATATATGTGTATCGCCGTCACACTAGTCCAACGCTAGTTGTGATTAATTCCGGTTTCTTCGCTAGTCCAACGCTAGCGGAGAACTTATAGAAAAGGGGCTAGTCCAATGCTAAGCCTTTAGGTCATTTTAGCCTTAGGATCATTTTCGTATGCATTTCATGACATTTCACATACATTTTATCTTTTTAGGCTTTTTTCCCATTTTCTATGAATTTTTATATATACTTTATAACTTATTACTTATTTTAACATCTATTTGGTACATAACATTTAGATTCCACTACACATAGAATTTTAGGTCATTTGCGTGATTTCAACTAAGAAATAGTCATCTACTCACGTGGGAAGCGATGGCGTACATGTCGTTCCCCCCTCCGTGAGTAGAAACAGATAGTCACGAGGCTATTAGTCCCCCGCACCCGTTATGTTGCATCCCCATTTTCTTTGTTCACTTACTATCTATACTATTATTTTTCTTTTCTTTTGCACTCCATTCAGCATCTATACTCGTGACTCCATCGAGGTCTATATCCGGGTTTCGCAATTAATGCGATAATTCCGATCAAACCTCAGTGGAACATTTCGTCCCTTATCGATATTCATTTTTAGGATTAGATTTGCATTCATATAATTGCATCCAAATGTGATAAAATCTTAGGGTTATATTAGGAAAATTTAGACTAAACCTCGCAACTAGTTTCGGCTAGGTTGAAAGGGTGCCTTAGGCGCGAGCCTTTGCCTTCCCTTTCTTCAACTGTGACTCCCGAACCTCTTTCTCTTGTTTTCAAAGACCTGGAGTCGTCTAAAAGGGTTTTTCTTGTTTTTCCTATATTTTTCCAAAATCATTTCTTTAAATAAATCATTTTTAATTCTCTCACCTTTTATAAAATATTTTTGGGTGACTTGGTACACCAAAACTCAACACCAAGTGGCGACTCCTTTTTCACTAAAAAACCCTTTTTAGACTCTATTTTCGGGCCCAAAAATCGTCGCATTTTCAAAGTCCCATTTTAGGCCCTTTTTCTTTTATTTTTAAAATAAAGCATTTGTTTATCGTATTTTTGTCGAATCATCTTTTACAAAGTATTTTTCTAAAAAATTATTTTTACAAGAAATTTACACACTTCTTTTTCCAATAAACACAACCACATTTAACACTTCCTTTTCATTTTTTTTTCGACTTTAATTAGTTCTCTTTCGAAAAATGGGGCGCGACAACACCTAATACTCTAAGCACTACAATAGACCCATGCACTTGCGGATTAAGTTGAGAGATTAGGTTTTTATTACTTAATTTCTGTGTATTTGTTCTTATTTGCTATACCTAATCTACACTACGTCAGTTAAACTGCGTCTTGATATGCAAGACAGTCCTTGGGGTTGATTCAACCTGTGCTATGACTGGTTTATCAAGGGTTCACATTAGGATTAATGTATGGTTCTTGATTGAGCACGGGTTAGTTTGTTATTCAAACCAAATGTTCTAGGAACTGTCTCCCCGCTTTGAGTGTTAAATCTCTTAATCGGTGGCTACCATAGGCTCTTTTCAAACTTAAGATTGTCTCAGAATGCATCGTCAAAAGTGTAGATGTCTCATCCCATCAATTCTTTGTGAATCTTAGTTCTCAAGCCCAACTTAAATCTGGATAAAGCTTGTGCTAAACTTTTAGATCCTCCGTAGTGAATTTTCAACTCTTCAAACTTGTTCATATACTAAACAATTGTCATTGCCCTTTGCTTTAGACTATTCATATCATCAAAGAGATTAGATTCATAATGTAGAGACAAGTACTTCCTCTTTAGATGCAGCTTCATCTCTTCCTACGTCAAGTTCTAATTGTCTAACAAGTCGAAGATTATGCTCAACTCCTGTCCACCAAAATTGAGCTTTTCTAACAAGTTTCCTGAGAGTAAACTTTACTTATCTCTCATCAGTCATGTCATACCAATCAAAATAACATTCCAAAGTAGCAAGACAATCTGAAAAAAACTTTAGGATCAATCCTTCTGTTGAAGCTAGGAATGTCAACTCTTACCTTTTTTTGGATGTCTATAGCATCATAAGAATCTTGTCTTCCTTGTCTTGCCAATTAGACAATTGATAAGTAAAAAATTTGCCAAGATTAGTATATATGTTATTATGTATTTTTAGTAGAATTATAATATTTTTGGCTTCAAATAACTTGTTTTCATAAATTAGGATTTTCTTTCCCGGAATTAGGGTTTTGGCTCTAATTTGTTATTTTGAACTATTTAATGCATAATGACTTTGAATATTTTCAGATTTATCACATTTAATCTCAATTGGGACCAATGAAAATCAAAGAGGATCAAAATCATGGTGATTAAGTGGATTGAATAAATTGGAGAATTATTAAAAATCAATTGTGCAAAATTTGAAAAATTAGAAAACATAGCAAAAATGCATGAAAATGTATGAAAAAGGACTAGAACACGTGAAATGACAACTCAGCAACATTTGACACAAGTGGGCCCAAGTCTTGGGATCCGCGAGTCGTGATTCGTGGATCATCCATCCGTGGATCGACACCGACTATCAGTTTTCTATTGCTACAACTTGCTTCCTCTTCCAGCTATTTTTGCAGACTTTTGAGTTGTATATAGGGTTCTGCAAGTTGAAGATTTCATTGGGAATACAAATGAAGACTTTTATGCCAAGATAGACCATTAAGAAGGACCTTCATTATTTCAATGCATTGAATGTAGTTGCAAGTTGAAAAATGACTCGTAGGATTCTTGTCTATAAATAGAAGTCATTTACAAAGTGATGCGTTCAACGGAAGAGATGACAGTCCAAGACTCTCGAATTCCAAGTATGCAACCCAATTTTCTTGACCCCTTTGTAACCTGTCGAAGCCCTCAAGAACAACTCAGATTGTTTTGCTTCAAATTCAACTACATTCGTTGAACTCCCCCCTTTAAGAAACGATCCTAGACCCCTAACCAATAACGTGGTGTAGACACCTAGTCGACAATCCTACTGGACAGATTCAAACCCTCAAAGATGAACCCTAGGCGAGATTTTCTTGAATACTCAACAAACGTCTTGCCAAGCAATCAAGAGTAGTTCTTTAGCCAAAGAACTAAGAAAGCTCAATTTGCACTCGTACACAATTGAAGAGAAAAACTCAATATTATTGATTAATGTTGTTCAAAATTCAGATGAATAGTAACACCCTTTATAAAGAAATGCAAAACATTAAGATATAAACTAAATATGGAAACTAACTTAACCCTAGTTGCACCATAACATAAGCGTACAACTAAAGGTACAACTTGGGCTATTAAACTAACTAACTAAGCCCATGAAACTCATAACTGTAGACACCAAATTTTGACACACATTTTATAAAAGTATGCGTATTACTTTATTTAGGAGATTTATTATGATTTTTCAGGGGCTAATTATAATTTTTGTGTATATTACGTCCAATTTGTCGTACATCAGGGGCAAAATGGTAATTTCACCATATAAATATTAGTTTATTTTATTTTATTTCTTAAATACATTGATTTTACTATTTTTATCATTATTTATGATTTTAATGATTTTTAGGAGTCATTTATTATTTATTTAAAATTTAGCTATTTTTTAATTCAACGGCACGTTTTCCAATGCGCCATTTTTATGAGAATTTTCAAGTGAAAAATTTTATATATGCATTTCGAATACTCATAAATTTTCTGTAAAAATCTCATAATTTTTAGAGGTCGTTTAGTATTTGTTTAATTTTTATCTTTTTGTTTATTAAGGGCACGTTTCCCAAGAATGCGTTAATTTCAAAATTTTTAAGTGAAAATTATAATATGCGTGCTTCATGTGATAATATATGTTGTGTAAAATTTGTGTGCTGTCATTTATTAATTTCATAAATTTTATAATTTTGCCATATTTTGGTCACATTTTCCAATGCACTTTTTTATTTATTTAATTTAAAAATTTGTTCTTTATGAGAATTATGTGTGTGTGTGTTTTATAAATTTCATGTAAAGAAAATTTTCACGGTTAATTTATTTATTTTTAAGACCATTCATTGTTTATTTTAAATTGTATTTTTTCTAACTTAGAATTAACTTTTTTACACTGAATTTTTTTTTTCCTTATTATAATGTTATATTTCAATTTTAACATATAATTTAAAAGGGGTTCAAGTAGTTTTTACTTTACTTTATTTTATTTTTCAATTTTTCTTTGTTCTTCTTCTTCAAAAAAAAAAAAAAAAAAAAGAAGATAATGAACAGCAGCAGCAGCGTTGCTGCTGCTGTTTGTTTTCTGGCATGGCTAATGGCAGCCATGCCTTTTCTCATCATCAACACCATCCCCAAACCATACCTCCTATTCATCATCACCTTCCAAATTACACTCAATCAATCAGCATACTTTGAGGGATTTTGAAAGATTTGCTCACTTCTTCATGATTCTACTTTCATTCTCCCAACTCCCCTCTGATTTTTCCACATCTACACACAACCTCACTCTCACAGACACATTCACGCACTACACTTTCCCTCAGCTTTCCTGCACACACTCACAGACACACAAACATCAAACCTCACACACTACACACGCATAGCAACAGAGAAATCAACAAGCAAATACACACACAAAAACACGCATTCAATCACACACCCCACGGGCATTTCATTCACTCTCACCAGCACACACCTCCCCTTCCCCTGCATATTCACACCACACACAACATCACATCACAACCGACACAAAAGAAAAAAACACCAACACACATTCACCTTAAACACACAACACACTCCCCCTCTCCTTCTTCCCTGGAGCTCACAGAAACACACACTGAGTCACACGATTCACACACACTAAATCACACAATGCATACACCAGTCCAAACACTGGCACGCAAATAACACACACACCTGCACAAAAACACACACCTGCATTTCCCTCACAATTCTCACGCCTCACTTCCACAACTCACACACAGATCACTCACAGGCACAAACACCTCTCCCTTCTTCCCTCTCTCGGCCAAAGCTCAACAACACACACCTGCACTCTCATTTCTTCTTCACCTGCAGACACCTGCAGACAACACACATTCAGTTCACCTACCACACAGGCACAGCACACAGACACACAATTGCACACAATTTTTCCCAGAACTTTTCTCTGGGCTCCCTGCATACACATAGAACACGCATACACCAATTCACACACAGTCACACATTTCACCTGCACATTCATCCACAAAAACACACGCACATTAACATACATTCCAGCACGCACGCACGCACACACACACAATCCAGTCACACACGCACACCATCTGCAAAAAAAAAAAAAAAAAAAAAAAAGAACAGAAATTAAAATCCAACAACAACAACCGGCTGAAGCTACACCACCACCAGTAACTCCAGCCCCCTCACCACTGAACCACCGCCTCCTTGGTCCAAGTAAGAAAATCTCAACCCCTCTTTCATTCTTGTACGATTAATTGATGAAATTGAATGGATAATTTAGGGATTTTTGGAAAGAGAGAGAGAGAGAGAGAGGGGGGAATAGAGAATAGAGAACACAGAGAGATTAGAGAAGAAGAAGTAGAAAAGAAATAGAGAGGGTCGAGAGAGAAGAAATCCAGCAGAGAGAGAGAGACAGGAAGAGAGGGCCGGACGGAGAGAGAGAGCCGAACGGCCGAGAGAATCGAAGGGGGGGAAGGGAGAACAGATCGAGAGAACAGAATCGGGGGGAAGCAGAGGGGAATCGGGGAAGAAGAAGAGAGAAAAGAAAAGAGGGAAAAGAAAGAAAAGGAAAGAAGAAAAGAGAGAAAAGAAAAAAGAGAGAGAAAAAGAAATAAAAAGGGAAATCTGGAAAAATAAAAAAATAAATAAATAAATAAATAAAAATGTTTTGGTGAAACTACGTCGTTTTGACGTAGTTTCACTCAAAACTACGTCGTTTTGATCAGTCTTTTTTTTTTAAATTTATTTTTAATTAATAATAGGTATTTATTTTATAGTCCTCATGCTTTTATTAATGTTACTGTGGCCCTGAACGTTTATGATTTGTGCATTTAGGTTTCTGTTTATTATAGATTGACCCCCATAATTTTATTTTCTTTTCAATTAGGTCCCAATTAATTGCATTTAGGTCCCCCAACTTTTATCTAATTATAATTTTGGCCCCTGTATTTTTCAATTTTCCATTTTTGACCCCTATATTTTCTCGGTAATTACATTTTGACCCCTATATTTTTCTAGAATTGCAATTTTACCCTCTGATATTTATGAAAATTGCAATTATACCTCCCAAGCTTGCTGTTATTGTGTTTTAGGCTTTAAATTTTGCTGGAATTCTGTTTTAGTCCTTGAATGTAGCTGGAATTTGTAATTTGGTCCCTCACATTGCTGGAATTTTTGCATTTTTGTCCCCAAACTTGCTGGAATTTTACTTTTGGCCCCCCTATTGTTGCTGGAATTTATATTTTGGTCCTTTATGTTGCTGGAATTTGTTTTAATACCTCCATTAATTGTTAGAAATTGTATTTTAGTCTTTATTTGTTGCTGGAATTTGTATTTTAATACTTATAGTTGCTGGAATTTTATTTTTGGCCCCCTATTGTTTGCTGGAATTTTGCATTTTCGCCCCCAAACCTTGCTGGAATTTCATTTTTTGCCATTATATTTTTGCTGGAAATACTTTATTGTCCTCCTATGTTGCTGGAATTTACATTTTTGCTCCCTAAATAGCTAGAACTTATAATTTGACCCTAAATGTTTGCCATAAATTGTGTGTTATTTAACGAGCTTGCTGAAATTGTGTTCTTGGTCTTAAATATTGCTGGAATTTTTTATTTTTGGGCATTATACTTGCTGAAAATTACATTTTAGCTTTCAAATTTGTTGTAAACTATGTCATTACCTTAATTAGGGTTTGAAATTATAATTTTACCCTTTTGTTTCTCATAAATTGCATTTTCACTTTAGAATGTTGCCTAAATTTTCATTTTAATCCAAATCTTATAATGTTTTATTTTTCTTAAAAAAAAAAATTTAAAATTAGTTAAGTCATCAAAGTTTTAAATTATTTCTTTTCACTTTTTCTTTATGTATTTTATCAAATTTATAATTAATGTTCTAAAATTGGGTCTTGTTATTCTAATTAATGTTCAAATTAGCTTCTTTAGTTTCCTTTTAGTTATTTTAATAATCATTATTTGGGATGTTAAAAGTATGTATTATTGTATTTTATCTTCTATTATTATTTCCTTATTTTTGTTGTTTTGCTGTATTTATTTATTTACTTATTTATTTTTACTTAAATAATTTTCCTTTTTCTTCTTAAATAATTAATTATTATTATCATTTATTTATTTATTTATTATTTTTATTATTGCTACAATTGTTTGAATTATCATTAGCAGGTTTATAGTGATTGCTCTAGAATAACATTAATTAATGGTTTATTTATTTAAACAATGATGCCTTGATTAAGTTTGTTCATGTTGATAGCAATTTGTACCGGGTCTTCGAATAGGAGGTACCTCGATTATCCTTTTAATTTCCTTTTGTGTGCTATTACATGCTCCTATATGTTTTTCTATGTGTTTTCATGTATCTTTGTGCTTATAATTTTATCCATGTTTGAGTGTTTATTTATTTATGTCATATTATTTGCTCGAATTTAATTTTTGATTATTCAAAGAAATGTAATAGATAGGACAATATTATATTTGGTAAAATTTTTGTATTTAGATAGTTAATGTAATAGATAGTTTATGTTTTATCTATTTAATTAAAGCCTATGTATTTTAGATAGAAAGTGTAATAGATAGGTTAGATAGGATATCTTTTATTCTCTTTCATTTTTTAGATTGTAATTAGGTTATTCTCCGGTGTAATAGTTAGGGCTTTGTGTGCTATGTGTGCTATGTGTTTATGTGTTTTATTCGCTTTCTTTAGGATTTTGCATCTAGAATATCATGTTTATGTGTTATGTGCTCCTATGTGCTATTATTTGCTTTTATGTGATTATTGCTTTAATACATGCTTTATTTATTTACTTGCTTTAATTATATATGTGTATCGTCGCCACACTAGTCCAAAGCTAGTTGTGGTTAATTCGGTTTCTTCGCTAGTCCAACGCTAGCGGAGAACTTATAGAAAATAGGCTAGTCCAATGCTAAGCCTTTAGGTCATTTTAGCATTAGGAATATTTTTCGTATGCATTTCATGACATTTCACACACATTTTATCTTTTTAGGCTTTTCCCATTTTCTATGAGTTTTTTTTTATACTATACTTTATAACTTATTACTTATTTTAACATCTATTTGGTGCATAATTTTTAGATTCCACTACACATAGAATTTTAGGTCATTTGCATGATTTAGACTAAGAAATAGTCATCTACTCACGTGGGAAGCGATGGCGTACATGTCGTTCCCCCCTCCGTGAGTAGAAACAGTTAGTCACGAGTCCATTCGTCCCCCGTACCCGTTATGTTTGCATTCCCACTTTCTTTGTTCACGTACTACCTATATTACTATTTTTCTTTTCTTTTGCATTCCATTTTGCATTCATACTCGTGACTCCATCGAGGTCTAGATCCGGGTTTCGCAATTAATGCGATAATTCCGACCAAACCTCAGTGGAACATTTCGTCCCTTATCGATATCCATTTTTAGGATTAGGTTTGCATTCATATAGTTGCATCCAAGTGTGATAAAATCTTAGGGTTATATTAGGAAAATTTAGACTAAACCTCGCAACTAGTTTCGGCTAGGTTGAAAGGGTGCCTTAGGCGCAAGCCTTTGCCTTCCCTTTCTTCAACTGTGACTCCCGAACCTTTTTCTCTTGTTTTTCAAAGACCTGGAGTCGTCTAAAAGGGTTTTTTCTTGTTTTTCCTATATTTTTTCAAAAATCATTTTTTAAAATAAATCATTCCCAAGATTTTTACCTTTCACAAAATGTTTTTGGTGACTTGGTACACCAAAACTCAATACCAAGTGGCGACTCCTTTTTCATTAAAGAAACCCTTTTAGACTCTATTTTTTTGGGCCCAAAAACCGTCGCATTTCAAAAAGTCCCATTTTAGGTCCTTTTTCTTTTATTTAAAAAAAATAAATAATAATAAAGCGTTTATTTGTCGCGTTTTTATCAAATCATCCTTTACAAAGCATTTTCTAAAAAATCATTTTTTACAAAAATTTACACGCTTTTCTTTTTTCAAAATAAACACAACCTTTTTTTTAGTAACCATAAAACCACATTTAACACTTCCTTTTCATTTTTTTCGACTTTAACTAGTTCTTTTTCGAAAAATGGGGCGCGACAGCTGGCGACTCCACTGGGGATCACTAGTGAGTCCGAGCACTAGGTTTAGTCATTTTATTCTTTTTCTAACCCTTTCATTTTATTGCATTTGGATGCTTAGGATTGCATTTCTATTTTTCTAGGTTTTTAGGTTTTTCTTTTGCATCTTGCATTTCCCGTCCCTCGGCTACTTATGTGATGTATGTATGATTTATTTACTTGTTACTGCTTTATTCGACCGCGCTTGCATTTGGGGAAGGGGTCAATCACCCTTAGAGCCCACACGTGTTATTGTTACATTCCTTCCTCTCATAAGGAGCACTTCATACGTGCATTCGATGTTTTTACCCTTTTTCTCTTTTTGGTGGTTGTCACCCACCCATCCCAGTTAGGAATAGGATTGATCTATTTAGGCATGTGCGCGGGGCACGATGTGCACGTAATCATGTTTGGGAGATCACCCGAACTCTCGGCTTGAGTCCACAAGTCTAGAGATTTGGGCTTTAAAAACAGATCCACTTGGACACGTGGCCGGGGCACGATGTGCACGTAGCAGTGTCTGGGGGATCACTCGAGCCACCGACAAAAGGATTTGGAATTGATGACCCTTATCCTTAAGTCTGAAGGCTTGGGAACCGACAGCTTAATTGAGTCTAGATGCATTAGCGAGCCCAACCTCATGCATCCATGTAGAATAACCTAGAATAGAGTCAACCTTACCCCAACAGGTACACTAGGCACGAGAGGAGGGAATCCACCCCTCTTTATTTATCTGTTTCTGTTATGCTGTTTATTGCTATTTGCTTTATCAATGTGTTATGTGATATTGTTGAAAACTAACGCATTTTCTTTCGTTTCGATTGCATTCATAAACCGTAGAATAAAGAGCCCTGGCATGGTGCTCTTATAAGAAATTAACCCGTTTTTGGCATGTTCATATTTCCCATCTTACAAGTTCGTTTCTTTCGAAAAATAAATATATAGTATCTCCTAGTTTCTCACAAAAGTTTATTTTGTAAACCTAAAATACCCAAGAATTCAATAATGAAAATTTTTAACTTTCAAAAAAAAAAAAAAAAAAAAAAAAAAAAAGAAGAATCTGATTTTTTGACTTGTATACACCATGTTTAAGTTTGCAAACCCGAACTTCTTTTTTAAAGACATTATTTTTCTATACATACCTATTTTGTAGCAAATACATAAATTTGAAATCAGTAATCTTTTGTACAGTTTGTGACCCATTTAAAAAAAAAAAAATCTTCATCATGCATAATTGTAGATAGGATTCTTTAATAATATCGTTTCGAGAGTTTCGTCTATTTTTGTTCTGCTTTAACAAACTGGCATCATGTATTAACCCTAGAAGGGGATGCCGCCTAGGGAACCCCATTTTTAGAAATAAGCCAACCTTGTTTCCCGCGGGTATATAACCCTTTTATGGGAATTTCACGTTTAAATTTTTGTAAAAACTCGAGAAGTAGGGCCTGTAGGTAAGGTATCTGATATGAGTGACATGCTTCAGATGGAAAGTCCGCGGCGTATCTACCAGATGTTGGCAGTCCCACCCGAAGTCCAGAAATGGCCAACCCTCATGTCCTCTAGTGAAATCAATCAAGTAGCAGTGTTCTTAGGACCAATTGGCGATTTTAAGGATATAGAGGCAGATGGACGTTTGGTGGAAGCTCTGGTTCACCTATGGGATCCCAGTTGCTCAGCATTCAGGATCGGGGATCGAGAGATGACTGTCACTATTGAAGAGGTGTCTGGTTTGCTAAATTTGACAACGAAACATACATCAATAGTGTTTCCAACTGCTTCAGGAAAGGCCGAATTTTGTCATTTTACTGGTTTAAAAGAATTTGTAATGCAAGGGTCGGATCAGAGTGTGGATGTAAAATTTCTGTTCGATCGGTTCGCAGCAAGAGATGGGTTCGACCGACACATGGAGGACTTCACATTCGCATCCAAGACGATATGGGAGCATAAGAGACCAATGGTGTACGGGTTCGTAATGGCCGGCATCTACCTTTTTCCCAGGAGAGACAAGAGGATAGGCTTCAAGACCACCAAGTTCATGACCGATCTATTCTTTGGTATTGGAGGCCAAAGAGTTTCTTTAGTACCAACGGTATTGGCAGACATATTTATTTCATGCACGAATTGTCAAAGAGGGGAAAATTTCTTTCACGGGTCAAACCGGATTCTGCATATATGGGCCATGGAACATTTCAAGAGGCGCTCACCTGTCCGTGATAGTTTGCCATTGGTCGGATATAACTGGATTGTCACTCACCATAAGAGGGTTGATAAGAACGACAGATCGATGAATTCATCCGAGTACTTGGATTTCTTGAAGACATTGCCAGATCAAAGAGTCAGATGGGTATTAGATTGGACCGATTGCCTCAAGCCAGCGTTACGTACAAAGTCATCGGACTTTATACCGTTGTTGGGGACTCAGGGCGTTGCTGCTTACACACCGAAAAGGTTCCTCAGACAGCTTGGACGTGTTCAGAGCCTGCCACCCATGCCCGAACTAGCCAATTTCACCATCAGTTTTGATAAAGGAATTTGTCCGAACCCTGTTCCAATGAAGACCCAAATCACTTCTGCTTGGGGCACATTATCCAATGATGACAACATTGCCTATGATCCGCAATCTAAGCAAATGGGTTTGGTCACTCCTCAATACAAAGATTGGTTTCAGAATCTCGAAGGGAATAGACCGCAAGCGGCACCGTCCGAGGAAGTGAGAAGATTGATGGCCATCATTGAAGCAAAAGATAAAGAGAACCTGCAATTGAAACAATCTGTGGAGCTGAACAAGCAAATGGCAGAACGAAACAAAGAGTTGTACGAGCAGTCAAGAGAGAAGCATCAAGAGTTAAAGAGGAAATGCAGTGAATTGTATGATGAAGCAGAACGCATGAAAAATCCCTACTTTAGAGAATCAAAAGATGTTGTGATAGATAGGCTAAAGAGGTTTAATGATCTTGTACACAGTCGTCTTCGAGATATGATGTAATCAAGTGCATTTTAAATTTTAGATCTATCAATGAAGATGGTCTTCTTTTTCTGATTCAAAAGTACAGGTTTGGTAAACAGGCCCTACTTCGACGGTGTTGCATCATGTTAGGCCTACCCTTGGCATAATAAGGGCACCCCCCTAAGACATGCATCCGGATCATTTATATACTTACTAATTTTGATCTTTTTCTTTTTCTTTGTGATAATAAAATTGACAGAGATAATGACGATAGGGCGACTAAACATTCCTTCTTTTGATGTATATTTCAGGTATTTGTAAAACATAGCTTATTTTCACCGAAGCCCCATTCGTACACGGTCCCGTACCAGACAGCTACATATAAACATGAGTGCTCCCACTGAATCATTTGAGGGACCTGCCGGGAATCAGTCTTCAGAGTTAACAGCGTTGAGGGCTCAGATGGATGAAATGCTGGCCAAGATGAATAATATGACTCATGAAGTATCTTCTCATAGCCAAATTATTGCCCACTTCATCAGTAACATGAACAACAACGGCTCTACTTCTGCTGCGCCTGTCACTCGAGAACTTCCGCAATCCCAATCTGATGTGAGCGGAAATGCTCAAGATGCAAATAACAATACCTCAGCTGTTCCAGTACAAACCCCACTTCTCAATACCCAAAATACTCAAATGCCTCCTCCACCCCCAAACACTCAAAACCCTCAAATGACCGTTCCAATCCCACCCAGTCCTAGACACACCCAAAATACTCTGAACCAACCACAATACCCACAACAAGCCAGCCATTTCTCTCTGAACACTCAACCACCACCGAACCTCAACACACATCAATTTGTGCTAGACCCGGGGTATCAAGTAGGAGTGGATGTGGAGCCGTATAACAGGGATGAGAATCCAGGCATGACGGAAAAGGCCCTATTGCGAAGATTGGAGAGATTCGATGATTTCATCAAAGAAAGCCAGGGATTGGATCGATACGGCGGTTTGAGTTACGATGATTTCTGTATGTTCCCTGATACTCAACTGCCTCCAAAGTTCAAGGTGCCAGAATTTTCTAAATACAACGGTGCTGGCGACCCTGTTGTGCACCTTAAGATGTTCTGCAACAAGTTGGGCAAGCCGACCGGGGATGAGAAATTGCCGATGAGGCTATTTGGAGAGAGTTTGGAGAAGGATGCATTAGAATGGTATTTGAAGTTGGATTTTTCAAAGATCCGAAACTGGACCGACCTCTCCCGAGCATTTATCAAACAATATGAGTTCAACTGTGATTTGGTGCCGGATAGATTCTCACTGGTAGAATTGAAGAAAAAGCCCTCAGAAAGTTATGTAGCTTATGGGCAGCGTTGGCGGAGTGTGGCAGCTAAAGTAAATCCGCCAATTGATGAGAACGAAATGGTAAAATTATTTATCGATGCCCAAGACCCGCCTTACTACCAGGCCATCGTAGGCTCAATTGGAAAGACTTTCGCCCAGGTTATTGAGCAAGCAGAAGCTATTGAGAGAGGGGTGAAGAAGGGAAAGGTAGTAGACATGGCTGCTGTGAAGTTGCAAGTTGAATCGTTGCAAAATGGCAATAATCTGAAGAAAGCAGTTGGGAAAAAGCCTGAGAAAAGAGAAGAAGAAATATCTTTTGTGATAAACCAAGGCCCAAATTTCAACCCCAGGTTCCAAAACAAGCCAAATTACCATTCCCAATACCCACGATTCCCTCAGTTGGCACATCCCTCACCTGCTTATCCCCAGTACCCTCAACCTGTTTTCAATACCCAAGCCCAACCAGTAAATGCCCAACCATTTTATCCAAACACTCAACCCCTGTTTCAAAACCCTCGACCCACACAAAATAACTTTCGCCCACCCATGCAAAACCGCCCGAGACCTATTTACCCTAACAACTATACTACACCCAATCAGCCCCCAAATACAACCGGTCCAGCCAACCCCCCGCAAAGACGGCCTAGGGCTTTCACTCCCCTTGGTCGTCCTCTAGACCAGATATATGACCAACTGAGAGCAGCGGGCAAAGTTGGCACCATACCTCAGAAAACTTTTCCTAACGGGTTACCCCACGACTATGATCACCAAGCCGTCTGTGCTTACCATTCGGGAGGTCGTGGGCACCCCACGGCTAACTGTTGGGCTTTGAAGCACAAAATTCAAGATATGATTGACGATGGAGAGATAGTATTGAGAAGAGGGAGAGGGCAGGCCCCAAATGTGGATAACAATCCTTTGCCTCAGCACGGGTCTACTGTTGGAATGATTACTTCAGATGAAATGCTTGGTGACCCTTCTGAAATGGTAGTTGCAATTGAAGAGACAGTAGGTGTTACTGATAGAGATGACAGGCGAGCTAGAATGACGATGTCGGGAAAAGACTTCATGAGTCATTATATGGATGACATTTTGGCAGGAAAGTTGGCATCACCTGTAACCCAACCAAAAGAACCGGTTATGTTAAAAGAAACCTTGTCTGCCGCCAACTCATCAGCCCAGCCATTTGTCCTAGATGTTGTGCCGTTTGAGTTAGAGATTCCAGAACCAGAAATCATTGATGTGCCTGAACAAATGCTCGTTAAGGATTTGCAGAGGGTTCCATGGAATTACGAAGATTCTGAATTGAATAATGATGTCTCCGCAATTCTAAGATCAGGAAGAGTGATGGCCGAACCAGAGATTATTATTCCAGCAAAAGGAAAAGAGAGCACACTACCCCCTAAACAGCCAGTTGATGAGAAGGAAGCGGAAGAATTCTTGAAGATTTTGAAAAAAAGTGAGTACAAGGTGGTGGAACAGTTGAGCCGCATGCCAGCACAAATTTCAATTCTAAATCTTTTGTTGACATCTGAGCTGCATCGAGAGGCTCTTTTAAAAGTTTTGAATGAGTCTCATGTTCCCACGGACATTCCCACTGAGAAGCTAGCCGGGATAGTAGGGAATGTTTTGGCATCTAATCAGATCGCCTTTTCTGAAGATGAATTGACTCCTGAAGGGAAGGGGCATAACAAGGCTTTATACATTTCTGTGAGGTGCAATGGAAGATACTTGCCTAGGGTTTTGATTGACAACGGATCTGCACTGAACATCTGCCCATGGAACACTCTACAAAAGCTAGGATATTCACGGTCACAAGTTCGCCAATCACTGACCGTTGTTAGAGGGTTCGATGGCTCGAGGAAGGAGACTATAGGAGAGATTGATTTAGTGCTCGAGATGGGTCCAGCTCAATATCAGGTTACCTGCCAGGTCATGGATTTTTCCGGTATATACAATGTTTTGTTAGGGCGGCCGTGGATTCATTCTTCTGGATCAGTACCGTCATCTCTGCATCAAATGGTAAAATTCATTATGGATGATAGACTGATCACTATTTTTGCGGAAGATGATTGCACTATGATGGTGAATCGGGGGCATGCTGAAGAGGCGAAGGATAAGCTATCACTTGATCGGGGATTTCGTGCTTCAGATATTGTATCTGTCAATTGGATTCCGGAAGGAAAGCCACCTGTGGAGCCCTTATTGCCTAATGCGAGTATCATGATAGCTAAGGAACTGATCAGGGCAGACTACCGGCCAGGAAAGGGTATTGGAAAGATGCTGCAGGGAATTACGGAACCTATTCAACTAATGGAACAGAAAAATACCTTTGGGCTTGGTTTTCACCCAACAGGTAAGGATTTGAAGGAGATGAAGGAGAGAAAGAGGGCTGAAAAGGAAGGAAGGCAGGTCTCACTCTATGTTCCTCCATTGTATCACAGTTTTTCAAGGGCATCCAAGGTTGTTATTTCTGAAATATGCAATGAGGATTATGATGTTGAAGAGGGGATGAGCCGTCTTTTCATTGGAATGACTGGTACAGAAGAATCGTCTGATGCTACTGACTTTGAGGAAATCGAGAAAGAGTCATTGAACAATTGGACATCTGATTATCTCCCTGTTCGGAGGGAGTTTCGGTAAATTTGGGATTGTCTTTTGTTCAAAATTCATTTCTAGATGGAGCCCTGAAATGAATTACTTTCTCAAAGTTTGTTTTAGTGTTAGGCTCTGACTTTATCGCATTAGCTTTTGAAAGAAACTATTCTCAATTTCTTTTGTTATATCGAGAAAGTTTTTTTGTCTAAAATATTGAAATGCTATTTATCTTTTCTCAAAGGCTAATGCTAGCTTATGATTGTAAACATCTTCTTTTGAAAATGCAAGTTTTCATTCAAAAGTTGTCTATTTGTGTTTATTTATTTATGTTTGCATATTTTGTTTCATTTTCAGATGGCCGAAAATAACTGTCTATGATCCTTTGGATGTCACTTTGTTTGAAACTGACAAGTTCAACTTCGATATCTCTCTAAATTCTGAAATAATGCAAACCGTTAATGAGAGTGAGAGCGATATCGAAGAAGATTATGACTCTGTATTTAAGAATCTGGAACAATACGAAGAAAAACCCAAGCCTAACTTGGAAGAAACAGAAACTATCAATATTGGCACTGAGACAGAAGTTAAAGAAGTTAAAATCAGTGTTCATTTGAACAAGAGCCAAAGAAAAGAGATGATTGAATTTTTGACGCTGTTCCAAGATGTGTTTGCATGGTCCTATGATGATATGCCTGGGGTCTCCACAGACATAGTAGTTCATAGATTGCCCACAGATCCAAACTTTTCTCCAGTGAAACAGAAACCTCGCAAATTCAAACCTGAAATGAGCCTCAAAATCAAAGAGCAGATAGTCAAACAATTCAATGCCCAAATCATCATTGTGTCTCACTATCCCATTTGGCTATCAAATATGGTTCCGGTTCCCAAAAAGTCTGGTGAAGTGCGAGTATGTGTAGATTATCGAGATTTAAACAAAGCCAGTCCAAAGGATGACTTTCCTTTGCCTAACATTCACATCCTGTTGGACAATACCGCTGGGCATGAAATGGATTCATTTATTGATTGTTTCGCTGGATATCATCAACTTTTGGTCGCAGAGGAAGATCGAGAAAAGACGGCATTCATGACTCCGTGGGGAATATTTTGTTACAGAGTTATGCCCTTTGGATTGAAAAATGCTGGGGCCACCTATCAAAGGACTATGACTACACTGTTTCATGACATGATACACAAGGAGATAGAAGTTTACGTGGATGACATTATAGTCAAGTCCAAAAGAGCAGAGAACCATTTAGGGAGATTTGAGAAAGCTGTTTGAAAGATTAAGAAGGTATAATCTGAAGCTGAATCCTGCAAAATGTGCTTTCGGGTCTCCTGCTGGCAAGTTACTAGGTTTCATTGTTAGTAAGAAGGGTATTGAAGTAGATCCTGCCAAGATAAAGGCCATACGAGAAATGCCAGTACCAAAGACGCAGAAAGATGTGAAGAGTTTTTTGGGAAAGCTTAATTTCATTGGCAGATTTATTGCTCAGTTGACTCTCACTTGTGAACCCTTGTTCAAGTTGTTAAGAAAAAATACCCCAATGAAGTGGAATGGAGATTGTCAGCGGGCTTTTGATAAAATCAAAGATTATCTGTTGAATCCTCCTGTGTTAGTACCGCCGAAGCCAAGTCGGCCACTTATCATGTACCTCTCAGTGTTGGATGGAGCCATGGGTTGTGTTCTCGGTCAACATGATGATTCAGGAAAAAAGGAACAGGCAATCTATTATCTGAGTAAGAAATTTACTGTCTATGAGGCGAATTATTCATTTTTGGAAAGATTGTGTTGTGCATTGGCTTGGACTGTTCAAAAATTGAGACATTATCTCCTTGACCATACCACCTATCTCATATCTCGATCTGACCCGTTGAGGTATTTGCTTGAGAAACCGATGCCCACTGGACGCATGGCTAAGTGGCAAATGATTCTCAGTGAATTTGATATTGTGTTCACAACTCAAAAGGCAGTCAAGGGCCAAGTAATTGCCGATCACTTGGCGGAGAACCCTTTGCAAGATGATTACGAGCCATTGAATACTTATTTCCCTGATGAAGAAATTTTGTTTGTAGGGACAGCTGAGGATATTAATGAGGAATCTTCGGGATGGAGATTGTTCTTTGATGGTGCTTCAAACTCTTTTGGAGCTGGAATTGGGGCAGTCCTAGTGTCACCCGAAGGAAAACATTACCCTGCTACTGCCAAACTGAAATTTGCCTGCACTAATAACATGGCAGAGTATGAAGCTTGCATTCTTGGTTTGAAGATGGCGTTGGATATGGATATCAAGGATTTGACAGCATTTAGTGATTCTGATTTACTAGTTCATCAAACATTGGGAAAATGGATGACTCGGGATTCTAAAATAATTCCATATCATTGTTGTTTGCTCACTTTGGCTCGACAGTTCAGAACTTTGGAATTCATACATATCGCGCGTACCCGAAATGTCTTTGCAGATGCCTTGGCAACTTTGTCTTCCATGATCTCTCATCCCGATGGTACTATAATTGAACCCATTTTCGTTAAGATTCAAGAGGAACCAGCGCACTGTCTGCGCATTGAACAAGAAGCTGACGGCTTTCCTTGGTTTCATGATCTGAAAGAATATTTGAAAAATAGATTTTATCCTCCGGGTGCCAATACTGCGGCCAAGAATTTTCTTCGAAGGATGTCTATGAGATTTTTTCTGAATGGAGAAGTCCTGTACAAAAGGTCAAGTGATTTGGGTTTATTGAGATGCGTTGACGAGAAGGAAGCTGAATATTTGATGAAGGAGATCCACAGTGGCGTATGTGGGCCGCATATGAACGGGCACTTATTGGCAAAGAAAATCATGAGGACGGGATATTTCTGGCTTACCATGGAGCATGACTGTGTTGAGTTCGTCAGAAAATGTGTTAAATGTCAATTACATGGCGATGTGATACACGCACCTCCTTCGGAGCTCCACAGTATGACTGCTCCTTGGCCTTGTTCAATGTGGGGAATGGATGTGATTGGAACTATCGATCCTCCTGCTTCGAATGGTCATCGATTTATCCTGGTGGCGATAGAGTACTTCACTAAATGGGTCGAAGCCGAGTCTTACAGGCACGTGACTAAGAAAGTGGTAGCTGATTTTCTGAGAAATCACATTATCTGTCGTTTTGGGATACCAGAGACATTGATTACGGATAACGCGAAGAATCTCAACAATGACGTGGTAGATGGGTTGTGTGAGCAGTTCAAGATCAAGCATCGAAACTCTGCCATTTATAGACCTCAGATGAATGGAGCTGTAGAGGCTGCCAATAAGAATTTGAAGAAGATCATCCGGAAGATGACGGACACGCATCGAGATTGGCATGAGAAGTTGCCTTATGCATTGTTGGCATACAGAACTGCTATAAGAACTTCTACTGGGGTGACCCCATATTCCCTTATGTACGGGATGGAAGCAGTATTGCCAGCGGAAGTTGAGATTCCTTCTCTGCGTATATTGATGGAAGCTCAATTAGAGGAAGCTGAATGGGTCAAGGAACGTCATGAGCAGTTGGCATTGATTGATGAAAAGCGATTGAATGCTATTTGCCATGGGCAGTGTTACCAAAGGCGAATGGCCCGTGCCTATCAGAAGAAGGTCAAAGCCCCGTCAATTTGAAATAGGAGACAAAGTTCTGAAGCGAATTCTTCCAATCCAGGAGGAGGCAAAAGGAAAATTCGCTCCAAATTGGCAAGGTCCATTCATTGTCAAGAAAGTGTTATCAGGAGGGGGCCTTGTCCTGGCCGAAATGGATGGTCAGGTCTTTCCCCAAATCATTAATTCAGACATGGTAAAAAGGTTTTATATTTGATTTCGTAAATTTTCTTTCAAATAATTTTTATTGCAAGAAGAAGATGGGCTAAAGGCGGGCCTTCTTTCTTTTCCATAAAACAATTCTTTACCCTCGTTCTCCCCTTTGAGCTTTCAGAATTTATAATTTCGTTTGGCAACCCACTTGAAAGTCGCATCCCACACCCAGATAACTTTTTGCACTAAATTTATCCCACATTTGAAGCAAATTCTTTGTCTTGATTTTTATCCCATACTGGGGCGAAAAAAAAAAAAAAAAAAACTGAGGCAAATCTTGTTTGGGAAAGGGAAGGAGAGCCCCAAAAGCAAATGACAATGTTAGAATAGATTTTCTTAAGGAAAAACGATTGGTCAATACTGGGATAAAACTTTTGCAAGTGCGACCTCAAGACAAATCAGCTCCCTCCCAAAGTCTGCTTTCCAACCTTAACATTTCTGACACCTCACCTGACCTCATTACAAAAGCCGAGAATGTTACCGACCTCCATCTTTATCTTGCAATAATTTTTAGAACGGAAATTTGCAAATCAAAATGGCATATGATGTTAATATATCTATCCCGAATCATCAAGGGAAGATTGTCTTACTGATGCCAAATTTCTGAATACTAGTCTGTTTTAATGATAAGGGAAAGATTGTCCAGAACTTGAATGTCGTTTGCTTTCATCCTACACAACAAAGGTGAAAACCCGAAAGGGCGCCTCCGAAAAAAAAAAAAAAAAGAGAAAAAAAAAGAAAAAAAAAGAAAAAAAGGGGGTGGGGGACACCACAGTGAAAACCCGAAAGGGCGCTGTGGTTGGGAATTGCAGTTAAAGACTAGCAGGCGAAGAAGTCAGGATACAGGCATTGGATTTGAGTTTGTTGAAAGCTGGTAACTATAGTTACTTGAGATTTTTCTTCGGCATTGATCGTCTGGTGACTTTCAGAGTTCGAACAAGACGACATCTAAAGGATCATAATGGCAGTTGTTTCAGGGCTGTTCCCTGAAAATTCATTTCTCCAACCAAGCGTAACGGTTTCTATTTAGTATCTATTTATTTATTTTCTGTAGTTAAAAATTTTTTGCATGTACTTTATTTATAAAATAAAAAAAAAAAAAAGTTCGTACATTACTGCATTTGAAATATTTTAACAAATTCATGTTTTGAAATTTTGACGTTTGATTTATGGAATAAAAGACAATGGCAATCCTAAAGTTATCGAAAATCAGAAGTATACACCGATTGAGCAATTATTCGGGGCACTGGAGCTAAGCCGCGAATCAGAATTCATTGAATGCGGAGAACTCGCGGGACATGAAAGCAAGAAGTCGTAGCAAAGATTCAAAAGGGCAATACTCATGTTTATATGTACCAGTTGAGTGAAGGGATTGTCAGGTGGTGGCATTGTTTTTTTGACAATTATATCTGCTTTCTCTATTTTGCAGATGAAGTTACATCACCGTCATTGAGGGTCTTTATTGAAAATTTAAACTGGGGCAAATTTTTTGAGAAAAAATTTGATTTTTCATTGATTATGATGCTTTGAGTTTAAAGCAAAATGTTGCGAAAGATTGATTACACTGGGGCAAATTTTTTTGAGAAAAATTTGATTTTCGAAGTTGATTATGATGTTCGAGCTTAAGACAAAATTAATTTACATTGGGACAAGTTCAAAAGAAGACAATGAATTGATTTCATTTGATTTATATTGAGACAAATTTTTCTAAAAAAAAAAAAAAAAAGAGATTGATTGCAAGTGAATTTTCGTGTCACACAAGTCTCAAATTTGAAAACAGGATCTTGAATTCATTTGATTCCACCAAAAAAAAAAAATTAATTAAATTAAAAAAAAATTAAAAAAAAATTTTAGAAAAATTTTTGACAATTTTATTGATTTGTATGATATATTTGACAGTTGTTTTAAGTTTATTACTTTCTCAAGTTTGGCAGCCCAAACTTTGCATTCATCAACCTTGGCAGCCCAAGGTCATGCATCCGTCCAGCAGCCTGGTCGGCATCTTTTATTTATGTTTCCAAGTCTGGCAGCCCAGACGTTGCATTTATGACTCCTGGCAGCCCATGATCATTTATTTCCGTTTCAAGTTGGCAGCCCAACTTTGCATTCATCAACCTTGGCAGCCCAAGGTCATGCATTCGTCCAGCAGTCTGGTCGGCATCTTTTATTTATGTTTCAAGTCTCCAAGTCTGGCAGCCCAGACACTGCATTTATGACTCCTGGCAGCCCAGGATCATTATTTCCGTTTCAAGTTTGGCAGCCCAAACTTTGCATTCATCAACCTTGGCAACCCAAGGTCATGCATCCGTCCAGCAGCCTGGTCGGCATATTTTATTTATGTTTCCAAGTCTGGCAGCCCAGACATTGCATTGATGACTCCTGGCAGCCCAGGATCATTTATTTACTTTCTCAAGTTGGCAACCCAACTTTACATTCATCAACCTTGGCAGCCCAAGGTCATGCATCCGTCCAGCAGCCTGGTCGGCATATTTTATTTATGTTTCCAAGTCTGGCAGCCCAGACATTGCATTGATGACTCCTGGCAGCCCAGGATCATTTATTTACTTTCTCAAGTTGGCAAGCCCAACTTTAGCATTCATCAACCTTGGCAGCCCAAGGTCATGCATCCGTCCAGCAGCCTAGTCGGCATCTTTTATTTATGTTTCCAAGTCTGGCAGCCCAGACGTTGCATTTATGACTCCTGGCAGCCCAGGATCATTTATTTCCGTTTCAAGTTTGGCAGCCCAAACTTTGCATTCATCAACCTTGGCAACCCAAGGTCATGCATCCGTCCAGCAGCCTGGTCGGCATATTTTATTTATGTTTCCAAGTCTGGAAGCCCAGACATTGCGTTGATAACTCCTGGCAGCCCAGGATCATTTATTTACTTTCTCAAGTTGGCAACCCAACTTTACATTCATCAACCTTGGCAGCCCAAGGTCATGCATCCGTCCAGCAGCCTGGTCGGCATATTTTATTTATGTTTCCAAGTCTGGCAGCCCAGACGTTGCATTTATGATTCCTGACAGCCCAGGATCATTTATTTACTTTCTCAAGTTTGGCAGCCCAAACTCTGCATTCATCAACCTTGGCAGCCCAAGGTCATGCATCCGTCCAGCAGCCTGGTCGGCACATTTTATTTATGTTTCCAAGTCTGGCAGCCCAGACATTGCATTTATGACTCCTGGCAGCCCATGATCATTTATTTACTTTCTCAAGTTTGGCAGCCCAAACTTTGCATTCATCAACCTTGGCAGCCCAAGGTCATGCATCCGTCCAGCAGCCTGGTCGGCATCTTTTATTTATGTTTCCAAGTCTGGCAGCCCAGACGTTGCATTTATGACTCCTGGCAGCCCAGGATCATTTATTTCCGTTTCAAGTTGGCAGCCCAACTTTGCATTCATCAACCTTGGCAGCCCAAGGTTATGCATTCGTCCAGCAGCCTGGTCGGCATCTTTTATTTATGTTTCAAGTCTGGCAGCCCAGACATTGCATTTGATGACTCCTGGCAGCCCAGGATCATTTTTTATGTTTCAAGTCTGGCAGCCCAGACACTGCATTTATGACTCCTGGCAGCCCAGGATCATTTATTTCCGTTTCAAGTTGGCAGCCCAACTTTGCATTCATCAACCTTGGCAGCCCAAGGTCATGCATCCGCCCAGCAGCCTGGTCGGCATATTATATTTATGTTTCCAAGTCTGGCAGCCCAGACCTTGCATTTTATGACTCCTGGCAGCCCGGGATCATTTTTTCCGTTTCAAGTTGGCAGCCCAACTTTGCATTCATCCGCCTCGCCAACCGAAGGTCATGCGCCTGTCCAACAGCCTGGTCGGCATCTGTTTACATGTCAAGTCTGGTAGTTCAAACATTACATCTACCTCATCAATATTTATTTTGTCCAACAGCCTGGACTCTTTTCTTATCTGTTAGTTTAAGCATTTTATTACGTCTTGCAGTATTTATGTTATTTTTGTTCAACAGTTCGAATGTTACGTTTTCTTCTCCATTAAAAAAAAAAAAAAAAAAGGTTTGAATGCTTGTGTTACCAATTATAGTTATGTTATCACTCGCATCAACAGTTTACTTGTATTCGAACTACGTTTTGACCTGATTCCCTCATGTGGGATACGTAGGCAGCTCCTAGGGAGCTCGGTCATTCTTTTTGCATTTCTTACGTTTGTTTTTATGGGAATCAAGGTATTTGTATTTCATTCATAGGTGAGTCAAAATTTGGTTTCGTCTACGTCTTTGTCTGGAACCTCTTTGAGCTTCCGACAAAGAGGGGCAAGCTGTAGACACCAAATTTTGACACACATTTTATAAAAATATGCGTATTACTTTATTTAGGGGTTATTATGATTTTTAGGGGCTAATTATAATTTTTGTGTATATTACGTCCAATTTGTCGTGTCAGGGGCAAAATGGTAATTTCACCATATAAATATTAGTTTATTTTATTTTATTTCTTAAATACATTGATTTTACTATTTTTATCATTATTTATGATTTTAATGATTTTTAGGAGTCATTTATTATTTATTTAAAATTATGCTATTTTTTAATTCAACGGCACGTTTTCCAATGCGCCATTTTTATGAGAATTTTCAAGTGAAAAAATTTTATACATGCATTTCGAATACTCATAAATTTTCTGTAAAAATCTCATAATTTTTAGAGGTCGTTTAGTATTTGTTTAATTTTTATCTCTTTGTTTATTAAGGGCACGTTTCCCAAGAATGCGTTAATTTCAAAATTTTTAAGTGAAAATTATAATATGCGTGCTTCATGTGATAATATATGTTGTGTAAAATTTGTGTGCTGTCATTTATTAATTTCATAAATTTTATAATTTTGCCATATTTTGGTCACATTTTCCAATGCACTTTTTTATTTATTTAATTTAAAAATTTGTTCTTTATGAGAATTATGTGTGTGTGTGTTTTATAAATTTCATGTAAAGAAAATTTTCACGGTTAATTTATTTATTTTTAAGACCATTCATTGTTTATTTTAAATTGTATTTTTTCTAACTTAGAATTAACTTTTTTACACTGAATTTTTTTTTTCTTTCCTTATTATAATGTTATATTTCAATTTTAACATATAATTGAAAAGGGGTTCAAGTAGTCTTTACTTTACTTTATTTTATTTTTTCATTTTTCTTTGTTCTTCTTCTTCTTCTGCAAAAAAAAAAAAAAAAAAAAAAAAAAAAAAAAAAAAGAAGAAGAAGAAGATAATGAACAGCAGCAGCAGCGTTGCTGCTACTGTTTGTTTTCTGGCATGGCTAAAGGCAGCCATGCCTTTTCTCATCATCAACACCATCCCCAACCCATATCTCCTATTACCAACTCCACCTTTTCTCCCATTCTACACTCAATTCACTAGATTTTTAGGGGATTTGTTCATGATTTTCTGGACTGACCTCAACTCTCCTCTCTGATTTTTCTCCTGCACTCCCTCACTCACTCAATCTTCAACTCACAGATATCACTCACGCACAACACAATTCTCACGGGATTTTACTCTCTTCTCTCTGCATCCTCCTCTCCTGCACACCTTCCCCTGCATATTCACACCACCACAACATCACACACACACCTTAAACACACAACACACTCCCCCTCTCCTTCTTCCCTGGAGCTCACAGAAACACACACTGAGTCACACGATTCACACACACTAAATCACACAATGCATACACCAGTCCAGACACTGGCACGCAAATAACACACACACCTGCACAAAAACACACACCTGCATTTCCCTCACAATTCTCACGCCTCACTTCCACAACTCACACACAGATCACTCACAGGCACAAACACCTCTCCCTTCTTCCCTCTCTCGGCCAAAGCTCAACAACACACACCTGCACTCTCATTTCTTCTTCACCTGCAGACACCTGCAGACAACACACATTCAGTTCACCTACCACACAGGCACAGCACACAGACACACAATTGCACACAATTTTTCCCAGAACTTTTCTCTGGGCTCCCTGCATACACATAGAACACGCATACACCAATTCACACACAGTCACACATTTCACCTGCACATTCATCCACAAAAACACACGCACATTAACATACATTCCAGCACGCACGCACGCACACACACACAATCCAGTCACACACGCACACCATCTGCAAGAAAAAAAAAAAAAAAAAAGAACAGAAATTAAAATCCAACAACAACAACCGGCTGAAGCTACACCACCACCAGTAACTCCAGCCCCCTCACCACTGAACCACCGCCTCCTTGGTCCAAGTAAGAAAATCTCAACCCCTCTTTCATTCTTGTACGATTAATTGATGAAATTGAATGGATAATTTAGGGATTTTTGGAAAGAGAGAGAGAGAGAGAGGGGGGGGAATAGAGAATAGGGAACCGAGAGATAGAGCTCCGGCGAGAGAAGAAGAGAGAGAGAGAGACCTGTGTGAGAGAGAGGACCGGAAAAGAGAATTGGCCGGGGGGGGGAAGAGAACAGGAAAGAGAAGAAGAAATCAGGAAGAGAGAAACGAAGGAGAAAAGAAGAAGAGAAAGAAGAAAGAAAGAAAAAGAAAAGAGAAAAAGAGAAATCAGGAAGAGAGAAAAGAAAAAGGAAAAAGAGAGAAAGAAAAAAAAAAAGGGGAAGGGGAAATTAAAACCGATAAAAAAAAAAACGTAAAATTGTTAAGTAAAACTACGTCGTTTCGGAATGAAACGACGTAGTTTTGACAAGTTGCTTTTATTTATTTATTTTTATTATTATTTTAGCAGATTATGTATTTGCGTTTTGCCCCCCTTAAGTTTTAATTATTTGATTATTCCTGTTAATACTTTTCGTTTATTTCAATTAAGTCCTTATTTATTTAAGTTAACCCCCTAGAATTTGTAGTTTCTTTCAATTATGTCCAAAATAATTGCAATTTAGTTTTAAACTTGCTGGAAATTATATTTTTCCCCTTTTACTTGTCAGAAATTGCGATTTTAGTCCCTCATGTCTGCTGAAATTACATTTTTATCCCTGAATGTTGCTGGAAACTATAATTTAGTCACTTATGTTTGCTGGAATTGTATTTTAGCCCCTAAATGTTGCTGAAAATTATAAATTTGGCCCCTCTTGTTGCTGAAACTTGTATTTTTACCCCCAAACCTTGCTGGAATTCCATTTTTGCCATTATATTTTTGCTGGAATTACTTTATTGTCCTCCAATGTTGCTGGAATTTATATTTTTGCTCCCCAAATAGCTAGAACTTGAAAGTTTGCCCTTAAATGTTGCTGTAAATTATGTATTATTTAATGACTTTGCTGAAATTATATTTTTAGTCTTTTATTTATTGCTGGAATTTTTGTTTTTGGGCATTATAGTTGCTGAAAATTATGTTGTAGCCTTTAAATTCATTGTAAACCATGTCATTACCGTGAGCAGGGTTTAAAATTATAATTTTACCTTTTTACTTGTTGCAAATTACATTTTCCACTTTAGAATATTGCTTAAATTTTCACTTTAAATCCAAATCTTATAATATTTTATTTTTGCCAAAAAAGTATTAATTAAAATTAGTTAAGTCCTCAAAGCTTTAAATTATTTCTTTTTACATTTTCGTTATTTATTTTTACCAAACTTATAATTAATATTCTAAAATTGGGTCTTGTTAGCCTAATTAATATTCAAATTAGTTTCTCTATTTTTCTTTTAGTTGTTTTAATAATTCTCATTTGAGGTGTTAAAATTTCAATGTATGTATTATTAGGTTTTGTCTTCTATTATTATTATTATTATTATTATTATTATTATTTATTTTATTTTTATTTTTATTTTTGTTGTTCTACTTTATTTATTTATCTACTTATTTATTTTTACTTAAATAATTTTCCTTTTTCTTCCTAAATAATTAATTATTATTATCATTATTTTCTTTCCTTTATTTTTGTTGTCTGAATTATTTTAGTATGTTCATAGTGCTTGGTATGAAATTATTTAATTAATTGATTTATTTGTTAAATAGTGGTATTTTTGACATGTTTGTTCATGCTAGTAGCAATTTGTACCGAGTTTACGAACGGGAGGTACCTCGACTACCCTTTTAATTTCTTTTTATGTGCTCCTACGTGCTCCTATGTGTTTTTCTATGTATTTTCATGTATCTTTGTGATTATAATTTTATCCATGTGTGAATGTTTATTTATTTATTTATGCCATGTTGTTTATTTGAATTTAATTTTGATTATTCAAAGAAATGTAATAGATAGGTAATATTCTATTTAGCAAAATTGTGTATTTAGATAGTTAATGTAATAGATAGTTCATATGTTATCTATTTAATAAAAATTTTATGTATTTTAGATAGAAAATGTAATAGATAGGCTAGATAGGTTACCCTTTTTATTTTTAGATTATAATTAGGCTTCTCCGGTGTAATAGTCAGGGTTTTGCGTGCTATGTGTGCTATGTGCTTATGTGTTTTATCCGCTTTCTTTAGGATTTTGCATCTAGAATATCATGTTTATGTGTTATGTGCTCCTATGTGCTATTATTTGCTTTTATGTGATTATTGCTTTAATACATGCTTTATTTATTTACTTGCTTTAATTATATATGTGTATCGTCGTCACACTAGTCCAACGCTAGTTGTGATTAATTTCGGTTTCTTCGCTAGTCCAACGCTAGCGTAGAATTTTTAGAAAATAGGCTAGCCCAATGCTAAGCCTTTAGGTCATTTTAGCATTAGGATCATTTTTCGTAGTGCATTTCATGATATTTCACACACATTTTATCTTTTTAGGCCTTTTCCATTTTGTATGAATTTTTTATATACTTTATCACTTATTATCTATTTTCAACATCTATCTAAGTGCATAACATTTTAGATTCCAGCTACACATAGAATTTTAGGTCATTTGTGTGATTTAGACTAGAAATAGTCATCTACTCACGTGGGAAGCGATGGCGTACATGTCGTTCCCCCCTCCGTGAGTAGGAACAGTTAGTCACGAGTCCATTCGTCCCCCGTACCCGTTATGTTGCATCCCTACTTTCTTTGTTCACTTACTATCTATACTACTATTTTCTTTTTCTTTTGCATTCCATTTTTGCACCTATACTCGTGACTCCGTCGAGGTCTACATTCGGGTTTCGCAATTAATGCGATAATTCCGACTAAACCTCAATGGAACATTTTGTCCCTTAACGATACCCATTTTTAGGACTAGATTTGCATTCATATAGTTGCATCCAAGTGTGATAAAATCTTAGGGTTATATTAGGAAAATTTAGACTAAACCTCGCAACTAGTTTCGGCTAGGTTGAAAGGGTGCCTTAGGCGCAAGCCTTTGCCTTCCCTTTCTTCAACTGTGACTCCCGAACCTTTTTCTCTTGTTTTTCAAAGACCTGGAGTCGTCTAAAAGGGTTTTTCTTATTTTTCTTATATTTTTTCCCAAAAACTATTTCTTTAAATAAATCATTCTTGATTTTCTTATCCTTTTATAAAATATTTTCGGGTGACTTGGTACACCAAAACTCAATACCAAGTGGCGACTCCTTTTTTACTAAAAAACCCTTTTTAGACTCTATTTTTTTTGGGCCCAAAAACCGTCGCATTTCAAAAAGTCCCATTTTAGGTCCTTTTTCTTTTATTTAAAAAATAATAATAATAAAGCGTTTATTTGTCGTGTTTTTTATCAAATCATCCTTTACAAAGCATTTTCTAAAAAATCATTTTTTACAAAAATTTACACGCTTTTCTTTTTTCAAAATAAACACAACCTTTTTTTTAGTAACCATAAAACCACATTTAACACTTCCTTTTCATTTTTTTCGACTTTAACTAGTTCTTTTTCGAAAAATGGGGCGCGACAGAAATGATGTTTGATGTCAATGTGCTCACTATGCCCATGAAAAATTAATTCTTAAATAATTCAATTATTGACTTACTATGACAATAAATCTACATAGGTCATCTTGCTTGTGTTGTAGAACACAAAGCATCCTTTTTAACTACAATGCCTGAGTAGTATTGTTACCTGCTGCAATATACTTCGCCTCTGTAGCAGAAAAAGCTATCACGTGTTACTTCTTAGGCCCCCCAAGAAAGTATCCCTGGACCATTAAAAAATGCATAGACTAAACTACTCTTTCTTTTAACTGTATTACCTGCCCAATCACTACCTCTATTATACACAAGTCTAAATAGATAATCTCTGATGGTCTTCTTGATCTCCATGATTTACCAGTGTGAATTTTTTCTATGCTTTTTGCAAAAAACACACATGTCACAGACTCTACTAGAATAACCGATACAAAATAGCCCACGAACCATCCTTTTGTTAGTCCAAAAATCTCAAACTGTCAAAACTTGAATAACAAACTGCATATACCACAACCAATTGTCATCATCAATCATAGTATTCAAACAAGAAAAAATTTCACTATTCATATTTAATGGAAATAAATGGTCTGAGTCATTATCACTTTGCAATCACACCAATTTTCTCAACAAAAATTGTACAAACACATTGTTTGTTATGAATGTCATAATTCTTTTTTGATAATTGCCCCATAATCAAGAAATTATGATTCAACTCAAGAACATAGAATATATCAGAGATAAATTGTTAGATCAACTTTGCAGGCTAATGAGGATTTTTTCCTTAACAACACTAATAGAACAGTATTGTTCTCAAATTTTATTTTACCTTTAACAGATACATCAAGTTTAGAAAATAATTGTTTTTTCCCACACATATGGTTATTACATCCAATGTTGATGAACTATTTATTTTTATCAACACCATCAATATTATTGTAGGCCAACAATAAAACCTCTAAATTTTGATTATTATTTGAAGTCTAATTTTCAACAACATTAACCTAAAAATTACTGTAAGATCTACATTCAAATTTTCTATGTCCAAATTTTTCACAGTTATAACATTGAATCCTCTACCCATTATTATTCTAATTAAAATCAGATCTATTGTTATAATTATACCCTTGATCTTTGCCAACACTAGAACCACATATTAAATTAAAATTATTGCCTCTACCACGTTGAGAATTCCATCTACCTCTACCTTTGCTGTTAACCTAGCCTCTACCTCTATTATTGTAACCACAACCTCTGCTTTTTTTGTCTTGATTTATCTATTAAAAATTTCTTTGCTCATTGGGTTTATCCTTTACCTTCAAATTTAACTGTGTCTGCAATGTCTTCTCTACAATATACAGTGTGTCCTTCATCTTCCCATTAATTTTTTCTTCATGCAAAATTAATGATCCTTACAATTCTTCAATTTTAATTCTGACAATTCCTTGGTTTTTTGAATTACCGTTACCATGTGATTAAACTTCACGGGTAAGGAGTTAAGAACTTTACAACAAATACTCCATCAATAAGTTGATGACCATTGAGTTCCATCTCGTTCTTAAACTCTGAAAGATGAAAAAAATATGATTCAATTAATTCATATTTTTTATCGTTGTAAGTTCAAACTTCCTCTTTAATATCATCAACTTTGTTGAACTCGTTATATGCCTTTGTATGTTTTTTTAAAAATATCCCAAGTCTCCTTTGCCGTATTTGCAGTATTAATTTTTTCAAAAATTAATATATCAATTCCCTAATAAATTTGAGGCAACGCTCGTTATCCTTCATTATGACCAGTGTATCAGCATCCTCACTAATTCCTTCTTCAACATATTGATTTAACCCATATGCTCTCAGATATGTTAATATTTGTTTCCTTCAAAATTTATACTTCTCCCTATCCTTTAGTCTTGGAATTGAACAAATAATATTTGCAGGTGTCATGACTCTGATACCACTCTGATGGAACTAAATCAATTAGATGAATAAAACCCACAGGAATTTAGACCAGAAATTACTAGAAAAAATTATGGAGAAATCTCTAATATTTTCTTTATGCAAAGAACGTATGGGCAGCTAGTCTTAGGACCCCAAAAAAACTCAAAAACTACACAATAAAGCTTAGACGGCTTCTTTAAAAAAACCAACCGAAACCTAAACAACCACAAATACTAATATGGGTTCCTATTATACTATAACCAAATTAGACACAACACTAACTAAACATAAAAGCTTGGTTTATTATATTTCCTACAATTTAAACATGGTATTGGAATTTCAGTTTCTCTTTTCGAAAGTCTTAGGTCTTTTTGACAAATTGTAGCTAATAAGAAGGAATGAAACTGAGTTTAGATCACTTTTTGATCATTTTGAATGGAAAATAAGGCAATATGTTATAAAAAAGAAATATAGAGATTTCAATGGTAAATACATTAAATCAGTTGCCATACCATTCCATACGAGAAAAAAAGATAACAAAATATATCAGATTTAACATTTAAAGGCAAAGATCCAATGAACAGCATAACAGAAAACCTAATGAAGATTTAACTTCTTTTTTTTTAAGAAAGTAATGAATGAAAGTTATTTATACAAATAATCTTAAAATGTTGAACTTGTGCACTTAAAATATTATTTCTCTCCATCTATTTTTGTTTGGACAGAATAAATTTATTTATCAGAATGTAGCATTCTTTTTCTTGATTTACAATAAATTCTGTTATCGAAGTTCTTTGTAAAAAATTGGTGACATTTTCTAGTATATCTTTCATCTTTCCACACTCGTTATTTCAGAAGTTTGTCAATAGACAACGTGCCTTTTCTTTTGGAGTGGACGCCCGCACGGTACATTCAGTGGTAGACTTATACCATATCCTTGTTACCCTATCCTTGTTTAGCCTTGCAATTTCTTTATACGGTGTTTCTAGCCTGCATTTTTTTTAAAAACTTTTTATTATTGTTATTTTTTTGTGATTTGAGTTGTTGGGCCAGGGCAGCAAGTGTCAACTTTGTTATTTTCTTTTGGGAATGTTTAAAAGTGGATGAGAATCATATGAAGATATTGGAATATCTGTACATAGGGACATTTTCTAAATCATCCTTTTGCCTCAGTAGCTGTAATTGTCGCATGTCTAAATAAGAATTTGCTGATTTTCATTTGTCAATTCTTGACACGTATAAATTCTTATGGGCTCAGAACAGAACTGGTAGATCGAGGAACCTACTCAAAATTGGTAGCGGATAAGCAGAGGGGGTACAGGTCAATATCATAGGCCAAACAAATATATGCTCTAGAAACAAGGAACAAAAATTAAATAGAGAAATTGATTACATAGCCAAAAATTTACAATACAAGAATGATATTCTTTCTACCTAGAGTTATAAAAGGACCAACTTTGGGATCTAAAATTGATCGAATTCCAGCTTAAAATTAAGTGAATGTTACAATTTAAATTCAAGATTTTTTAGAAATAAAGAGGCAGAAAAATAAATGCGTAGACGTTGTCTATCACTACCAAGGAAAGAATTCTAAAGAAAACAAGGAAGTTTTGATTGCAATGACAAGCACGACATTTGATTCTATGTTTAACGTAAAAATGACTAGTATTTGAGGATCTTCGCTTCTTCAATTCGCAGCTCAAACAATTGTTTACATCATCTACCAACCAAGTTGTTTTAAAGGTTTAAAAGCTTTGCCGCTTGTCTCCAAGCCTTTTAACACCATCACAGGCCTTCCTTGAAAAGTATAAATAGGTGAACATTGACTCAACATCTCAAGTTCCTTGAGAATCATCAGATTATCCTCAATCTCAACTGTCTTCTCAGTTGCAATGCAATCCAGGCAGCTTCTCTCTGTTTGTCCCTCAATTTAGCTTCTTTCTTCAACTTCTCTGCTTCTTTTATCCATCCTACTTTTAATGCTTTCTCCTCTTTCTCCTTTAACTTACATCACACCGAGTAGAATCCAGGCAGCTCTTCTTTTCTTTTATCCCACTAGTAATTAGTCTAGTATTCACTAATCCAAGTCCTTTTATTATGACTTATATAACCTCTTCAATCTTATCGTATAGAAAGCATTGTTCAAAAAAATGCAGAAACAAGAATAAAGGAAAAAATCCACAACTAGGTCTAGTGACTTCAGCAGATCAAGTAATGAAGTTCTCCTGGTTTTGCTTACGCCCCAGCTCCAACCCAGAACAGGAAAATCTTGGAATAGCAAATGATTCTAATATTAGATCCATTACTGGCACATTATGCTAAGTCATTAGCAATAAAAGAAGTACTTGCCTTTTCTTTCTCTTCGCCATATGCGTGAGGGGGAAAATATACAAGTAACTAGAACATAGCATGGCCTTTTGAAAATAATTTGGAATAACCAATCTGCCCTTAATTTAAAATAAGAACCATTACTCTAAAACTCCTGATATTTCATCATCCTAAAACTTCAACTCCTCGTGCAAAATTTTGTGGTTTTTACTTGGTATTTCTTGAGAAAAATCAGCTCCAAAAGCTTTTGTCAACAAACATTCAGGTACATCATTATTTTGTTATCCTTTAGAGAGTAAAGATCATTAGGAGAAACCTTTGATTTTTTTTTTTTTCCCCAAATACACTTTGTTTATAACCAAACAAAAGAGTATAGAAAATATTTTTCTTCCACCCCAATTCTCTCCTCTGCATTTCTTACCTACTAAAGGAAACCTCTTACGTTTCTTAAAAGCTGGGTAGAAAATTGGAATCCTCCCCTACAAAAGTGTGGTTACCGAAAAAAAAGGCACTTTTGCTCAAGCATTAGTTAGGATGGAAAATTTTTTAAGAAAATGGGAGAGTTGTTTGAATCATATTATTTATTGTATGCTTAAAAAATTTAGAGACCATACAAATTTCAATACCTATCAGTGATAACACATAATTCTTGAAGTGGTAAAAACTGTTCTACAAATACAACTTGCACCACTAGACCTCAGTTCATAAAGAAGTAAGAAGACATTACAAGGGAATTTCCTTCTCTTCTAGCGCCAACAAGAGTATGATCGACCAATGCTTATGAATCCAACATATGGCTTGTACAAAGTTGCAGTCATGGATTTAATTGATACTTCTACTATTCTTCAGGATCAAAACTGGGATTGCAGATAGAACCTATAATGCAATTAATTAGATAAAATTTATGCAGCCCAATTTGCTCCATGTGAACACAGCGACAAAGGAAGCCAAATTCCAAAATTATCTCTAGCATGATTCAATCAGGGGATTTCCTAAATATGATCATATTAAAAACGCATTTAAACCACTAATTCCTGGTTACCATTCGACCCTTAAAACATTTCTTATCAGTGCCTCAAGGATATCGTTCTGACATCAGATTCACTGTCTCATCAACACATTACATCCTAATGCAATTGCAGAAATCATTATATTCCACAAGTTCTGGAAGAAGAAGTTAGAGATAATGTTTTCCAATTTCATACAGGATCAAAAATCAGAAACTCCATATTGCGGGTTCTTTCAGAAAATACGAAAACCATTGCGGGTTGTTCAATTTGATCTAATGTGGAGGAATACGCATGACAAAGACTAACGTCTTAAACAAAGTATGTTGACATAGCTCACTTTTTTTATTTACTTAACATTGTTAAAATGAAGTGACAAGAACAATTCAACTCTCAGAAGAATCTAACTCAGTCAGCAGTTGGCTCAAGTCCATCAAGTGCTCAACTAAACCACACTGATCAAGTTTAAGTCAAGCTAGTCTACTTGCATACTACCATGCAAGCTCCCGATCTTTATAGATTTTATACTTCAAAAACATTTTATGTATATAATTACCAAATCAACCACGGTAGGAGACCTTAGTTACTGCTTTTTCCAAGACTTGAATTCAAGTGGTGTTGACATCATCAATTAGATAGTTGGGTTGACATCATCAATTAGATAGTTGGGTTGAGCTCGATCTCCACTTCACAAACTTACTATAGTTAGAGGATCACGGTTTTTAACTTATCTCGAGCTCCAAAAGCTAGATCTAGACTAAACTCAATTTGGTTAGACCACCAAGGAAGATGGAATATGAAGACATGCCTCAGGATACAACGGCTACTTAGAAATTCATTCAATTTAAACAAGATACAGCAAACTCAGTTTGATTAAACCACATAGAAAGGATGGAATATGAAGAAATGCCTCAGATGATAATGGCTACTTAGAAATTAATTTAATTTAAACAAGATACAGCAAAAATATAACTTCAAGTATTCAGATGCAACACATGAACACGTAGTGCGAAAGAAAAAGTAGCCTCAAAGCAAAATAAGTCATGAAAAATATTATCCCGAGATACATTGAGAGGAACAAACCAGTCCACAAGTACAGGATACAATAAAGAAGAATTCAAGCTCCAAACCCTTCATGCTATCAAACTTATTTCTAAATATAGTGCTTTGTCAAGCTAAAATTTCATTTCAGTCATTTGATTGAAACTTAGGAGTTTAGAACTCATCAAGTTCAGTAGAAATGGTCTGAAACAAAACTGGATAAGACTTCGGCTGGTATGATAGAGTAAGTATTACGCTCAAAAGGCAAAACATGAGTAACTAACCATCTGGTGACCACCACAGACTGAAATGTGAAATATACTCATCCAGTTATAAATTGATCCAGCAAGATGGAAAAGAAATTTGTTGTAAAATAAATTTTTGCTTGGTGAGTTTGCATCATCTGGCTGCCAGATCAAAGTACCATCATCTGGAGGAAACATTCTGCAAAGTGGTTGGTTCACTTGACTGAGAAACAATATTGTAAATGAAGGAGTTTTTGTACCTCTATGACAATGACGTAAAGTAGGGTGACTCTGTTGGTGAAGAGGCATTCCACAATATAGTACAATATGGTAGACATTACACTCAAGACTTGAAATGTAAAACTTGAGTGACTAACTGTCAGGTGGCCACAGAATCAAATGAAAATATATTCATTCAGTTGTAAATCAATCAAACAAGATGTAAAAGAGAAAATTTAGGTAATCACCTCCTCCAATTTTGAATTTCCAATGTCCAATTTAGCCATTCATGCCTGTTTCCAAGCAAATGACCTCTTCAGCGGCTCTCAGACAACAAATAGACCTGCAATCATCCATTTACAGCTTCCATTAGTTATCGGAAGGACTTGGGAGCAACTCTTGAAACATATCAAATAGATTAGATTTGTTTCCTTCAGTGGAAACCCCAAACTATAATATAAAGCAAAGTGGAAAATGCAGAAAGAAATCTTTTGCAAGCAATTCCTGAAGATGTATCCTTGCCTCACATATCTACCTCCTCTAAGATCTCCATGAATGATAGGGTTGTATGCAAGGACATCAGGTGGACAAGCATCTGCTTCCACTTGCATCAGAAATACTTAAATTTCCTTTAACAGTCTCGCTTTACCAAGGCCATTTATCATCATAACACAGCAGGCCATAACATCTGGATGCAATCCTTCATTTGGAAGATCTACAAAACATTTGTTCCATGGGGTTTGGAAGCAAACTTTAGAACCTTATCAAGAAGATTAGAATTGTTTCCTTCAGTGGGAACTAAATTCAGTAACATTGAAAAGGAAAATGAATCAGGTGAAAATCCTTTCCCAATTATCTCCTGAAGATGCAATTCTACCTCAAAATATTCACCCCACTTAAGAAATCCACGGACAATGGTATTATATGTACGGTGATCTGGCAAACAGCTATCCTCTTGCATTTTAACAAGAAGCTCTTTAGCTTCCTTTAGCTTTCCAGCTTCAGAGTCCCTTTTATCAGCACATTGTAAGTTACAACATTGGGATGCAATCCTTTATCAGCAAGACTTCAAAAATACTTTGCCCAATCTCAAGTTTCCCCAAGTTTTGCAAGAAACCGTCAATGATGGTGCTGAACATGGCAATGTGAAGTTCTATGCCATCACTTTCCATCTTCTGTAAGAAAAGCAATGATTCATCAATATGTCCATTTCTGGACAGACCTTCCAACACGACACAGCATGTATGAAAATTAGGTTTTAGTGCAGCAGCTTGCATACTCGTTGAAAAACTCATATTGCAGTCGCACACCATCCCACCCTGAATAAGCCCTGCACAACTGTGGTGTAAGTAGCAATATCAGGTTTCAAACCTGTAAGTGGAATTTTCTCTGAAGAGATGCATAGCGTTGTCCACTTCCATTTTCTTGAAATATCCGTTGATTAAAATATTATAGCTGTAAATATTAGTACTAGGTCCTGCAGCATTCATTAGATCAAAAATTTTTTTGGCGTCATCCATTCGGCCCTGCTAACAATATCCATCCAGCAGTGCAGTGAAGGTGACAGTAGAAGGACCCTTACCGCATTTAATCATGATACTGATTAGGCCCCCAGCTTCTTTGATCTTTCCTTCCTTACAAAGCGCATCAAGCATCATTGTATACGTATAGACATTGGAGAAATATTGAAATCAGTCATCCCATCCAAAAGCTTTTTGGCCTCCTTCCACTTGCCATTATTACATAAGCCTTGAATCTAACAATTATACGTGATGACATCTGGGGAAATACCCTTATCAATCGTCACCGAGAAAAGGGCAAGAGCTTCATCGACTATCCTATCCTTGCACAAGCTGTCAATGATAGTGGTGTTAAACAATAGTATTCGGCTTACACTTCCCTCTTTCCATTATCCTAAGAAATTCAATCGCCTTGCTAGTGTTCCCCGCCTTGCACAACCCATCTATAACAGTCCCATATGTTTTCTCATTGAGTTCACAAAGCTTTTCAA